>PJEM01000579.1:0-455532 GCA_004023845.1 Helogale parvula | reverse complement strand
CCCCAGGTGATGTCTACTCACCTGCCTTTAGCATGACTCTTGTTAGTTTAGCCAAAATCCCACCACCCCTCCTTACTCCTTTTTTTAAGTTTATTTATTTATTTTGAGAGAGAGAAAGAGAGAGAGAAGGAGAAAGAGAATCCCAAGTAGGCTCTGTGCTGTCAGGGCAGAGGCTGACCCAGGCTCAATCTCATGAACCATGAGGTAATGACCTGAGCCGAAATCAAGAGTTCGACACTCCCCATCCTTACTCCTGATGGTTTCTCTGAGTAACTTTCCATCTGTTGACCACTGCCCTGGTCCTTGGTTTTAAATTTCCATTTTTCCTTGTAGTATTTGGAGTCGAGCCCAATCTTTCTACTCCACTGAAAAACCCCACTGTGGCAGCTCCCCCTTGAATAAAGCCTGCCACACCATTCTTTTACAAGTACCATTGAGGAACTCTTTAGTTACGATCACCACCACCACCTCCGACTTCCCACACCCCGAGGGGAAGATGCAAAGTCACCAGCAAGGTCACATCCCTCTGGACCTCAGTCTTCTCCTAGGTACTTAGATGACACTACCAGGGGGGCTTCATGGGCTAGAGGCCTTGCAGTTGTCCCAAATTACAACTGTGTCACTCTCAGAGGGCCCCCTACCTTTGAACTTGTGTTTTGCAAGTGAAATCCAACAAGACGCCGGAGCACAGGAGCGGCTACGCACACTGTGCGTGTAATTCTCATCTGGTCTGGCTCGTTACAGAATGCTTGCAGTGCCCTGGTGGACTCATGGTGTGTTGTGGGAGCCAAGCAAGACTCCAGGTGAGTACCAGGTAAGCATGTTACGTTTATGACTGAGTAAGCAGGAGTGCTGACTGTCCCCAAAAGGCCAGGCTTATCCTTCGACCCAGAAGAAGGCACTGATGTTCTAAGAACCATGAGCAATCAAGGAAGCCTATCACATCCTTTCTGACTCAGGTTACTTCATGTTATTCTTCTGTGTGTGCCAAATACGTATGCCAAACATGATGACCTGTAAGGACACAAGTCTAAACCAAACAGACTCCATGACAGGCTTTAAGTTTCCCCTCTGATCTAGAAGGCCTAGGTTTCAGTTCCCCGAAACTAACAGGCAGTCACACATTGCCTAGAGCAAGAGAGACCACCTTCGCAGCACCCAATCAGGGAAGGCCTGCTACCACCCTCCACATTCCTAGGGGTGAGGCCTGCAGACGGGAACTTTAGATAGGACCCTGTTACCTAATGTTAAAGTTAACCCAATAGTCGCTGAACAAGATCCTAGTCTCGCCCCATAATTGGTTGATTTTAAAGGTAGTTTAAATGTTGTAATTGGGTCCCGCCAAAAGTAACAAATACTCTAGACAATGTGAATGGTTAAACCTGCTGTCAATAATACTGTATAATAATGACTGAATCACTGTACCTGTGTCACAATTTCTTGTAGCTCCCCCTTCCCAAACCCCATAAAAACCCTGCTCAGCCCTTGTTCGGGGCTCTCAGCACGGATCCACTGCACTGGTGAAGTCTGTGAGCCCGAGCTTAGGTCTGGCCAGCCTAAGCCTGTAATAATAAAGCCCTTTGCCTTTGCATGCATGCCTTGGTTTCCCTGGTGCTCTCTGGTCGTTGAGGATATTGTGACTTAGGCATAACAGACCTAGAAGGAAAGGAAATTAGGTTTCTCTTGTTTTCCTGTTAGACCTATGAGTGCAAACATATGGTATCTGTCCTTCTCTGCCTGACTTATTTCGCTTAGCATGACTTATTTCGCTCAAGGTCCATCCACTTTCCTACAAATGGCCATGTCATTCTTTCTCATTGCCATGTAGTACTCCATTGTGTATATATACCACATCTTCTTGATCCACTCATCAGGTGATGGACATTTAGGCTTCTTCCATGTTTTGGCTATTGTTGATATACAATGTCTTGTTTTTAACACTTCGCTAGACACTGAGCTTCTTGAGGACAAGAAACCAAACAGTATTCATCTCTGTATTATTCCTCAGTATAAAGCTCTTCGCCTGGTAGTCATTAAACAGTCGTTGAAGAATGAAGGTCAGCACAGTTAGTAAAAGTCAGGACTTATACTTCATATTCTAAGTGTCCTTTTGTTTCACTGACTTTTTTCTTCTACAGAATTGCATTGTGACGAAAAGGGACTACATTCTTATTATACTTCTATCATAAAACATCAGTGGAATAAGCCAGCCACCTACTGAGTGTTTTGATTTGTATAACCTCAATTGGAATAAACATTCACTAATCTGGTGCTAACCTATCAGTTACCCTATAGATGAAACTATCAGAGCACATATCTTTTCATGGTGCATCATGACAAGTCTTTTTATAACACCTATGAAGCTTTATATTTTTATACACCAAAATTTACATACTGTCACTTTTTTTTCTTGAGCTCAGTATATATCTTGATTCAAGAAAAGTCCATAGTGGGCAAGATTATTCCTCTGTGGGATTAGGAGTGAGGGCGATGTTGACATCCCTATGGAAAGACTTTCCTTTTGAAGCAGCAGTACATATAAGGCCATCTATAATAATCTCTTTTTTTTTAAATTGTTAAATTCTGTTCATTCTATAGACTTGAACAAACTAATTTTCCTCTTCTTAATTAAGCCCATTATCATATTTCATTCACTCAAGCTTCCTATGAAATGAAACACTGTTTTCACTTATAAATGTTCTATGATGTGCTCCTAGTGGTTTCTAATTGGGGACAATTATACACAGATAAATCACAACTCATCAGGGGCAGCTGTCATTAGAATGTTCCTGTTCGACTTCTTTTGCCTACATGTTGGCTTAAGACAACAGGGCAAATGAGGACGCCAGAGGGAGCCTTGATGAAGAAGCTCAGGAAATTCACAGGCGGGGAGGAAATCCTTCATTTTTAATTTGTTGGTTTAATCTGGCTCGAGAGGAACTGACAAAATCTTCATCACCTAATGTGCTTAATGGTCTAAATGAAATGAGTTGGTGGTGTTGGTTTAGTTCCTATTGGACCCATTTCTAAGTCATACAAGCCCTTGATAAATTACTCTAATGAGCCCCTCTCATAGGAAATGCAACACAGACTCGAGACCTTGGCCTTTCGTATGGATTTCAAAAGTATTACAGAAGTGGAATGATAAGAACCCAGAAAATGGGTTATTACCCCTTCAAAGTGCAGGTCATTATCAGCAGAGGAGAAAATGATCCCTCAATAAGACTAGAGATTCTCTCCATTTTCCCCTCATTCAGAATAAAATAACCAGAAAAACAAATGTAATTTTTGTTTTCTTTTATTTGTAGTTGGTGGGATTTATCTGCATTTTCACTTACAGGAATGTAAAGTGACTTTTTTCCTTTTTACTATTATGACTTAATATAAAAAATACAAAAAGAAGTAAAATGTTGAAATGCAATACAAAATTTAATAAACTGATCCCCTAGAGTCAGGGAAGACATATTCTCCTGCTTTATTGTATAAATAGTTAAAAAATAATAGTATAATGTAAGTTAAGGGCAGTTTGATTTTTTTTTCAAACAGGCTGAAAGTCAAAACAAGAATAAAAATCATGCTTCCTTTCTTTTTTGACCTTCAGAATATAAGAAGATACCAAAAAAACCCCAAATTCCTTCAAACTTAGAATTGTTTGTAATTAATGTACTATCCTGGAAAATGACTTGATTTTTGCTCCAAGTGCCCAAAATGTCACTTTGCCCAGAGTGACTGGACAAACGCATCCCCCCCACCCCCACCCCACCATCACCACTGACAGCAACAACCTTCTTTTTGTCTTAATTTGGAACTTAAGATAGTATTTTGTGTCAGGGAATACAGAACAGAAATGCCAGTGTTTTACCTTTGGGATAACACAGGAAAATGTAAATTTTAGAATGAAATCTTGTCAACTGCAATGATATGGATGGAGCTAGACAATATTATGCTAAGTGAAGTAAGTCAGTCAGAGAAAGACAAATGACATATGATTTCACTCAAATGTGAAATTTAAGAAACAAAACAAACAAGTGAAGGGGAAAATAATAGAGAGAGACAAATCAAGACACAGACTCTTAGCTAACAAACTGATGGTTCCCAGATTTCAGCCACTTCATCACCAAGAAGGGAGGTCTCTTTCTATCCCTTCCCTTGATTCTGGACTTGCCATGACCTGCAAAAGTGATGCTTTGTGACTTTTACACTTCTCAAGGCTGGATCTTAAGATCTCTACATCCCTGCATGATAGAATGTTCCTTTTTGGAGGCCAAACTCTGTATAAGAAGTTTGAGTACTGTGGAAGGCAAAGCTAGTCACGTGGAGAGAAAGGAGCCATGTGGGAGAGCATGGAGGTGCCAGACACAGGCGTGAAGACTCCCTGAACCTTCATTCTGAGCCTCACTGGTAGAGGGGATAACCCCTCTGCATGCAATGAAGAAACACCCAGGTGAACCCTGCCTCCATTCTTGACCTGCAGCAAGTAAATGGTACTTAATGTTAAATCCGCTGAAGAGTAGGCTGGTTTGATAAAGGCTTTGGATAACCCAGACAATGTGCATAGCACAGAAAACTCCTTGGCAGTCAACGGTAGTAAAGGAAATGAATCTAATGAACTCTTAAATTTACAAGGCAAAATGTATTTCTGCATTTTGTTTTGAAGAGAGAGAAACACAAAGTTAAACATTTAACTACCTCCTTTGTTGTATCCTGAGGGAATTAATCTTCTATTTTATTGAATTCTTCAGTGAATTAAGTAAATACACACCAGCTATACTCCAACCAATGAGCTTCTGGAGTTGAGATTTACAAAGAAGTAAAATGTTTAGGGCCTATTACCTTGGGGGGAAATACCGCTTGCAATGGAAATGATGTACAAAACTATGAATTAATAGTAGGTAACAAAGAAAGTATCACAAGTTAGCATAAACTGGGCATATGATGGCATAGACTTTGTGGGAAAAAAATGAAGTGAACTTCATCAAGGAAGATCTCCGGGTGGAAACATGATTTGACCCTGATCTTGTAAGAAATGATGGGAGAAAATTGAATGGGAGTACGGAGAAAGAATCCCATGGGCATACTGACATGACAGGTTTCTAATAGGAGCTAAAGATGAAAGAAAAATAAAAATCAATAACTTATTTAAGCCAGTTAAACATTTCTAGACAACACTATAGCTAAGCTCCACCGAATGTAATTCAGCCTGAGAAATATTTCTTCTCTTGCTGTGGAGGTGGTGAAATGGTGGGAAAGGGGTGGGGAGTGCAAATTAAATGGAATGGTGATATTTGGGATCTGTCCCAAGAAGACAGCATGAGAAGAAGAAGCTAAATAAAATGATAGGCCAACAACAACAACAAAAACTCCCTAAACCAAAAACCAATCAACAAACAAAAAAAATGAGGGACTAGTGCAGGGCGCCTTGCTTTGCACTTGTCACTGTAATTGTGTGCATGTGCATGTGTGCAAGTGTTTGGCAACAGTGGATATCTTGATATCTTTGGTGACTCTTAAGGGGGTTGACATCAGTTACGTCATGACATTTTATGGGGAAGAAACTACTACAAAACAAATGGAGAGTGTGTATTTTTCCCATATCAGGTTTCCATGGGAGTTTTATTTTAAGATTATGTTAAAATTAACTACAGTAAAACAAAAAAAAAAATGCTCAATATCATTGCTCATCAGGGAAATGCAAATTAAAACCAAAATGAGACAGTGCTTCCTAGCCACTTGAATAGCTATTTTTAATAAAAACACGGACACTACCCAATATCGGTAAGGCTGTGAAGCAACAGAAACCCCCATACATTGCTGCAGACGTGTCTAGCTGTACAACCACTGTGAGGAAGGGTCAGGCAGCTTCTTACTAAACTAAACACACCGACCCAATGATCCAATGATTTTGATCCAAGGTATCTTTCCCACAAATACAAAGCATACATATACTAAAACACTTGTACTAGAATGTTCTCAGCCACTTTATTTACAATAGCCCCAAATAGCTATTTGCAAATAGCCTGTGAGAGAGCGGGGTTGAAGTTCACTGGGAAGGGGCATGGATTATCGTCCTTGGGTGATGGAAATGTATGTATGTTGATGGAGGTTTGTGTTACTTACTTTTGTTCATTTACGAAAGCTTGCTGAATGGTGCACTTAAGATTTGCGCATTTCCTTGTATGTAAGTTGTACTTCAAAGGGAAAAATAGGAAGTGGAAATAAATATTAGACTCTAGTTATTGATGTGCATGCTCAAGTATGGGGGGTAGTGAACTGATATTTGTGATTTTTTTTGAAATGCACCAACAAATAACATTTGTTACATAACAAACAGTATTTGTTATGTAACAAGTTGCATTTGACTGGATGACACACAGATGAATACATCTGTGATTGATCAAGTATATTAAACTGTTAATGACAGGATACTGGTGGTGGACATATGGATATTCACCGTAAACTTCTTTCAACGTTTCTCTTTGTTTTCTTTTCATCATTAAATTCGAGAAAAGAATTACCCAGAGTGCTAGCAATTGGGAAAAGAATGCATTCCATATTCCTGGCTCCATAATGTTGTCTATTCACGAGGAAGGAAGAAGCAAAGTTCCTCAAATAAGGAGCGTATATAACTCACGCTAACTGGACAAACTGTATAGAAAATGTAGCATGTTCAAGTGCAACATATACACAATCAAAGAAGTGACAACATGCTTGAAGTTGCCTTTCTCCAGTTCTAGTCTAAAATAAAATACTTATTTTGCTACAGAAATATCATTGCTCCCTGATGAGCAATGATATTGATCTATTTAGTGCCATGGGAAGAATGTCTATCTTCGTTGTTCTACTGAGGTGTTGGAAAACGTTTTCTGGAAAGAGCAGGCGTTTTAAACTCTGTGGGCAATAAGGTCTCTCTTGCAGCTACTTGCCTGTGGGACTGAGTACAGGAGCTGTTGTAGACAACACCTAAACCAGCAGGCCTGGCTAAGTTCCCATAAAACTTTATTTACAAAAACAGGCAGCGGGCCAGGTTTGGACCTCAGGCTATAGTTTGCCAACTCCTGTTCTATTTGAAGTCATCATAATTGAAATTGTGGGGAATCCCACATTACTGATTTTATATTATTTAGAGTGTGAACAATGGTTTCAGATTGATCAGCTAGTAAGTCAACCTTATTTTTGCAAGTCTTATTATTCAAATATCTTGAGGGGTAGTTCTATAAGCTGAAGTTTTTTACAAGACTTTAAAAAATTATTTATTTATTTATTTTGGAAGTGAAAATTAATGTTTATTTATTTTTGAGAGAGAGAGAGAGAGAGAGAGAGCAAGCAAGCAGGAGAGGGGCAGAGAGAGAGGGAGATACAGAATCTGAAGCAGGCTTCAGGCTCTGAACTGTCAACACAGAGCTCGATGTAGGGCTCAAACTCATGAATCACAAGATCATGACCTGAACTGAAGTCGGACACCCAACCAACTGAGCTGCCCAGGTGCCCATATCTACTTTTCCTTTATCTAGAATTCAGCAGGCTTCAATGGTCAATCTGTCGCCAAAAGTGTTCATTAAATTTTTCTTAGGTTAGATTAGTTTATAAAAAAAGAATGAAACATGTGTAAACCATCTGTCCCTTTATCACAGATCAAAGGTTAAATATAAGCTATCTTATTTAGACAACGGAATTTAACAAAATCTCACCCATTATTTTTTGTGGACACTTTCAAGATGACATAAATGATATGGTTTGCTTTTCAGCTCTTTTAGTATCTTGGTGTCTGAATCCCTGTCCCTTAAACATTGAAAGAAAGAAGCAATGCAAGTTAAGTAATTACAGCACCTCAATTAATTGACATTGCATTTTATTTTAGCTCATTAGTCATGCCTTTAAGTGTCGACTTACGCATGGAAATGATGAATATCTAAATATCTGGGCTAGGCAACTACACCAGACCTAAACATTTGAAGCCATAGGTTTTCCTCATATTCTGAAACAAACCCACCACCTTGTAAGAAATGTTCTAGAGTACCAACAGGAAATACTGAAGCACTTTCACAACCAACGATGCATGTGACAGGTGTGCAAGAGCAAAATTTACTCAACCATTATGCATTTTAGCCCTTCTAAGACTGAGCCAATTAAACTGCTTCCTTATGTTTGTTTTATTGAACTCTGAGTTTCAAAAGTCCTGTGTACACATGACAGCAATTCTCATTTTCTGTATAAGAAACTGAGTGGATTTAAGAGATGCATGGTCATCCGGCCCCATCTCAATGTACCTAATCTACACCCACCACTGTGCCAGGCACTGGAGAGAGGAGTAGACAACCAGGGGTCCTGCCCCTAAGGTGCACTGGATTCAGTGTGAGGACAGGCTTGGGGTGGGCATCCAGTCTAAGATATGGGGCATCAAAGGTACAGTGTTGGGAAGGAATACATTTGAAGGAAGAAACCATGAAAATACCAAAGGAGAGATGATGAGGGAGCCACAGTGCATGGCCGAAGAGGGTTTCTGAAAAACAAACAGAGGAAGTGTGACCACAGCTGGGTTGGGTGCAGTGTGGGAAATAGAGATTGGGAGTAAATAAAGATGTGAGTGTGAACCCAAAGGGTAGGTATGGAGCAAAGTCAATATATTGGTAAATCAGGAGCAAAGGAGGTACCTTTGAGAAGGAAAAGAAAGGATGTAGAAGGAGACGTTCCCAAGTGATAAGTTGGAGCCAGTTTGTGAATGACCCCAAGGGCCAATATTTGGCATTTTTTTTCTGGAAAAACATGGGTGCCATAGGAGGTTTCTGAGTAATGGGATGGTCTGATTAAAGAAGACGGTGGGAGGAATGTCCGGCAAGCACCTTCACACAAGTATCACAGGCTTAGCCTTGTCCCAGGGACTGGATCTCCGACACAGCACCTGTGTGGCTTCCTCCATCTTCTGCAGTGTCTCAATTCCACGATCTCAGAGTGTTTGTGCAGTGTGTGTAACAACACGGGGAAGACCCCATCATCCGGCCATAACTAATGCAAATGACAAACATTAAGAGGATCTCAAAGGTACACACAAATAGCCACCTGCCTACAGGTGGACTGGACATGCACAACGGGGAGAATGGGTCTTCATCTTCAAAGAGCTCCTGGTCTAGTAAAGACAATCGCATTGGGAATACACAACTACAACAGTTGTAATTATGTTTTGTTTTCATTGCATTCATTCATTCAATCAACTAAATGTATGAGGGTCCACAACGTACCAGGTACTCTTCTGGAGGCTGGCTATTCAGGGGTGAACCTACAAGAAGGTGCCGCCATGAATACAAAATTGACATGAGTGGATGGGGCGGGGGCAGCGCTGCCTGGAAAAGGTTCCAGGAGGAGTTAGGGACTTTCCAAGTTCTCATATATGAACTACACATGGTGTTGAGAAAAACATATGGTCTTATGTTAAAAATGTGTACCTAATTTCACAATCACACTTGATAAAGGAGTCTCAATTATATGGTTGAAAAAATATAAGAAGAAGCAAACTTCCAAGAATGAACACAACAGTTAATCTTTGTGATCTACAGTTTGTAAAGGGAGAATGTTTGGATAGTCTCACATACAAGATAGATTTCTTTGCATTATCATTGACGTCCTTAAGACACAGCCCAGTTGAGATCTGATGATTTAATCAATGCCTAGTAAAACATGATTTAGTTCTTTCCAAAAGACATGCTTCAATTTTAACTGGATAAGAGATTCAGCACATGGACCTGCTTAAGGGATATGCCTCTTTCATGAAAGTCTAATCTACATGTAATTCTCTTTATTCTTTATTCTGTCCCCCAGAGGAAACAAACCTAGCTGCTAAGAAGTGATTACACCTAAAAGTTACACATGTTCAATGACTTAGAATAGCTGCGAGTGAAATATCCAGTGTTGACTTTGAGATGTTGATCACACCACCATGATTAGGGTGTATCGACAGCTAGCACCAGAGAGACCTTTTCTGCCTACGGAACTGACCTGGCAGGAAAAGCAATGGGTCCATACGAGGGCTAAGTTCCTGTGCCAGTCAAGTCTGAGAGGCAAGGCACAGATTCTTCAGTTTTCTGAGACCAGCCCCATATTCTCGAACTGTGGAACCTCAAAGTGAAGCCATACAACTGTTTATCCTGATCACCATTCAATACACTTAAATAGGCATCAGATCATTTCTTAGGGACCGTCACAGACTGCACAGAGAATTGACTCCTTGGGGATGGCAGCAGTAGGGTCTTCATAGACTATAATTGTTACAAAGAGGGTCTTCTGTCCATGAGTTAGTCAGAGGCTCTGTGACACCCCTACTAGCCAAAAAGAAGTCAAATACTCTTTCCCTTTTATTTATTTCAGCTCTTGTTAATATGCTCCAGGGAAGAAGAGGGGGTAAACGAAAGGGGATAATTTCCCATGAATAGTTTGACTTATAGTCCAAACTGGGACTTTTTTTTTGAGAGAGAGAAAGTCTACCAACAATTATGCCAGGAATACTGTCATAAACCATACTGTTCTTGGCAAACCATAAATTCAAAGATTCCACTGTTAATATTCAAGTAAAAATATTATTTAGGTGATTATTTGCTCAATCTAATATAGTCCCCTCATTTCTACATATTCTCTCATTAACTTTATTATTATTATTATTGTTATTATTATTATTTTAATGTGTATTTATTCTTGAGAGAGAGAGTGCAAGTCAGGAAAGGGTAGAGAGAGAGAAAGAGAGGGAGGGAGGGAGATACAGAATCCGAAGCAGGTTCCAGGCTCTGAGCTGTCAGCCCCGACATGGGGCTCAAACCCACCAATGATGAGATCATGATCTGAGCTAATCAGTCAGTCGCTCAGCTGACTGAACCACCCAGGCACCCCCCTGTCTTATTAATTTTAATGCATACTAAATAGTGACTTTGCAACTATTCTAGTAGGTGGAGAAGCTTTGACACTGCATCAAAATTCTCTGCAATGTTGCATGCTATCTCAAACTTAAAGAGAAATTACGTAGATTTTTATTTTCCTCAAGCTCAATTTATACTTTGTTAGTCACCTGGCAGCCCAGGGCTTTAACTGTGATAAGTTATGATCCTGGTGTATAGGTTATAAAAACCATTTAATAAGACAGGCAATTTACCTTCAGAATATTGGAATTCCTATAAAAAGCTCTGGGCAAATAAAATGTTTTTCTAAATTCTTATGCACAATTATAGGATAAGAACATGTTTACTGTTGGGGATCCTCAAATGAGAAATACTGAGAAATAATCTAACCTTAAAATCAGAAATTGCAAAAACTAAGTGTATTTTGATTTACCACTACTATTTGGAAATGTTAACAATACCAGTATTATAAAATACATTAAACAACGCTAGAATTATGTAAGAGGACCAATATGTATACTTTTACATATTTATGATTAAGTACATCTTAGGAAAATATGCACAGATATATTCCCTCCAAAAATTAAAATCAAACTTCCAGATAGTATGGATAAAGTTATTGAAGTTCTATTATCTATAAACTTGCGAAGCTATATTTTAGATTTATATGCTGAGTACATTCATATCCAAAAATAATGTGAGTTTAGTCATGTAAAGGAGAATATATGTTTGTCAATGGTTGTCTTTCATGAAAAGATATCAATTTTATGCCAAATATCCACAGTTGTCAGAAACACAGAGTTTTGGATTCAGAAGAATATGTTTCTGTTCCTCTAAAGAGCTGAAAACTTAATGTATTATAATTACACTGAGTTTTTATTTTTTTTTTAGGATGACATTTGCTTTGAGG
Source organism: Helogale parvula (assembly GCA_004023845.1). Taxonomy (NCBI): domain Eukaryota; kingdom Metazoa; phylum Chordata; class Mammalia; order Carnivora; family Herpestidae; genus Helogale; species Helogale parvula. The sequence goes on along the minus strand of PJEM01000579.1, from coordinate 443,742 downwards.
CAAATTTAAAATAATACATCAGGATCATGCTTGGTAATTAGTTTTGTTACTGAAATCTGTCACAGCATTAATAACGAATAAACTAGGGACATGTATGAATTTTTCTTATAACTATGTATAATCTTGCAATGTACACCTTCAGTTGCATAAAGCAGAGTTGACACATATGGAAAAACTACAGATCGAGCCATTGTATTATTGAACTCATTATATTTACAATGAACAAAAAAAAAAAAAAAAGGAAACATTGTTCAAATCTCCAAGGAGGGAGAGTCCTCTCCAGCTGAACTCGGGGATGTTTTGGGCAATAGCTCAGCTCCATTGCCACATCTGGAGGAAAGTGTATCAGTCAAACTGTCTTCTCCCTTAATCATCAGTTAATGTGACTATTAACAAGATATTTTCTCCAATATGTGCTTCATTAGCATAATTCTTGGCCCTAATTACCTTAAGCTTTTTTTCATCTTTAAATATCTGACATAAAAATTGCAGTAGCAAAAAGACCCATGCGGCTTTCTAATCCAGTTTCTTCCCAAACTTGTCAGGGATGACATTCTTTTATATGCCTTCAAATCTAGTTTCTTTTGATTACTTCTTAAGATTTTTTTCGTAAATAAAAGTATTGCATATGAATGGTAAAAATTCAGACATTCAGAAAGGGTCAAAAAAATAAAATCATCATTTAAAATATTTATTTATTTTCAAAGGGAGACAGAGAGTGCCTGTGAGCAGGGGAGAGGCAGAGGGAGAGAGAGAGTGCTGGTGAGCAGGGGAGAGGCAGAGGGAGAGAGAGAGTGCTGGTGAGCAGGGGAGAGGCAGAGGGAGAGAGAGGATCGCAAGCGGGCTCTGCCACTGTCAGCACAGAGCAGGAAGGGGCTCAATCTCACCAACTGCGAGAGCATGACCGGAGCTGAAATCAAGAGTCGAATCTCGAATCTCGACCAACTAAGCCACCCACATGCCCCTAAATCAAATCACTTTTAGTCCTGTAAGTCAGAGACAATCACTGTGAAAGTTTCATTGTGTTTCCTTCCGCTATTTTCTAATAACGTACATTTACTTTTTATTTTCTATTTTTCAGAGTTAAAATCATACTACGTTTTTACTTGCCACTGATTTGTCAGCATTTCTTCCAGTCTTTAGTCCCTGAAGAAATAATAGATAATGGCTACATACTAAGCGCTATGCATGTACTTTGTAAATATCCCTTCGTTTTGATCATTTAGTTTATTTCCAATATATTTTGATTATATATTTATTTTAATAAATGTCACAGGTATATCACTGTACATGTATGAATGGATATATGTGCATTGCATTAATAAACAGCTTTATAAAATTCCGATTTTATAGTTCTTGATTAATTTTATCAATTCTTTCACAAAAAAACAGTGTTTATAGTTAGTTTGACAGCACTCCAAGTATCACTCCTAGAGGGCTCGTTAAAAATTTTGAATTTAACATTAAGATTTAATTACAGGGTTAAGTACAAGCTGGACATTCTCAATAAATCAACTTCCTAATTTCATAGATATGTGTGTGAATATATAGGAAGAATACGTTATATATACAGCAAGTTCAAACAGATTCGAATGTTGAAAAAAATACTCTGCCCATTATACAGCACACAAGAAATCTATTTATCGCTATCCCTATTTTCCTCAAGAGAACTACAAAAGCAATTCTCCCAAATATTAAAACTCCGCATGTTTATATATAATCGGCTTATTTTGTTTTGTTCTGATCAAACTCAGCTTAATTTACCAAGAGAGAATAACTAGATTTTTCTGTGGCTTATTGTTCCCTTCTTCATAATAATGCTTATAGGCAAACATTTGACACAGACCTATTCACTGTTTAATATTTTATAGTTTTACAATTACATACAGTATCTCAAATTTGAATTTAGATCTTAGGAGAATGTAAAAACTCCATCAATTTCACTTTATTTAACAATAGCTTAATTTTTCTTTATTTTAATGAAAAGATACCCATGCGGTACTCCACTAGATCTTCCAAGAACAAACCATGAAAAAGGTACTACTTTGTATATACCAAACAGATGCATTTCATTCAGGTACCAGTCCTTCTGTGACTGACAATGTACAAATAGAACATGTATATGTTATTACAAAGTTTGTGTGTTGCTATTTTTTCTCTAATTCTTTTTTTTTGTAAAAAACATTTATCGATATGAATACAGGTATATATCAGATAGACTGACAAATGAGAATTCCTTGTGCATACACAAAAGAGTTATCTTACTAGTTTGTTGAAGATTTGGTTCAGTGGTTCGGTATCATGAAAACACATCTACATCGACATGGAACAAATAAGCACAGAAAACCAGCGGTGCTACTGCTAACTGGGATCATGACACGACAGGTAAAAGATTATTCATTCAGCCTCTGTAGAAGAAGGAAGAGTGAGTCTGAAGAAACTGAAAGATTTCCCTACTGTGAGTATACTAAGCGGTCTTGGGAAATGTGTTTTCTCTGTGGCTGGCTTTCTCAGTGCCCAAGAGACAAATATAGAGTAAAGTCAGATGTGCTCTGTTCTGACTTTGAACTTAAATCGTTTATGAGGCTTAAGAGGAATCCGCATGATAGTGAGGCGGGTAATACATTGAATCTCATGGAACTGCAATCACAATATACACCGGAAATATACACACAAAGAGTAAATTGGCTTATGTCTACATTTTACCACAAGTAAACCTGAGGAAAAGTCATTGATGTAACCCAATGAAAATACACCAGTACTATGGCATCGGTGGACAATAAAGGCCACTTTTTTTTTTTAGAGTAAATCCAGGGGTGCCTGGAAGGCTCAGCCAGTTAAGCGTCTGACTTCAGCTCAGGTCATGATCTCATGGTTCATGGCTTTGAGTCTGACATCGAGCTCTGTGCTGCCAGCTCAGAGCCTGAAACCTGCTTGGGATTCTGTCTTCCTCTCTCTCTGCTTTTCCTCTGCTCATTCTCTCTCTCAAAAATAAACACCAAACAACAACAACAACAACCAGACTTTGACTCCAGTCTCCAAATATATGCATGTGTTTCGTTATATAAGAACATGTAGGCAGCAACCAATTAATTACAATTTTCTAAAAATTCTTTTTCAGATTTACATCTTTATTTTCTGTTCTATTTTGATTTGTATTTTGTTACTTGCTTTTACATTTGCACTTAAGTTATAGATGGTTAACTCCAAGACAAACTAAACCCAACAAGATATTTACCAATACTCTAACCAATGAGAAGACTTTACTCTAGAGGAAACAGTTTTCATTTGAGATCACATAAAATCGGGTTCAAATTCAGTCTGTTATTTCTCAACAGCATAAGAAATACTTGAGTAAGACTGGTTTTAATGTTTATTTATTTTAGAGAGAGAGAGAGAGCACAAAAGCGGGGAAGTTGAAAAGAGGGTGGGGGCAGAGAATCCAAAGCGGGCTCTGTGCCAAGAGCAGAGAGCCTGATGCCAGGCTTGAACTCACAAATCATGAGATCACGACCTGAGCTGAAGTTGGACCCTCAACCCACTAAGCCACCCAGGTGCCCCTTGAGTAAGATTTTTAAACACCCTCTGAGTTTCAGATTTCTTTTCTGAGACAGAATTATAAATATGAAGCTTACTGGGTAGGCATAATAAAAAGTTGCATTGGATAAACATTAGTTTCCTTCCTCTTAATCCATTTATTCCATGCTGACACCAAATGTTTATTGGCTGCTTAACAATGGCATGATTTCATTTACACATATGGATAAATAAAGTGATTAATTACCTTCTATCACTGCTGTACAGAATATTGGCTTTGTTTATTAACTCAGCTCAGAAATAGTAACTACAAAAAGCTAACTGGTCTACCCTGGCATTGACTTAATGCCAGACTTCAGGAGAATGAAGATATTTCCAAGTAAATAACAGACAACTCAACAATTGACCTAATGCACTGTGGAAATGATATGGGTCCTGAATAAATTACTGGGCTACAGGAAAGCCAGTATCACCTGATCACTTTAGGAATTGACATGGAGAATACACAAAGCATTCTTCCTTCCTTCAGAACCATATACACAGAAAAATGTTCACAAAAATATGATTTTTCTCACAATGGCCTAAGATGACTTAAGTGAAAAACAGGAGGGAAGTGGGGATCTTCATACAGACGATGTGACTCTTTAAAATCCTGGTCAATGAAATGCTCAGTACATACTAAATTCAGCTGTGCTAAGGCACCAAGTGCCTGTGCCAAGAGCAGTGGGAAAATGAGGAAGTGTAGATGAGCCAGTCCATGCACCTGAAATAGGAATTACAAGTAACTGACCAGTTCTGGGAATGTGGTGCCATGCAGGGCCCTTGCTCTTAGCCTCTTCTAATTGGGGTAGACACTGGGACCTGTTTGGAACTGCTTCCTAGGGTTGACATAACAACATATCACAAACTGGGGGGCTTATAACAATAGAAATACATTTTCTCAAGTTCTGGAGGCTAGAAGTCTTAAGTCAAGTTGTCAGAAGGACAACCTTCTCTCTGATGACTATAGGACAATCCTATCTCTTCTCCAGTTTCTGGTGGTTGCTGGTGATCCTTGGCATTTTTTGGCTTATAGAGACATCACTCCAATCTCTGCCTCCTGTCAACACACAGATTTTTCTTCTGTGTGCCTATATGTCCAAATGTTCCTCTTCTCATAAGTATATCAGTCATGTTGGATTATGGCCTGTCCTAATGGGGTAGGACCTCATCCTAACCTGATTCCATCTACAAAGATCCTATTTCCAACTAAGGTGGCAGTTAGGGTCTCAACATAATTTTGGGGGGGGGGACACAACTGAATCCATGAAGGAATTCCATAAAGGAACTAAAAGGCAGGCTATCTCTTCTTGTCTTACATCTTTGAGAGTATAGGGGTACCAAAGTAGCATCTTCTAGGTGCCTAAGTGGGGACAGAGAGACTCACTTTGTCACATAGACTCTATTTGCTTTTCTTCGCCCATTCCTAGGATTCTCATACTGATGGTTACCAAACAATAGAGCTGAACCCCAGTGAACCAACAGAAAAAAGAAACGGTATTAACAAAGGCCCACTAACAGGGCCCTTGAAGTTAGGGGAGGGGATAGTGGCAAGGTGACTGAACAGGGCTGGTCAGGTGGAAGTGCTGGAATACAATGAACACAGGAAAGTGAGGGGCGCCTGCGGGGCTCAGTTGGTTGAGTACTTGACTCTTGATTTCGGCTCAGGTCATAATCTCACAGTTGTGAGGTGGAGCTCCACTCTGGGCAGGAAGCCTGCTTAAGATTCTCTTTCTTCCTACAGGACACCTTACCTAGAAGGAGGGTGCATACCTGTAACTTTGAATGAAGCCAGAAATTTCGACTATTATGAGAGTAGGCTTTATAAGTATCAAATGAGACCATGTTTGAAAAATCAGGGGTGCCTGTGTGGCTCAGTCAGTTAAGCATCTGACTTTGGCTCAGGTCATGATCTCATGGTTCATGAGTTCAACCCCACGTCCGGCTCTGTGCTGACAGCTCAGATCCTGGAGCCTGCTTCGGATTCTGGGTCTCCCTCTTCCTCTGTCCCTCCCCATCTCATGCTTTCCCTCTCTCTCTTCCTCTCTCTCTCTCTCTCTCTCAAATGACTAAATATCAAAAGTGAAAAAAATTAACTTCTAAAAGCATCTATTACCCAAATATTCAAAAGTTAAATTTCAGCATGGCTAGGGCACTGATCACTGAGAACAGGCACCCGCAGTGTTGCAGCAGAGCCCTGAGGCCCTGGGTTGTGCCTTCTCACTGCAGGTTAGGGAGGTGGCAAAGGAGGCATCAAGGTGGCTTGTCACTGGCTGATGGCTGGGTGAGGTGTACTCAAGGTGGAGGGCTGTTAGCATCCCAAAGCCAAGTGCACTGATGTTTTAACCAGCACTTGGCTGAGAAGGGCTGCCTGAAAGACTGGTCAACAACGGAAGAGTTCTCTGAATACATATTAAAGGGACAGTGAGAACAAAGTAAGATTGCTTGCGACTGCATTCCCTGAATCTTGACTGTCTGATGCACTAGCTGTTTATATTAACTACGCGAGCTGCTTAGAGATGGTCTGATACACACAACTGTATCATATTCAGTTTTCCTGAGGATGAAGCCAGGGAGGAAGGAGGCAAAATCTTCTTAACGGAGGTATAAATGGGGATGGATTAGGTTCTGTGTGGAATCACCAAATTATTTATTTATTTACTTTTGGAGTCACAAAACTGTAATCTTATCCTAAGAGTGCACTTTCAAAGACTGGCCATGATGTTCACCTGTTACTGCTGTAAAAATTGTTTATCAAATGATTTATAACATCTAACAATAATGTGTAACTGTCGTAACGATTGATAGCAGATGTAGAATATCATCAGTTTGAATACTCAGTTTATGGATTTATGTGCTAAAGTGCATTAAATGTTGAGTTAAAATCACTTTACAATTCAGTTAATAATATTTAAAAAATCAGTAGGCAACGGATGGGCTATAACCATCCTTGAACCATGAGCAAGGCAAATAAAAAAAAGCAAAACAATATTATCATGATTTTCAATACCTTTGGGAAGGGTAGATTTGATTGCTTTCTTAGTAGTTTATAAATGTATTAATTTTGTCTTGTTTTCATTTTCTTAAGTCAAAGAATTAGGTTCTGCTACAAGTACTACTATAAAAATGCAAGTAAAAGAATCTAATTTAATTTTTTAAATTCTTATTTCACATACTAACACATCATTGAAAGGTAGAAAATGCTTGTCTGCCCATCCTTATTCTGCCTGACACATAATTTTTAATCCTAGAACTTGGGTTCTGATGCTAATAAACCCCAAAGAATGAAAGAAAAAACACACACTTGCCTAGGTATCTAAATTTTTCATTGAAAGTTAATTCTAATCAAAATACACACAATTCATTGTTATTACTCATTGTGAGGTCAAATCAATGATTTCTATGTTGTTATATAAATATGTTTACTTATTTTAAGGTTATTTACAGATATAATATGACTGCTTGTGAGAAAATCCTAAGCTTTTGTCTCCTGAGCATTTCACTGTCCCTGTATATGAAAGCAAATTAATTGATCAACTGTTTCAAATGAATAGTGAATTCACAGAAGAATTCAGCATCTTTAGGCTTTGTTAATGAGCACATGTGGCTACAGCATTCCAGCCAAAACCCACATTGTTATTGGCCATTGTGGTGCCAAGGAGATTTGGATCAGCCCTCATTAGAAAGCTCCACTCTCTCATCTAGCAGGGGCAAGCAGCAGGTGGCCTGTGAAGCCAGAAGCCATCTGAATACTTCAGGTGCACTGAATGAATAAGGCAGCAGGGGACACAGAAGAGCAGACTCTCAAATCACGGGGTCCCAAATGACTCCAGTGAGTTACAACCAGCTGTGATGGTCTCTTCAAGAGAAGGGAGAGATATTAAATGCATTTGGTGTGTTGGTTCCTCTGTTACTTGTAGCTGAAAGCATCCTAAGTAATGCAATATTGTTAGTATTCTTTTTTTAGATGTCCCTTAGTTTTATATGAAATTATATTATTTATTACTAATATTATGATTAATAAATTACATAATTTATTGCTCAATTACCTATCATCTGTAACCCTTACTAGAATATACTTTGCTCAAGAGTGAAGGCAGTTTCTTTTTTTAATTTTTCAAAAAAATTTTAATGTTTATTTATTTTAAAGAGACATGAGGGGGAGGGGCAGTGAAAGGGGGAGACACAGAATCTGAAGCAGGCTCCAGGCTGAGCTGTCAGCACAACACTCAATGTGAATTCATGGTCTGCGAGATCACGACCCAAGCCAAAGTCAGAAGTTTAATCGACTGAGGCACCCAGGTTCCCCAGTAGTTTCTTTTTTTTTTAAGTTTTTATTTAAATTCCAGTTAGTTGGCAAACAGTGTTATATTAGTTTCATGTGTACAACATAGGGATCCCACACTTCAGTGCAACCCCCAGTGCTCATCACCACCAAGAACAGTCCTTAATCCCCATCAGCTACTTTCCCATTTTACCCGTCCCCTCACCTACCTCCCCTCTGGTAACCATCAGTTTGTTTTCTAGGGTTAAGAGTCTGTTTACTGGCTTGCCTTCTCTTTGCTCATTTGTTTTGTTTCTCAAATTCTACATCTGAATGAAATTATATGGCATTTATCTCTGACTGACTTATTTCGCTTAGCAAAATACTAGGTAGCTCCCTCCATGTCACTGGAAATGGCAAAATCTCATTCTTTTTTATGGTTGAGTAAGATTCCTTGTGTGTGTGTGTGTGTGTGTGTGTGTGTGTGTGTGTGTGCGCGCGCGCGCGCGCATCTCACATCTTTTTTATCCATTCATCAATCAATGACACTTGGACTACTTCCATAATTTAGCTATTGTAGAAATTGGTGCTATACACTTTGGGATGCATGTATCCTTTTGAATTAGTATTTTTTTGTACTTTTTGGGTAAATATCTGGTAGTGCAATTGCTGGAGTATAGTTTTATTTTTAACATTTTGAGGAAAATCCATACGGTTTTCCAGAGTGGCTCTACTAGTACTCATCCCCATCAACAGTGCAAGAGGGTTCCCCTTTCTCCACATCCTCACCAACACCTGGTGCCTGTCGTGTTGTTGATTTTAGCCATTCTGACAGGGGTGAGGTGATATCTCATTGCAGTTTTGATTTGTATTTACCTGACGGTCGGTGATGTCGAGCATCTTTTCATGAGTCTGTTGACATCTATATGTCTTCTTTGGAAAAATGCCTGTTCATGTCATCTACCCATTTTTTAATTAGATTATTCATTTTTGGAGTGTTGCATTTTATAAATTCTTATATGTTCTGCATACTAGCCCTTTATCAGATATGTCATTTGAAAATATCTTCTCCAATTTCATAGGTTGTTGACTTTGTTTTGTTGATTATCTCCTTGCTGTGCAAAACTTTATATTTTGATGAAGAGAGTGAAGATAGTTTCTATTTTGTTCACTACTGCTTCCCCAATCTCTACCACCCTACCTGGCACATAGACAATAAATGTTGACTGGATGTATGATAGCTTTTGTTGGATCTACTGAATATAATGTCATCCCAAGGAACTATCTTTACAGTTGCTAGATACTACGATGTAAATTGTATTTCATGAGATTTGGAAGGAGCCCTTCCTCTCATGGAAGTAGCATAAACTGAGTGATAGAAAATCCCTTCTTAGACTTCATCCAGGGCTGGTTTGTCTACACTGAACTCTACTTCGCGTCGGGCCCACACTCCTTGCCTTCTGCAGATCTTGACTTCAACAGCCTTCTGAACCTACATACCATTTTTACAAAACTAATTGCTTCTTACATTTCTGTGACATGTAGTATACATTTCACCAGCAAGATTCTTTCCTTGGGTCACTATACATGTCATCTAGACGCTACTGGCAAGTTCCATCATAAAATGTACAGAGGACATTATTCTGCATGTCACCCTAAAAAATCCAAGGCCTGAAGTGTGACACTTGCAACAGAATGGTGTCAATGGGTGACACTTAAAGCTCTTAAAAACAACTGGCGCTGCTGGAAAGAGGCATATAGTTAATTATCACATCTATTCAATATGTTAGTACAGGAAGTGAAGTCAGCAAACTCCCTGGTTTTCTCCACTAATGCCCAGTGCACAGCGGACTTCGTTACAGAGCCTTGTATTATCACATCTTCAAGACAAAACTTAAGACTATGTTCCAAAGAAGCCATCTCATGGACACATTCTTTCACATTTTGGGGCAAAAAAAAAATGTGTTCAAACATTTATCAATATGAGAGAGTGAATTTTGTTCAGGCTTTCTCCTTTCTTCAGATTATCAAATCAATGTATGCTAGTGTTGCAATTTTAGGAATAATAAGTTTATATTTAGGATATGAATTAACCATATTTCACAGCTAAGAGATACAAATATAAAATTATATTCATATACAACCCAGCCAGATATATCTTGTTTTTCATGAGTGTATTATAATTAGCAGTATTGTTCCTTAGTCTTACTGTCAACATTTTTTCTTATATTATCACATTAAAAATTAATGGTTGCTTAATGCTCTAACCAATGGATACACTGTAATTATTCAATCATCCACCTTGTATTGGAGGCATAGTTTTATATATTAAAATTTTATTTTAATGTTAATTTATTTTTGAGAGAGAGAGAGAGAGAGAGAGAGAGAGAGAAAGCCCGAGAATGAGTGGGGGAGGCGCAGAGAGAGAGAGAGAGAGAGAGAGAGAGAGAGAGAGAGGGAGACACAGAATCTGAAGTAGATTCCAGGCTCTGAGCTAGCTGTCAGCACAGAGCCTGATGCAGGGCTCGAACCCATGAGCCATGAGATCATGACCTGAGCTGGACAGTTAAGTCAGACACTTGACTGAGTCACCCAGGCGCCCCAGTTTCATATATTTTTATATGTAAATCAATTTTAGATTGACTTATGCAAACTGAAGTAAATGGTCAGTAGTTGTAATCATTGTCACTTTTTTAAAAGAAAAATCGAGACAATCTTCTCCCCTTGTCTGTAGTTGATGAATGTTATGGGAGTCACTGTACCAAAGCTCACACAGAGGATTTGAAAGTACGTATCGCTCAATTTTGTAGGTAAAAGTGGTATATCTTCTTGTCTCAATCTGGACCGCTAAAACAGAATGCAAGGGCTGGATGCCGTATGAACAGCAGACATTCATTTCTCATGGTTGTGGAGGCTGGAAATAAAAAATTGGGGTGTCAGCACAATCTGGTTCTGGTGAGGATGCTCCTCTCATTTGCAGAGGGACCTCTTATAGCCTTACTTGAGAGAAGGGAGTTCTGTGGGACCCTCCTTTTTAAAAAAGTGAAACAAACACTTCATTTTTTAAGTTTATATTGAGAGATGGAGAGACAGAAAGAATACATGCAAACACATGCCCATGTGCCAGCAGGTGAGGAGCAGAGGTAGAAAGAGAGAGAGAGAGAGAGACAGAGAGACAGAGACAGAATCCCAAGCAGGCTCCTCACTGTAAGCGCAGAGCCCCACGCAGGGCTGGAACTCATGAACCCGTGAGCGAGGTCATGACCTGAGCTCAGACCACGAGTCACACGTGGAGACACCCAGGGGCCCCTCTTGTAAGGGCACTAATCCCACCCATAAAGGGCTCCCCCTCCATGACCTAATCACCTCCCCAAGGCCCTATGTCACAGAACCATCATACTGGAGCCAGAATTTCAATCTGTGAGTTTTGAGGGACACAAACATTCTGTTCCTAACATTTCTTTTAAATTTGTTCTCCTCAATTTTTAAGAATTTGACCTCATTTTTATTTATCTTGTAAATATTTATGCTTTTCTTGGTAATTACAGTTCATGTCCTTGGCACACTTACATTAGGATTTTTGTATTTTTCTGCTATTATTTGTAAGTATTCTTTCTTATTAAACATACTAACAATCCATTATTCCGTTTTCAAAATGTCCAACATCTCTCTCCTTTTTTAAAACGTTCATTTCTTTTGGAGGGGCGTCTGGGTGGCTTAATCAGTTAAGCATCCGACTTTGGCTCATGATCTTGCTGTTCATGAGTTTGAGCCTCATGTTGGGCTCTGTGCTGACAGCTCAGAGCCTGGAGCCTGCTTTGGATTCTGTATCTCTTCTCTCTCTCCAAGTCCCCCAAACCCCGGTCCTGCTGGCACTTGATCTCTCTCTCTCTCAGAAATAAACATTTTAAAAAATGAAATGTTTATTTAATTTTTAGAGAGAGTGAGTGGGGGAGGTGCAGAGAGGGAGAGGAACAGAGGATCCAGAGCAGGCTACCCGCTGACAGCAGAGACCTGATGTGGGGGCTCAAACTCACAAACCATGATATCATGACCCGAGCCAAAGTTGGATGTTCAACCAACTGAGCCACCCAGGGACCCCTCTACCATCTCGTAACAGACAATTCTCATTGCTACAAGTTAGCATACAGAGTAGACATAAGAAGGAAATATAAGATTAGTCTTTAACACAAAAAGTACTTTATTGTTGCAAAATTTCTGGGGGTTATAGAAACTGGAATAAAAGGGAGAAAAATATTAACTTTAGAACTAGAGTCTCTTGTATCATACATATTAGGTTTATGCATATGATACCTATGCATTTCGGGATTAGAAATATACCTTAAGTGTAATAATCATAGCTTTAAAGTATATAAGCTTTTAACCTGATCAAAAAAAGGCTTTGTAGCTGAGCTAATAAAAAAGCCACATTTAATACAAGAATTGAAGGCTCGAGGCATTCTATTTTCCCAACATCACCCTACTTTGCTGTAGAAACATAGCTAGACACAAGGGCTTCAGAGGCAACGTAGAGTGTAATGCTTCTGCCCGAACTGTGCATGCCACGAACATATCCAAGCCTTGGATTCTATGAAAAATTCCCATCACAATTATCTTAGGGATGGTAATATTACTATAGAATCAGACTAAATCTCAACTACTAGTGGTGATGATTTTTACGGAAGACATTTTCAACTCCTTTTTATATAGTTCTCACATTAGCGATCTAATATGTTTGCCTACATCCCATACTACACTTATTTCAAATTTGGAACCATCAGTGAAGACTTGTTCAGATTAAATAATACATGTGAATCACATACTCTTTCATTTACACACATATGTGTAATGGCATATCCTTCCATTTAGCATTATCCTTTAGTTATTTACAGTCAAATAAACACAACTGGCAACCACAGCAGTCCTCTGCTATTTGTCCCAGTAGTGATATTAGCCACAGTGATTCCAAGGATAATTTCAGGCATAATTGTAAATTCTAAGGCTAGGCATGCTTCAGGAGGAAACTTTAACAATAACGGATGAGCTTATTTTACTGAGGTTACACGTTTGCGTGGATAAGAACTACCGCGTGCCCCATGGCCAACCGCCCAGTGCTGGCACCGACGGGCTGACGGGGCCAGGCTGCAGAGCATCATGAAAAGGAGAGAATGGAATTCAATATTTGCTCTTCTTTTTTAATCCTAGTCTTTCAACTATTATGGCTGATACAGTTTTATTGCAAGTCTCTGAATTAATGAAGAGAATATACTGGTAAATAGAAAGGCATTGCATGCTCAACAAAGGGAAAGGGAGTTGCTATAGAAAAGTAGAAAACTTAAAAAAAAAGACAGTTTTTCTTTAAAAAAATTTTTAATGCTTTACTTATTTTTGAGAGAGAGAGAGAGAGAGAGACAATGTAAGCAGAGGAGGGTCAGAGAGAGAGAGGGAGACACAGAATCCAAAGACAGTTTCCAGGCTCTGAGCTAGCTGTCAGCAAAGAGCCCGACGCGGGGCTCGAACTCACGAACCTGGGTTCATGACCTGAGCTGAAGCCGGATGCTTAACCGACTGAGCCACCCAGGTGCCCCAAAAGATAATTTTTCTTTAAAAAATCCCCTAAACAAAAATTAGTATGATTTAACCTTTACAAAAGGCTTTATATTTAGCATTATCCTTCATATAAAGATAGATATATATATCTTTATATATCCTTTATTATATATATCCTTATATGTAATCCATATGTATATATATGGATATCCTTTATATATCCTCATATATATATATATATATAAGGGTTTCAGCAACAAGTACCATGATTTAACAATATCGGTGTTTTAAAAAGCGTCATGTATCTCGGTGTTCAGTGACATGAGATTATGCAAAGTTCTATTCATTCTATCTTTTCATTCTCTGTAGCCTGTTACATCAACAATCATGTTGACCTGTGTCCAGGAATACATCCAATATCACTTGGTTTCAGGAAGGAAAAGAAAAGTTCAGACAAGAAACGCAAACCTCTTTTGAGATAGCTCATTTAAATGAAAATTTGAAGAATTTTGTCCTTTGAAACACAGACTATGCGCATATGTTTGTTTGAGCTGCACGTGCTTGAACTCCATCATAATGTATGTATATTACACAGATCAACTTGGGTTGAAGAAAAATTCCTGGAGAAAAATCTGCATGAGTGTATCCTACTCATCAACAGCTACCAGTGATGAGTCCCTGCTTGTTTCAAGTGCTTTTACATATGCAACTGGGACTCTGTCAACCACCCTGAAAAGCAAGTGACATCATCTTCATTTTATAGGTTAGGGAACTGAAAAGAGTTGCCAAAGACCATAGAGCTAGAAAGTGACAAAGGAAGCTGCAGATTAAAACGAGAGGCCAGGGCACCCGGGTGACAAGATCGGTCAAGTGTCTGACTTCAGCACAGGTCACAATCTCATGGTTTGTGGGTTCAAGCCCAGCAATGGGCTCTGTGTTGACAACTCAGAGCCTAGAGATAGCTTCGGAGCTCTCTCTCTCTCTCTCTCTCTCTCTCTCTGCCCCTAACCCCACTCACATTCTGTCTCTCTCCAAAAATAAACAAACATTAAAAAAGACTAAAAAAAAAAAAAAAAAAGGAGAGGCCAGTGAGGTCAAAACGTGTGCTCCCCCCCAGTGTGCCTTTCTTCTAGAATGCCACTTCTTACTTACAGCAGACACAACTGCTCTACTAACAAGTCTTCGATATCATCACAACCCCGGTGCCTCTGACAGCTAATATCAGAGGCCGATTTCTAACACTAAAAATTGTCTTATCAAGACTGACATCAGCATCCACAGCACTATAAACTGGCCCTAATTGGTTTGCAAAACATTCGAGCTCTCTTTGGAGAAAGGACACTGGAAGAAGGTGAAACCAGTTCTTTCTAGGTTTACTGAGACCCGACAGCAGATTCTCTGCCATCGTCCTGCGATGCTCTCATCACTGGCCAATTTGTCATCGCTTATTGTCAATTATATGGAGTTCTAACCAAAGAGACGAGGCTCAGAATATCGGGAAGCGCAATCCTTATTTATGACAAATAGAAGAGTCTTCCCTCTCGGCAAGGCTCTCTTCTGGGTCTGTCAGAGCACTGAGACTATCAAAAACAAATTCAAAATTACATTGATGTAATTTACGTATTTTGCTTTTCATTAGGTAAAGATATAACACGATTCTTTTTTATTCTTCCACGCATATTTATACTCTTCCTTCGGAAGACCACTGTATTTGGTTTCTGCTAGATTTATGTTCTTCTGCTTGAAAATTATTTTCTATAGGATGACACATAACTTCCTTTAATAAATAGAAATAAGACTGTTTTATGGAGAATCGTGGCTCATTCTCTTCTGGAGCACTGTTATAAGCAAAAATTTACCTTATCAACATTAACACTTTATAGGTTTTAACGCGAAGAAAAGGAGCCACAGGTCTAATTAACTATTTAAGAGCAAATTATTTACTTGGTTCTTCTCCATATACACTGTCCCATATTCTCTGTAACACTTTTTAGATGACCATAGGATTTTATTCATAAAACACAATTAGCATAATATCTGTTTTGCTTTCATACACTCTAAGTTAATTTTCTTTATGTTCAAATCAAATGTAATTTTTCTTTACAAAAATTTTCTGATTTCTCCATGCCAGGCATTCTTAAGATACAATGTAACAGAATATTTAGAATATAAAGTTTTTTTTTTCTTCTGAGAAGGGTGCTCTTTTTAATCCTTTGTTACAAATGGAAATTTTTAAAATACAGATCTAGTCCAATTTGCTATAGGGTTACATCCTGATAAACCTGTCGTAAGTTGAAAATAGAAGTGGAAAATTCATTTTAATATACTTAACCTCCTGCAGACCATAGCTTAGCCTGTCCTACCTTAAACCTTCTCAGAACACTTACATTGGTCTACAGTTGGGCGAAATCATCGAGCAGGAAACCTATTTTATAACAAAGTGTTCACTATTTCAAGTAACCTTTTGAAAGTGAAAAAATAGAAGGGATGTGTGGGGACAGAAGATTGTCCGTGTCTGGATTGCTGAGCCCTGTGATCACGTGGCTGACTGGGGGCTATCGCTGCCCAGCAGCCGGAGAGAGGACCAGAGCAGAGCATGGACCCAAGAAAAGATCCAAAGTAAAAACCTGAATGTGTGCTGCTTTCACACTATCAAAAAAAATTTAAGTTGAACCATCACAAGGTGGGGCTCATCTGCATTAGGAAACTGAATGCTGGCACGTGATTTATCTCGCATTTGCATCTCAGGTTTGAAGTTCAAAGTGCTGAACTTGTTCTGGGTCTAAGCTACAGGGGTAGATAGGAACTACTCAAAAACTGGTAGGAAAAAAGGATCAAGTGGAAGACTAAACTATGGAATTGAAGTGGATTTTAAAAGCTACTTTCCTGAGAGGAAGAAGAGAAGAAAGATAAAATCAGTATTATTTTCTGATTGCTTCCAAGGTGAGGAATCATGCAAAGAACCTTGTTTGTTTTGCCAGATAGAGTCATAACAACCATTTTCTGGACCCCATTCTAATTTTCTTGAGTTCATCTTATCGTGGGGTACACACGCCATAACCATGGTCCTCCCGCTGTTAGTGAAAACAGTTTACCCAAACCCCGCGTATTTGTGTGAAGCACAATGCCTCACACAGAGCCTCTCAAGATGAGCTTGATCTTGATTTAGATTTCCAAGCATCCGCTGGGAATTTCAAACTAAATGGCAGGAGGTGACCTTTAAAGTCTCTTCTCTGAGACAGCTTAGAAAGTTCTGTGGGACTCCCTCCCTCCCCCTTCCTCCCTTTTGCCTTTCAGTTTTTGATGTGTTGGTTTAAAATCAATCATTTTGTCATTCAAGAAGGGATCATGCATTTCTAGCAGGAGAGAAAATAAGGGCATGAAAAAGGATGACTTTTTTTACTTGAACTAATGGTAACTAATGCTTATCAAGGAAGGTTTGTTCTGCTCAGAATTAAAGTGATCACATATAAAAGGAAGTTAACATTTTGTTTTCCATCTAACCCAACACTGTTCAGATACCTCGGAGAAACAATACAAGATTACTTTGACTCTATCTGCATAAATCTTCTCCATTGGCAATGAGATTACTTATTTATTTATTATAGAATCTTTCATATTCCAAGAGAATGAATACTATGCTAATTAATACAATTAAAGGCAAAGGAACTTTTATCTACTCTTATGAATTAGTCTTTGCCCTGCACGGCATCTACAAGATTGCAAATTACATTTCAGTCTTTACCCACTTGGGCAAATGCACACTTATTACCATCACTCATCTAGAATCTAATTCAATCATCTGGGCAATAGATTTTAATGGGTTCTGCAACTTCTTGATGTGCCCCAAGGGAAGGATTGTATTTGGTTTTTTCCTCCCTGCATCAAGAAGACAGCGTTGGTCTTACCCATATGTAGAAGTATGCTAGCTCCGCACATTTGCTGTGCAAAATAGGGTGTGGTGAGGGGATGATACGAACTCCTTTTAGCAACCCCTCCAGCTTTCACGAGTATTCTATTCATAGCAACAGGAAGTTCTGCAAAGATCAGAGTCTCACATCAGTGGCTAGACACAGGTGCTGGGATCCAGCAGAGAGCTATATCACACGTGAGCACAGAAATGCTTCCATGCACTCGGTTGTACACGTTTCCACATTTCAACCCCGAGACCTGGGAAGGCAACCTCAAATATGTTCTGTTATTTAAAATGTTACTGCAATTTATCTTTTCCAAAAGTATTCTCCAGAGTTCCAGGGCTAGGAACAATTTTGTACAGATAATCTCAAAACTTAAAATTTTCTAGAAGCAGAATTGCTATATATATATCAGCTGCACAATGGAGAAATGATATTAATTCACCACATTATATTTGCATGACAATTGACATGTCATTGCATTAATTCCTATGACACCTTCTGTAGGATAATCCATGTTTTTAAGATCAAAAGAGGTAACAACATTTGTTCAAGGTCACAGAGATAGTGGTGGGGCCAGAACTGTTGACTCCACAAAGTTGGCATTCTTTCCACATTGTCTTCTTAAGAAATGGAATGCTCATTGATTCTTCATTGATGAGGAAGAGATAATGTATCTGTACCTCCTAAGGGTGATGATTGATTATTCCCAAAATGCAGGCATTCTTGACTGCCTTTCTATTAGTGCACAAACGGCTGTTTCATCGCATCTTTACCAGGTTCTTGTTATCATACTGAGTGATTCTAAGACCCAAAAATATGGCTCCTTGCCTGCCTCCACTGCTGCGAAGCCTGCTCCCATTCCTTTTTGCCTGCCTACCATAGTCCATCAGTGTCTCTCTGATTGTGACCATTTATGTTTCCCAACTCCCTTTGAAACTCAATCATCCTATTAACTGACGAGAGACAAAACAACATAGTGTTACCTGCATGAGCTCTAGAATCTGGCCCCTGGACTACAGCTCACTTTTAGGCCTGTAATTTACTAGCTGGGCAAGTTTTCATTTCATGGGAAGAGTATGGTCTTAAAAGAGCTATTCATATGAAATGAGTTCATGCATGTAGAAAGCCAAATGGTCTGACTAATTTAGGGCTTAATAAAGAGCATCTGATTAAGTCCTTCACGTTTTGACCTGTATTCTCTCCAGTCTTCAGTGATGCGATAACTCGAGAAAATCCCTGAGAATTTGCTTAATTCCAAGCTCAAAAATGTGACCGTGGGACTTGTGAGAGAATGGTAGAGTGTCTCTGTGGAGACCTTTCCGGTAGCTCCTGCATGAGCTGTTCCATAACCCAGCTTGGATGCGTGCAGGGAAGCACAGATGGGGTTTATCCACACAGGGATGAGAGCAAAATCCCCAACAGTGGTTGGGCTCTCATTGCTATAGGAAAACTGGGAACACTGGGACCCCGGAAAATCCTAGCGAGGATGAGTTTTCCTGAAGTGTGTTTCCACACAAGCATCCCGGCTGAGGGATTTCCAGGCAGATCTGTGAATGTGAAATCTGCTTCATGAAAATTTCAGTCTCTGAGCAGAAACAGGTGAACAGACTGGGGAGGGAACCAGAGAGAGCGCACATCCTTCCTCTCTAGTTCATTAGTTCCCTGACAGCGACCAGAAGAAAAACAGTTCACTACCAGACAGTAACGGGTGCTCCCAGATGTGGCCATGTGCATTTGGAAAACACCATAGTTTCCACTTTCCATTAACATATGGAAACTTCTTGGAAGTCCTGCTGAAAAGCAGTGGGTTTAAGTGCTGAACTTGGATTCTCCTGTTCCTAACTTTTATTTATCTTATTTTTGTCTTACCTTCACCCAAATCTCTGCGATTAGACTTGAGTTGTCACCGAGAAGACAAAGGATGCGATATAAGACCATGTTAAAACATTTACCAGAGTGCACAATTCTAGAAACTTCAATTCTTTAGAGAGATCATTTGGATTGAGCGATTCACATGTGTAATGGGAAAACTCTGCGTTTCCTGATTCCTAAAACCAGCTCTTCACCTGAATGACCAGCAGAATGACCTTAACGGTCTCATCTCACTTTCTTCCCCCATAAAGTATGGATTATAGTGCTAGTCTAACTCAGAGATTTGTTATAAGGAGGAAACAAATACAGGGAACGGTAAATGAAAGTGCATAGAACATGCTTAGCAGAGGCCACAGATCCCATACCTATTACAAGTTCTGTTTCCATTATTGCTGTTTTACCACACAGGTTAGAGTTACAAAGTTGAAACTAATATTTAGTGAAACAAGATTGCTGGCGAGGTAAAGAGCTCTGTCTTCAAGATATGACGAGCGGAGTCCTAGAATGTCATTTACATCTTATCTCCAACAACAGAGTGTCAGTCTTAAATTTTCCACTTCATGTAGAAAAATAAATAGTGCCTTATGTACTAAAATGCACTATGGAAAGTTCTACTTGGCGGCAGTCAATGGAATGGTAGTGCTCCATCTTACCAACTACAATATATTAAAGATAAAGATATTCTTCCTTCTTGCACTTTCTAAAAGTCAAGGAAAGCAACAACGAATAAGGCGATAGACTTCACATTGCCTGCCTTCCATGTGCTTTGTCAGCACATACAGCTAACTACCACTGCTCTCAGAAAGGAAAATGTTTCCAGATAGTTCTTTTATTCCTGCACAAAAAGCTCTTCTCCACATATTGCAAATCCCCAAATTTGCAGAAAGATATTAAAAGATAGCCCACTTAAAACTTCAAAACAAATGAGAATAAAACCTTGCAACCATACATTCTAACCCACCTGGAAGACATTATGCGTACCAGAGTGTATTTTGTCAATGCCATATCCTCTGTTCAATGCTTTATGACTTTACCTATACATTTAGGCCAGTTTCATCTTGCAAGTACCTGTAAATGAATTCAGAACCTGCATTCTTTCCTTGCCTCGCCAAGACCTTGCAGTCTGTGGACAGAGAAAAGGTCCAGTGGTCAACACCCCAAGCAATCTGATAAGGTGGCTGTTCTCAGACTGCAGAATTCTGCTTAGAGTTTTGGTAAAGCCGAACTGTTCTCAAACAATGCTTACCCATCATTTTGACAAGATCGCCCAACTGGAATGGAGCTCTTAGGCCCCTTTGACAGCAGATGTAATGGTCTTGCTCCTGGTACATTCTGTCCCCAACAGTCCATTATATAAATGCAGTCAGAGGGAGCCCCCAACATAGGTGAGCCCATGGCATTCCTCACACAAGGTGTACTAAAGGTTTCCCGCCTCACAGCATAGGGTGACCCCAGGAAACAATAACCCAAGACGGAACAGAAAATAGACGACCTAATGAAGAAACTCAGTGGAAAATGTTCAGACAATAAAGCTTTGAATTATGGCCAACACTTGTCATCTGCTTCTTTAGTAACTGTCCAACCGGCTTCTGAATTTGATATTCATTGGATTGGAAAAACCTAAATATTCACACATGAGGTTTCACTCGCAATTTAGTACTGAGAAGCATGTTTGTGTATAAGAATCCCAAACATACACCTTCTATTGTTTTCCACTTGCTGTTCCCATGAACTGATCACTGTTTTACCCCCAAAAGTGGCCTTTCTGCATTTTTCTACCTATTCTTAGACCTGCCCCCTCCTCAGGCCATCCCGGCAGGTGCTCTCCTTCAGTGCCTCAGGACCTTTGCACATGCTAGACACAGCTTTGCACTTGCACCTCAGACAGGGCTCATTCCCTCTCTTCTTCCTGAGGACTCTGGTCAAATATAATGTTACCCTAGCTGATGATTTTTTAAATATACCTATCATTTATTCCTTTACGCTTTTCATCCTTGTTCTGCTTTATAGTTCTTTATGGGTCTCCATTTTCTTTCTCCCCTCACTAGGGGTAAATTTCGTCAAGGCCCCCTGAGGTATGTGGAACAAAAGCATCACCAACTAAGTATCTGTTGAATGGATAAACATGAATAAATAAGCGAAGCATTTTCAGATCTCATCTGTACACGCACCTGGATATGAGTCCCAACCTCAGCCCAGACCCCACCATTTTACAAGAACCTGAGACTAAATGTAAAAATAAACCCAAGGAAGAGAGACAGGCCAGGTGGGGAGTAGATGCAGTGAGACCTAAAGTGAGAGACTGTTCATGAATCTCTCACCTATTAGAACGAGGGGCATCTCCAGCCAGTCTAGCTTTGAGAACTCTGGCGGACTTTTCCTTGGAGTGGACTAAACCCAGAGGCAACAGGTCAAAGTCACTGGGGAATCTGTTACCCCCGTCCCCTCAACATCATTGATCTAACTCATTTTGAACATGTTCTAGCTTCAGTGGACACGCATTAAAAAAATCACAAAATTTCAAAGCTGGAATGGATCACTGAGCCAACCACGCGCCTCATAAACAAGGAAATAATAGAGTAACATTTCAAAAAATTCAACTGTTTGCATTCAAGGATTGGGAAAATTAGTTTTCAAGAAATAATTTTAGATTCGAAAAGAAATGGGAGCAAGACATTGCTCCTAAGGATACTGTGTAGCACCCACGTACATTCTGGGGAGAGTTTAAAAATTTAACAATAAAATGTTTCATCATTAAAAGGTGATATTAGTATCACTGCTTCATTGTTATTTGATACCCAGGTTCTATTGAGCCCTGTGGTCTGAGCTGAACTAACAGAAGGTGACGGAGGAAAACATGGTAGGAGGCAGCAGACACGGCAGGTGGCGTCCAGGCCCTGGTGGTGTCTCAGTCTGTCTGGGCTGCTCTAACAGCGCCATGGACCGGGCGGCTTATAAACAAGACTTATTCCTCACAGTTCTGGAGGCTGGACGGCTGAGATCACAGTGCCAGCGCGTTTGGGTGAGCAAGCTTTTCCCGGTCATACACTCCTCACTGTACCCTCATGTGGCAGACAGGGTGCCTCTACCTCTCTGTGGGTCTCTTGGAGGAGCCCTAATGCCACCATGAAGACTCCACCTGCAGGAGCTAATCCCTTCCCAGGGACCTCACCTCCAAAAGCCATCACATTGGGAGTCAAACTTTCAGCATAAGAATTTGGGGGGATGAGGGACTCAACATTCAGATCAGAGAACGGGCTTTAAAGACCTCCACAGGGAATCACTGAGATTTAGTCTTGTTGACAAATAAGTGCCTCTCTTTTTCACTCTCATCCAGGGATATAATCCTGCAAGTTGTGTGGGCCCACTCAAACTAGAGAGTGTAATTCCCAGCCCAGAGCAAAGAGCTGAGGATAGGTGAGATCACAGCTGCAATTTTAAAGTCAAGGTTATTTATACCTCACTTTCAATGACCTCGCAGACAGAAGGCACAGGTGATCTTCCAGGCACGGCCTGGCTTCTTGGCATTCACTCTGGATTTGATCTACTGAAAAGCACTAATATCTTCCAGACATTGTTTCTCAACTTGAGTCCCGGCCTTGGTGTCTCCTGCCATCCGTGTTCTTCACTGCACATTCCCTGTGTGGCAGTGATACTTTTTCCCCGTTTGTGACCTCAGACTTCAGTGTTAGAATATTCTCGGTGCACTCAGGGAAAAAATATTTTTACTTTTTTTTTTCAGAATAAGTTACAAATATAAATTTCTGGGGTCTTCAAAAGTAACTGACTTCTACGCCATACACTGCTTTGTTTAAATGATTAAAGATGTCAACAAAGAAATGAGTTGCTACAATTTGAGTCTATATGTTTCTTAAGTTTGGTCTACAGCAAAGGGATGATCATAGTGTAAAGAAACAAATGAAAAGACAACAAAATTCACCACCCAGCAACTGCCTCTGTCTCATGTGGACTCTGCACAGACGCCCTCTTCCCTGCACTGCCATACTCCTCAGCCTTGATACCCAGTGCAGACTATCCATCAATCTTAGTCCTACATTTAAAACTCATTAAAAATCTGTTTGCCATTCTTCTCAGAGATTAATCGCACAAGTCCAACATAATAGCTTTTCCAATTTAAGTGCTCCCGCTCCAACATTTCATTTCAAGTGTACTGTAATTATATTATATTGCTTCTGGCCAAGTTAGAAAATGTATTCAAATAATAATCCTATTTTTGGTATATGGTGCACTGTTAAGGCTATTTCTCATGTTAATTATGTACAAAACTTGAAAATGTACTTATAAGTGTCTACTGAAGTAATACAATTTATCTATTTGTCTACTATCCATCTATCCACCCATCCATTCATTTATCCATCTCTTAAGTTGTGCAGTAAATACCCATACATCCATAAAGAGGACTAATTATTTTTTCTTTGAGTGTTTTGGTTTTTTTGTTAAACACTTTTTCATCTTTCACTTGTGTTTTAATAAAAAAAATTACCCCGGAATTCTCAGGTTTATAATCCTATGCATAATGGAAACTGGGTTCCCAGTTATGTTTTGAGGACTCATTTGTGGTGACTCCATTCTGGCAGAGTAAGAGACACAAACCATTTCCTGGCATCACTTTCCACTTTCTCAACTTTTGACTGACTGTCAAAATTCAGTTAGAGTACAAACCCCTTGCCATTGTTCACCAGATCCCCCCAAAAGCATAAATGGATGTGTTTTCCATACATATATATATATATATATCTCCAATACATATTTGTATATTTTTATATATTTGTATATATATTTATATATATATACAATATTTGTATATATTTACCTTCAATAAAGGTGTATCTATCTATCCCCTTTTTTCTTTGATATGCAAAAGGCAAACCCTGACTCAATTTCTTGTATTGTTATTATAATTATTATTATTAATGAGTTAGAAAGCAGAGGAGGAAGATGTTTATGAATCAGAGGTTTGGCTGCTAAGCTTTGGCACCCAGGAAAGTGATTTCATTTACAAATGAGACAGAAGGATTTCTGGTTTTCTTTTCCATTCTCAACTGATCAGTGAGGCAGGCTCTATGGAGACTGGAAAAATGTGTTCATTTGGAAGCAGTTTTAATTAGTTATGTTGATTTCACTTTTGTTAGCTAGTGGTGACTAAGACCTACAATTGACTTTTGAGGTTACATTTAAGTGATATTAAAAACTAAATGGCAAACACACTGGATATTTTAGTCACCAGGATTTATTGCTTCTCTACAAGTGCCTAGAACTCTTCAGGTACATTTAGGGAAATTCAGTAGTTAACCAAACAGACAAATATTCTTACTTCTGTGCGTAAGAGAGGAAGATATCAGATGGAATGAATAAGAAAATAAATGCATAGTATGTTGGAAGGTGATAAAGGAAACAGGGACACATAGCGTGAAGCATTCAGTTCTAAATGAAGTAGTGGGAGGTTTTCACCAACCCGTGATCAGTGGGAGCAGGTGACGAGATATGGGAAGAGAGTCCTGGGTGGAGGAAAGAGCATCTTCAATGTCCCCCAGGGAAGATGGCACTCCACGGGCTGTATTCCACCAGCCCTGGGAGCAGCTGGGCATCTGAAGATCAACTCAGTTATGACAGGCACTTTGACATTTATTCCAAGTATCCTGAGAGGCAGGAAGTACTTGAACTAGAGAGTGAAAATAACTGACGTAAGCTTTTAAAGAGCACACTGACTCTTGTGTTGAGAATAGACTCTTGAGGAGCTGAAGCTGGGAGGCCATCAAGGCGCAGAGGCAACTATTCAGGTGTGATAGGGTAGAGCACTCGTTAGGGAGGGAGGTGAGGAGAAGTGCATGGTCTTGACTGGATTAGGAAGGTAAAGTAACAGGACCGATTGCTGGGTTGGATATGGGGTTTAGGAGAGAAAAAGCACCGAGATTAACTCATGTACTTTATTATCTAAAATTCTACAAACATTCAACCATGGTTTTGATACAGGTTTTCAGTCATTGTGGCCGTATTTACCATAAATACCTAACAATATGGAAGAGGAAACACCTTGTTTAGTCAGTTTTGAGTACAGGTAGAGTTCCCCAAGTGATTTCTCCTTGTGTGCCATGTTTCTCTTAATTGAAAGGAAATGTCTCTCCTTTTCCTCTACCCTATTTTTATTCAGACTTCATGATCATCATAACTGTTTATTTTTGTCTTTTGGAAGACACATTTTTCTTAAATACTTTGTTAAAAATGATTGAAAACATTTGATATTTTCACAAAATTACTGTTCACATTGTTATTAATATGCATAACTTTTTCAATTAAGTGTATTAAAATATTTTCCAAAAACCCTCAGTCTTTCACTATGTATACTCATTCAGAGTTTTTCTTGAAATAATACAAAATAAGGGCACCTGGGTGGCTCAGTGGGTTAAGCAGCCAACTTCAGCTCAGGTCATGATCGCAAGGTTCGTGAGTTCCAGCCCCGTGTGTGGGGCTCTGTGCTATGGGGCCTGCTTCAGATTCTGTGTCTCCCCCTCTGTTGGCCCCTCCCCCACTCACGGTCTGTCTCTCAAAAATGAATAAACGTTAAAAAAAGAAATAATACAAAATACCCCAAACTAGAAACCAGACTGTTCTTCTCCTTTCTCCTTCTTCTTTTTTTTCTTTTTGCACTCTCTTACTTTCACAGTTAATGGGTTGCTCTCAATTACTGTTGATGAATATGCATGTTTTAGCACACGGTAAAAATCTGAAACATAATAAATGCAGCCGTCGTGCACCTGGGCATTCTCACATGATCCGTGTCCCAATTTTAAAACGAAAGGACTAAGCGGACAAACAAAAGGGAGACAGCTATCCCGTCACCTTTATTTTTGCCAAACTGACTCAAATGAAGATCACTTTTGACTGTGCGGTTCCTGATCTGTAATTATTTCAGCTGCAGGTCCTGAAAAACTCACAGCTATCATACAACATCTGTTTCTCCTTCCAAAATGGTCCAGGCCCTAAAAATATTAAAACCAATTGAGGTGATTAAGTAAATTTAGCAGGCTGGTCCAGTTTAGCCTCTCCAAAAATACTAGCATGAAGATGACCACATCCATCTGGAGTTTTTTATTACTCCTTGGAGTTTCATTCTCGGAATGCGGGTGCTGCCGCAGCCCATGGTGCCTTACTTGTGGCGAATGCTGTCGAAGACAAGAGTCCAAACAACCCGCAGGTGCAGACGGCCATCTTTGAAAAAGCCTCTTGAATGTCAGACTTTATGGAAACAGATAGGGGTGCAACTGAAAATGGACTTTATGGAACTTTTATTTTCTAATTTAAGAAAAATAAAACAACTTTTAAAGAGACTGTTCTCTCCAGCTCCTCCTCCAGTTTACTAACGAGTGCCTTCAGACCTATTGTCTTTGGGGAAAAAAACTGAAGAAAATATGGGAAAACACACTAAGCTAGTGTCTCCCAAATCCTACCATCAAATCGACACTAGGTTATGACACATTATCACACTTAGAGGAAAGTCTATAGACGCACGTGCAAAAAAGTAACTAAAAACAACAACAAAAAATCCTCTTTCTCTTCCTTTTCAAAGTTTTAAATATTGTTGCCTACCCCTTTCCGTTCTAACTTGAAGTACTTCAAAAAAAACTGTACCTCTAAAAATGACAGTAAAAATTACCTGCTGACGAGCATACTTATCCCGAGACTCCTGGGGTACCGAGGAGATGGCAGTATCTCCCAGGCCCTGTTAGCAGTGGCTCTTACTGTAAGACCCTTAGTATGAAAGTTACTGATGCCTTCCCATCCACCTGCCCTCTCTCCTACCACCCAATCGATTCTTTGTGACAAGCTCATTTTGAGGGGGATGGTGTTCTGCGGGTTCCGATTTCCACACTTGTGTGCACAACAGCAGCAATGTTACACAGGTAGAATTTACAATGAAGGAGAACTGTGCTATGCCAGTCTTTCCAGGGCACCAGGAATCCTGAGTGTGGTCTAGAAACAGGGCTGGACACAGCAAGTGTACAGAACCCAGGGTTGGTCCTGCTGCCCAGGCCTAAGAGTGGGTATTGCTCATGAGGATACTCATGGATGCCATGCAAAGAGGACAGGTGGAAGCTTATCCAAGAGGCTGGTGCCCACAGCATGGCGTGGAGAGCCGCAATGTGCCCAGATGTGCAGGACGTGTCCACGGAGCCAGCACAGGCTGTGAACTCCATCAATAGAGGAAAGAGGTTGCCTCTCCTAGGCTTGCCCCTACTCTGGGCACGACAGGCCAGCTCTACCATGTGACCCCTTCCTCTCTGACCTTCCTCTTTCTGGGTAGTTTCTGCTTGGCTTGGCTTTATTTGGAATGAGCTGGCTCGAAGATGCCTCTCTCCTTCCTCCGTGTTGGTGGAGGAAGTCATCTTAGTAGCTGTCCAAGGTCCTGATATCGGAGATGTCTCTGGAGTGAGTAGATATGGTGCCAGGCTGGCGATTTTGTCACACCTGGCCCAACCAGGAACACTCATGCGTGCAAAAGAATGTCTTAACAGGTTCTGGCTTTTGAAATATAATTTTGCTTTCTCTCTATATTATATACATATAAAAATAAGTAGACTAAATGAACAAGCACTTTTTACTAGATTTTAAAAAAATGTGTTTGGGGGTGCCTGGGTGGCTCAGTCGGTTAAAAGTCTTTGACTTCAGCTCAGGTCACGATCCTCTGGTTCATGGGTTCAAGCCCTGCAACAGGCTCTGTGCTGACAGCTCAGAGCCCAGAGCCTGTTTCAGATTCTCTCTCTCTCTCTCTCTCTCTCTCTCTCTCTCTCTGCCCCTCCCTGGCTCTCACTGTCTCTCTCTCAAAAATAAATAAACATTAAAACTTTTTTTTAATGTGTTTGGGCTCCTGGTAATATATTTTTACTTACAGAATTATCAATGTCATTGGAGTAGTAATTATTGGAAATTTAATCTTAGTAGTAAGGCAGAAATCCCTAAAATGGATTCTGACCAATCAGCTATATTGCACAGCTAACATTTCATTTTTTTAAGACATGCAGAAGTCTAATAAAAGTCTCCAAAAGTCTTTAAGACTTTTAATAAGTGTCTTTAAACATACATCTAACACATACATAGTACTTTTACGGGGCATAAAGATGAGTAAGTACTACCTGCCTTTAAATTTACTTTATAAAAATAATAGGATAAAAAGTACATGTAGGCTTTTAGTGATACTGTGCTGTTCTTCCTCTTTTAACTAAAGCACATTAGTTTCTTCTTTTATTAATTCAAATTAGAGAGTTATAAATGTCTTAAGTGTAAAATGTCAAACTGGAATCATTATTCTAATCAACACCAAGACATGGCGATGGCAGCAGGGAGGGCGAGACTCATGGCAGAGTTAACAGTAAGAGAAAACTGTGGTCCTGTGGCATTTCCAGGGTACCAGGTGTCCTGGGATAAAAGTGGTGCCCAGTCCGCCAAAGAGGGAACCATGGCAACCTGAGATGTTATATGATCCTTTGGAATCAGAGTTCCTAAGTATCATTCAGGTCTTCCAGCCAATGGAGATAAAGGTGAGAGAAGTGATTTTCCACTGTGAGATCATAACATGGAAACTCATTAAAAGGAATAGTAAGTCCACTCATCACACTTTGGGCTTATAAAGGTGGGGAGGGGGGAGTTACAGGTGCTGGCAAGCATGCAGTGAACAGGGAACCCTTATACATTGTTGGTGGGAATGTAAGTTGGCCCAACCGCTAGAGAAAACAGTATGGAGGTTTCTCGCAAAATTCAAAATAGATCTACTATATGATCCAGCAATCCCAGTCCTGGGTAAATACCCAGAGGAAATGAAAACAGGATTCTGACAAGACCTCTACCTTCCTACGTTTACCATAATATTATTTCATATTAACCAAGATATGGAAACAATCAAATGCCCTCAATGGATGAATGGGTAAAGAAGATGTTGTACCCATACAGAATGGAATATTAGTCAGTTATGAGAAGGGGGGATGTCCTTCCAATTGGGACAACATGCATGGACTTTGAGCACACTCTGCTAAGTGAGAAAAACAGGACAAAGAATGTGTGGAATCTATAAGAGGCAAACCTGTAAAAAAAACAGAGAGTAAAATGGTGATTTTACCAGGGGATGGGGAAGGGGATAAGAGTGATGATGTTTCAGGGTACAAACTTGTAACAAGTAGTAAATGATCCATGGAGATCTAATGCACAGTATAATGAATACAGACAATAATACTTTACTATAAGTGCATAATGTGACAAATATCTCTACATGGGCAATCATGTTACAATATATAGATGTACTGAAGTAACATGCTGTATACTTTAAACTTATACAATGTTACATCTCAAGTTTATTTAATAAAAAATAAATGAATAAGAGAATCATGAGGTACTTATCAATCAAAACAAACTCAGGATAAAAATCTGGGGAAAGAATGAAATCATCTCAACAGTTCCATGGTGTAAACCACAGGAAGCAGTGACCAGCCAAAAGAATGGCAAGTTTTCAGATAAGGGTCTAAACACTGTCTCCAAGATGTCTGTCAGGCCCTTGACCGCTATTCTGAAATGTCTAATGAGTGTATCGTCAATACTGGGGTTACTCAAGCATTCCCATGAGGCTTTAATTTTAGTGACTAGACTTGTTCATTTCTAGAAATTCTATTTGGTCCTGTTTCAATTTTTATGCTTTCTTATTTTATTGTTTATTTTGGTTTGCTCTAGTAATTCAAATTCCTGGATTGTGAGCCGTTCTGTTTGTTGAAAACCCTGACTCCTTCGTGGCGACTCATTTGTCTCATCACTTGACATTTTTAACTCTGAGTTCATGTTTAGCTGTGTTTTCTAGTTTTTTTCCTGTGGGATTTTTGCATGATTTGCTTTGTGGAAGGGCCCTCCAGAGAAGTGTTACATTTGCCCATGCTGGCGCCGAAGGGCTTCTGGGCAAGCTCCTCAGTTTAACCTTTTTAGCTAGAGTTTCTGTATGGCACACAGGGTGCAAATTCAGACACTACCTTCAAACAGGTTTAGAATCTGGGTTTCTCAAGGGAGAGAATTCTCCCCCCACATCTCCTGAGTGGGAAGGCCGCCCTGTTGATCCCAAACCAGTGGTCAGAGAGTTTCTAGCTCTTTCAACAGATGGGGCTGGACACTGAGTCTCTAGGCATTGTGTAGAGGTGGCCCAGCTCCCTCTTCATCCAGCCTAAAATTGCATCCTTCTCTCTGGCTGGGTACCTTAGTCTGTCCGGACTTTCATAACAAAGTATTGTAGACTGGATGGCTTATAAAAATATTTCTCACAGTTCTGGATGCTGGGAAGTCTGCGGTAAGGATATCAGCAGGGCTGGATTCTGCTGAGAACCTTCTTGGCTTGCAGACTGCCATCTCATTGTATCCTCATAAGGGAGACCTGGGGTCTCCTTTATATGGGCACTAATCCCACTGATAAGGCCCCAATGTCATGACCTAACCACCTCCCAAATACCATTACATTGGGGATTAGGTTTCAACAGATGAATTTGGAGTGGGGGGCACACACGTTCAGCCTATAGCAACGAGCCTTTAGCATCTGGTCCTCTTCCCTCTCAGTTTATATATGGATCTTAAACTCGGAGCCTTGATTTTAAGTGCCACTGGCTTTGATTTCCCCATTGCTGGTGCCTGGAGCTATCCCTTGCTTTCCTTGGAGATAAGCTATGGATTAAATTTTTTGGTCATATTTTATTGATGATTTCTGAGAGTTTCCAGTATGCAGAAAGAAGGCCAGTAGACATCAGCTCAGTCAGCCATGTTGTTGGGAGCTGGATAAATCGATATGGAGGGAAGCACACTAAACCCAGGATCCCCTTAATTCACTTTCAGCACAGAAAGGTGTAAAGCCGCCCCATTTACTGAAGCAACAGGGGACTGAAAACCTGGATGCATTTTCAGAGAAGTCAGTCAATCAACTGACACTGCTTGTTACAAACAGAAATTATCACATCACAGTGGCTGACAAAAGGCAGCTTCTAAGTATTGTCTGTTTGAGACCAGAAAACCCACAGCTACGTGGTAAAGTCCAGTTCCATGAAATTTTCTCTAACTTTACAAATTTCCAGGCAGGACTTCCTCACCAGATTGTTTCCTGGTATTGCAAATACTTCCTTAGACTGTTTTCTTTCCTTTCTTAAATTTTCCCAACATTCCATTTTCAGCCAAAAAACCATGAGGATAGACGTTTCTCTAATTCCTCCAGTCCACCCCATTTAATCAGAGATTAACTGCTATTAATTCCAATGCTTTATTGTTTTGTCTCCTGCTTCCTACTCATTCTCACTGCTGTTGCCTTGGGTCTGGTACTCAATGAGCTTTCTAAAGTCACATTCCTGAGGCTTCAGAGGCCTTCTAGAATTCATATTTTATGACTCAATTCGTCAGAGGCTCCCCAAATCAAATATATTCCAAAATAAAAGTATATTCTAACTTGCTTAGTACAGCATATAATTCTATGTCCTGCTCCAATCTTGCTCCCACTAATTTATTAGACTACATATTTTATATATTTACTTATTTTTGATGAATGTAATTTATTGTCAAATTGGCTTAAATACCCAGTGCTCATCCCAGCAAGTGCCCTCCTCAATGCCTGTCACCCATTTTCCCCTCTCCCACATCTCCCATTCACCCTCAGTTTGTTCTCTTTATTTAAGAGTTTCCTGTGGTTTGCCTCCTTCCCTCTCTGTGTGTAACTTCTTCTTCCACTTCCTTTCCCCCATGGTCTTTTATGAAGTTTAAGATCCACATATGGATGAAAATACATGGTATCTGTCCTTCTCTGACTGACTTATTTCACTCAGCATAATACCTTCCAGGTCCACCCACATTGCTGCAAAAGGCTAAATTTCATTCTTTCTCATTGCCAACTAGTAGTTATAGAATACATATTTTAGAGTTTTAGCTTTACAGAATAACTAAGAAAATAGTATAGAGAATGCCCATATATCCCATGTTCAGTTTTTCCCCATTTATAGACATTTTATATTAGTATGGCATATTTATTACAATTATTAAACCAATACTGGTACAATGCCACTAACTAAGGGCCATAGTTTTATTAAGATTTCCTTAACTTTTATCTAATGCCCCTTTTCTGTTCCAGGAATCCATCCATCAGGACTCTACAATTAGTTGTCATGTCTCTTTAAGTTCCTCTGGGACAATTTCTCAAACTGTTTTTTTTGGGGGGGTCTTTGATGACCTTGACAGTTTTCATGAGTGGTAGTCAGATATTTTACAGAACATTCCATTATTAGGATTTGTCTCACTTTTCTCTCATCCAAAGTCTGGATAATGGGTTTGGAGAGGAAGACCACAGAGATAAAGTGGCAAGTTCATCACATCAGAGGGTGCCCACATAACTTAGCATTGTTGATGGAGACCTTGACCACCTTTCTGAGGCAGTGTTTATTCGGTTTTTCTCCTTTTCAGGACTCATGGTGCACTGACTTATATCGCTTACACGGTGGTTCATGGCACACACTTGGGAAGGCTTTCTGCACGGTCCCTCTCTTGTTCAATTTTATTTTATTTTTTCCCTTCCTCCTCTATGCCTAGACAATTCCTGCCACACCTAACCCCCCACACTCTCTCTCTAATACATTAAACATGTAACCATCCTATTCATCTTCTCCGTGTTTATTAGATAAAAGGTATTCTTGCATGTATGATTCTTTTAAATGTTTGTTTATTTTGAGGGAGAGAGAGAGACAGAGCAGGAGCAGGGGGGAGGCAGAGAGAGAGGGAGACACAGAATCCAAAACAGGCTCTGAGCTCTGAGCTGTCAGCACAGAGCCCGACGCAGAGCTCAAACTCATGAACTGTGAGATCATGACCTGAGCTGAAGCTGGACACTCAACTAACTGAACCACCCAGGTGCCCCACATGTATAATTTCATGCAAGACTTTTGAATGCTGAGAACTAACTGAGGGCTGAAGAGGGAGGGGGGAAGAGGGGTGATGGTCATGGAGAGGGGCACTTGTGGGGAAGAGCACTGGGTGTTATATGGAAACCAACTTGGTAATAAACTATTAATTAAAACACACACACACACATGCTATAATGCCCTTTAAAAATTAAAAAAAAACATTATGTTTTGAGAACATTACTTCTTACTGCTGCTTAATCGTCCTTTGAGTACATCGCCTGTATTTTCTTCCATCCATGACTCTAATAATGGAGATGAGAATGCCTCTAGCGACCGAGTCCACACCAAATGCTGGAGCTAACGCTTGGATGACTCTGTTTATGGTTCTCTGAGGACAGGGATCTCTCCCTTGTATGCACGCACGGCTGGACAGCCTAGGTACTGGGACAATCTGTAATCCTGCTCCTGAGTGACTGCCCCTGCTTCCATGGGCTGTGACTACTGCTTTGCCCACATCCTTGCCAGGATTTAATATTGTTTGACTTTTGAATAATCTCCAGGTGGATAGTTACAAAGTGGTATATCCTTCTTGCTTTAATTTGCATTTTTGATTATCAGTGTATTAGAGTTCTTGCTTTAATTTGCATCTTTGATTATCAGTGTATTAGAGTTCTCTTACCCATGGCCAGTCAAGGTGACACATAAAATCAACCACAACAATTAGTAAGATCGAACTGATTTTATAGGTCTTGGCAGATATTTCCCTCCTACTGGGAATAGTCTAATCATATCCTTTGCACGTGTTTATTTTGTGTGTGTGTGTATGTGTGTTGCCCTTCTGTTGGATGAACAAAACTTTTTTGTGTACTCTTTGCATCTGTTTTAAATGTTGCAATTACCTTATCCCAGATTTCACCTTTGTTTAAGAAGTCCTTTCTTAAACCAATAATCTTTTATTTTGATGTAGTCAAATACATCCAATTCCCTAATTACCCTTTGGCCTTTGGGTATCCTGTTTAAGAAATACTTATTTCTGGGGCGTCCAGGTGGCCTAATTGGTTACGTGTCCAACTTAGGCTCAGGTAAGGATCTCACGGTTTTTGGACTTAAGCCCTGCATCAGGCTCTGTGCTGACAGCTCGGAGCCTGGTGGCTGCTTAGGACTCTGTGTCGTCTTCTCTCTCTGCCCCTCCCTCCCAAACTCATGCTCTGTCTCTCTTGCTGTCTCAAAAAATAAATAAAAATTAAAGAAATACTTATCCTTTATGGTCACCAATATAGTATTCTAGATTATGAAACTATAGGATTTGATATTGAGATGAAACTAATTTTTCTCCATGTAATGAGCTCGTTTTCTAGCCTGTGGCTTATAATGCTGAGATTACCAACACATAGTTCCCTTAAGAATCCAGGTCTGATATCAAATACTAGTTTGTTTGTTGGGTTATCTGTCTAGTCATTCATGAATATTCATCATAGTCAATGCAGGTCCTAATAAAAAACATCATTAGATAAGTTTATAGTTAAATGGGCTCAGGTTTTTCTCTTATCCTTAGAGCCATACTTTACTGGTCTTTCAAGATCAACCTCTCTGTGGATTCTTCCCAGGTGCACCTTTTAATTGTTTAATTCCCTGCAAGTTCAAGCACCCTGTCTCCCTCGTAACACTGAACCCAGGAAAGCTTGAAAAGCAGAGAGAAAAAGGCAAGCAAGGAGTCTGACTTCAGATGTCTGGATTAAATCTTTACCGCTGACTCACTGCACGGGCACCGGCAGGTCCCACGACCTATCAGAGTTAGGGTTTCCTTCTCTTATAAGACAAAATAAAACAACAGAATTGCCTAATATTTGTTGCACACTTTCCATTAGGAAGTAGGCAAGATTATTATCTTCATTTTATAGACCAAGCTGGAATCTTGTCCAAATGTGCACAGCTAAGAAGTGGGAGGGTAGGAATTTGATCCCAAGATGTCTAAGCATGAAGCCCGTGCTCTTACTGTTATGCTATCTTCCTTCGATAAGACTATGAGGAGAAAGAAGGTAAGCCGATAAGGCGTCTACGTCAATGATCAGTAATTATTATTTGCCCAACTCCTGACCTATGGACTAGACAATACTGTATCTCACAGCCTCAGCTTGTCCTGGTTGCTTTTTGACAGTCAGTATAGACAGGAAACTCCACAGGGGGAATAAGAAATCTACTCTTTATCTGAAAGCAAGCCTTAAAACAATAATAGTTCTTGGCAATGAGGGCTGAAATTTTTTTGCAAAGCTCTATCCAAAGCACTTGGCTGCTTTAGTTCACTTACTGCTAATTCATTCAGATGTGGCAAATACTTATTCCCCTAATAACTAAGATTGGATCAAAAACCTCCCCCAATCGCTCAACTAGTAGGGCAGAACCAAGCTTCGACCCAGAATTGGATCGATTTTTTAAAATAATTTCAATGCATTTCTTAATGTTTAATTTAGTTTTCTATTTTCTTTTTATAACTTTTTAATATATATTTTCTAATCTGAGAAAGGAAATTAAATACATGGGAATGCTTTTCTACTGCATTAAAAAGTTTCTTTTATTTCTTTTTCTTTTTTTTTTTTTCTTTAGGGAGAAACTGATCATACTCAGAATGCATCAGTTCCTACTGCCTTTAAAACACCAATGTCTGTAAATAACACATTGCTTTTGATAAAGGTATTTGCCGACCATAAATGCTAAACAAATCGAGAGCATATGCTACTAATTAGTGTGTCCCTCTCTATCTGACAGACACATATTGACTGTGACTTTTAAAAGCTCAGACAGTTCATTCTATAAAGGCCAAAAATTGGTCCATTAAATATCGTGCCAAAATCATTCTGAGAAAAATTGACATGGGAACTTCCTGTCATTGTAAAAACTTAATTTCCAAGTAGGAGTTACCAATGCCAGAAATAAGAAATGTCACTGTCAAGAAGAATAGGAATTAGGTTTAATATAGAATTAGTTCCAAAGTAAAGCCACAAGATACTGGAATTGGGTACTATTTAAATATTAGAATTGTTAAGATAAATAAGTCTATGTGCCTGGTTCCATTCCGTCCATAACACAGGCTGGCAAAGACACTTGTATTTTTGTTAGCATATGTAGAGCAATTCAGCTTTTAATATATTTTTAGAGGCAGACATTATAATATCCAAAGATATCCCTAGAACCTGTTTAATTCCTTGCCTTTAAAATTAAGTGCAGAAGAAGCAAAAAGTGTCACTATGTGAGGCTCTCCTCTTACATAAGTACTTATTCATCCTCAGGTTTTTAGGGTAAATTTTCATTTAATCCTCATGCTTGTTAGAAAACATTGAACTTAACAGAACTCTTACTAACATGTTAATTCTTACTTTACAATAGCTAGGATAATCAGCAGTATCTTTCAATAGAATAATTTCACGCTTTGCCATTGCTTTGTGTAACGTTCTTGGCACTGGTACCACACAATTCTAATTATTTTAGATTTTTGCTATTATAAAAGAGGAGAAATTTTAACTCTCATTACTCTTTTCTTAATTTTTTCAGCTTCATGCATTCATTTTTCCAGATAAAACTTAGATTAATTTTTCTTTCCTACTTTCTTGATTCATCCCTAATGAATTGTTTCTTTAACTGGAATTGTATTAATCTCTAAGTGTATTTTGGAAGCATTTAGATCGTTTCAGTGTTCATGTATATTACTTTTGTAAATTTCTGGATTTATATTCAAAGCATTTTTGGTTGAAATAACTATCAAGAATGTTACAATTTTGCTGCTATTGAATTTGAGATCTTATAGTTATATCTAACAGGTTATTATACTTAGGGTTTATAGATAGGGCTGCTATTGATTTTTATATTATAGTCTATTTTCTAATTTGGAAACATGTACAGTGTGAAAGTGTAAGACTGACCAGAAATTATGTTGACATCAAGTTCAATACAGAGAGTGAAACGGATAAGACCAAAATGTTTCCCAGGCTCAGGGAAGACAAGAGACCTTTACTGATTAAGTTTTAGCGCTGTTGCCTATACTCAACATTTAGTAGCAAGTCAAAATCTTCAGCAGAAAATACAAAACATTTTTCCAGAACTCAAGAAATAGTAACTCAAGTAATGGGATTCATTTTATATCCAGGTCTTTGGAGTACAGGGCTTAAGAAGAAGGGATGCAAGCTGCATTTGCAAAGATTTTATGACATTCAACAGAAGCAAGCCAATGGCAGGGGACGTGGGGAGGGGAGCAAATGCAAAATCAATAAGAAGTAAATGTGACTTGTAGCATCTTCTAGCTCACTCTGGCATTGAGTGTCCACATGGTTTATTGTAAGAGATAAGCTTCCCCAGACCAAGTAATAAAGATATAAGCAACACCTGGAATCCCCAGGGCATGCTATCATTTGAGAAGGGGCAGGGTATACGGGTTTGGGATGCGGTGGCATTGCCGGTGGCTTCCAGAGCAAACGAGGGAGCCCAAGCAAGTTTGCTCTCACTGCCTTGAGGTGAATTCACTATTACCCTCAATCACAGGTGGGGTGGAGGGGTTGCAGAAGGCTTCATCAGCACTGCTAGGGATGACATTTATATTGAGGGACAGTTAAAAACTTGTCCTGGAACACAGTGGGGAGGACACAGGAAGTAGTGCATAGTCAATATACTGTGACAAGACCAATAACCAAATCAAGAACTGAGGACAAAGTTAGCAAGGACAAGGTCTGAGACCGGAGTATTTCAGAAGAGTCTTTGTGGGACCTACTATGTTCCAGTGGTCATGCTGGTGCAAAGTAGTTTCTGTTGGTCCTAGCAGCGACAAGTTTGAACATACCTCTGATCCTGCATAGATTTTTAAGCTCTTGCATGAACCTGTGACCAACTGTGACTACAGCTAAACAGCCCTTTCTTCCTTGGTAAGCAGCAAATAAGAATGTCAAGAATAGCATCCATGCTGATTGGAATAAAAGGAACATAAATGAGGTATGTGTATATGACCATTTGGGTTACGCTGAGATTTGTCTATAGAAGAACTCTGAACCCTGTAACCTTTCTGGCCATGTGAAATTAGAACAACAAAAACAATCCAGCCTGGTTTCTACAGTTAAGATTTCAATGAGTTATTTGTTTAGATAATTATTATTTATTTAATAATTCAATTAATTATTAGCCCCTATTCCATGCACTGGGTAACGTATTGTGTCTTCTTCTCCTATTCCCCCCAAATGAGCTAGATTTACCAACGGTGCTCCAATCTATTAGGAAAACATAAAAGGACTTACATATTGTAATTCAAAAATTTTATAACAATGAGAATCTAGTTTCAAAAATGATACTAGGAGAGTCCAGAAGGAAGAGAGGTCCTTGGATGTTATGAACTGAATGCATGTCTCCTTCCCCAAAATCATATTGAACCTCCTCCCTGCAACCCCGAATAGGGCTCTCCCCAGAATTAGACCATCCTGACACCCTGATCTTGGACTTGGAGCCTCTAGAGCTGTGAGAAAGAAATTTCTGTTGTTTATAAGCCATACTCAGTCTGTGGTGTTTTGTTATTGCAACCCAAACAGAATAAGACAGAAACTGGTGAAGAGGTGAGAATCAAAAAGCACCTTGGAGTAGGTAGCGGCTGACCTTGGCCTTGGACACTGGATAGCTTTCAAAAGACAGGTTAGAAGTTTCCCTGGAGGGCAAACCTAAGAGAGGGCACCAACACAGAAGGTGCCTTGGCATACGTCTGCTCAAAAATCATGGTTGGCTTGAAGCACTGCTATGAATATTGGGTGGAAATTTTTTTTTTCTATGAAATATCTTTGAAGACCATGATAACTGCAATTTCTCGGTCTTAAAGTCATTATATGTGTTCAAACTGAGCCCCTTAGATTGAGTTCTGCTAGTTCAACAAGTTGCCTGTGGCTGTTTCCCAGGTCTTGTCCTCATTATTACAAATTACCTTCCATAGTGCCCTTGGAGTGTCCTCAAACACCTGGTTGTGCACACCGGCCTCTCCCCAGCTCCTCATGCTAGAGCTATGCTTCTGTGCCAAATTGCTGCCCCCCATTCTTGCATTTGCCCAGCAAAGCTAAAGTGTGATTAACAAAGATATGCTGCCTCCATAGGGATAATTTTCTGAACCACCAAGCAGACTCTACTGGAAAGTCTTTAAGGTACAGTTTATAAATTACCCAAGTCTCAGGTATTAACCACAATTCTTCCTTCGCATTGCATATAAGCCAATATACCTCATGAGCTTTGTCTCATGTATGTAGCCTGGATACTGGCAGAAAGTAAGAACTTAGGATTGACAACAGCTGTTTTTTTGGTTTTGTTTTTTGGTCCTATAAGACCAAGGCACTAAACAACCTATTAAAGCTTGCTCAAGAAAGCTGAATGCCTAATTCTTACTCTCTTGTCTCCACCCTAGAATCTAAAAGTGAATGAGTAATGTCATAAAAATGTCCAGTTTGGGTTCAATAGTATTTATGTGCCTCATTTGGGTGTGAGGATGCTTGGTTAGTCTCTTGCTTTTGAAATTTAGGGGAAACACACTTTATATAAAAAGTGAACTCCAGTCATGGCAGAAGGAACATCCAAACTTCGACGTGTTAAGATTTTCCAATGGGAGCGAGGCAGACTGAGAGCCTGAGATTCAGAAATCTGAGCAGCGGAATTTACAATATGGCGCAGAGAGTCAACTGTCATGAGGAAGCAGAGGCTGGCACGTGAAACCTTTACATTCTTCCACTTTCTATACTTAAATGCAGGACTGCTTTCGGCATCTTATGTCCTATATTCACACAAAGGGAGGAAATAGATGGCTTTATACTGTTCAATCTGGATGGACTCAAACCAGATGATTCAGGAAACTAATTAACTTGGAAAATCCACTTAAGGACTTGTAACTCTATCAATAGTCTTGCATTATTAATGACTTTCCAGAGTTTCAGGATATCTTTAAATTCCCATGTGACCATTCCATGCTCAGATATAATTACTATTAAGAGTTATTACTTGAACAATTTACCGGGTACCAGACAACATGCCGGCTGAATGACATGCACCACTTTAGGCAAACTTTTCAATAATAGTGCAAGGCAGGTACTACTATTCACGTTTCTCAGGCTAGACATTGGAAGGCTACAAGGGTAAGGAACGTTTAGAGAGAGCTCACTGCCAGCTGAGGGCAAAAACAAACCCAAACCTGGCTGATTCCATACCACCTTCACATATTCAAAACCCCACAGTTCTGCACACCCAACAATCATGGCTTTCCAATCCGCTTTCCAATCATGGCTTCCCCCAAGTTTCTTTCTCTGTGAAAAGTAATCTGCTTCCTATCCAGTATTGGGAATATGTCCAGGGGGTAGAGCAAGAGGTATATTCTAAACTCATGCGGGGGTCACTGTTAGAATTAATGTATTGCCCAATTTATCTCAGAAATGTAAAGCGTTATATAAATCTAAGGTTTTAACATTCTTTATGGTAAAAAAAATTAAAAAAAGAAATAACAGTAGAGCTGTGTACTGTTGAATTAAGAGTTGTGTTGTTACAGTGATTTCTATGTTTGCCGTTTCCTGCCAGCTAAATTATGACACTGAACAGGAATGGAAAGGAATGGGTCTTAGCTAACTCTCAGTGGCCTGAAACAAAACTTGCGCCTGTTTTATCAGGGTAGTTTAACCAAGACCATTGGGAGACTCACATTTAAGAAGAGCTGACTAAGGAAATAACTGGCCTTCAGTGATGTTTTTTTCTGACTTGACTGGAGTCAGCTGAACGGC
The DNA here is from genome assembly GCA_004023845.1 of Helogale parvula. Taxonomy (NCBI): domain Eukaryota; kingdom Metazoa; phylum Chordata; class Mammalia; order Carnivora; family Herpestidae; genus Helogale; species Helogale parvula. The sequence continues at coordinate 402,872 of PJEM01000579.1, read as the reverse complement.
AAGAAGAATGAGACTGTGTTGAAAGACTTTTGTGTGAATTCGGTCTCACGGCTTTACAGGCAGATCTTTTATATCTCATTGTTTTATTTGCAAAGTCATGATTTATGCCATAATTATCACGATAATTAACCATTAGGCACTCTCAATTCTGCAGGATGTGTTCTCTGAAAGGCAAGTATTGTTGTTGTTTGTGCAAAAATTGGACTACTATAAGAGAGAAATCTTAGAGTAGACATACACCTGGTTGGAAGGGAAACTCAGCCCAAGGGACTGTGATGACGGTTTGAATATACATTACCTATCTTAACAATACCAGGTTTATCTTTCAACTATGGTGACAACAGTGTATGAGAAATTTCTTCTCATTGGGTTATGGCTTTCTAAAGGTATCTCCTTAGAAAATGTGGATGAGAACAAAAAAGAAAACACTGTAAGATGAGGAACCACAGCAGTTAACTTGTACTGTTGTGCTGTCTTGATTTTTAGGGATTTAAATCAAGCAAATAAACATGACCGATGTTAAAGAGTGAGACTTTATATTAAATCATCCAGTTTGGGGTGATAGAATAAAATCAGATTAACTCGCTTGACAAAAAATGACTTTAGTAGAAGTTATCTTGTTTGTTATTAATATATCTACCACGATAATTTTTCATTACCTATCTATCTAGACCCTCACACTAGACTTTCTCACTCACACATATGGACGGGGGATATATGAATGTACATGTGCATAATTCTGTTTTCTTCTCCCTCATAGGTGACTGAGATTTCATTTCAATTTCTCCCACACTGTTTTATCTATTTGTATCCATCTTGTCATGGGTCCCTCTGTGTTTGCTGCACTTGGGGACCTCTGAATTTGATCTTTATTTTACTAAAGTGGTTATCTGAACACAGCTGATTGAATGTAAAGTCTTGCACTTTACCCATGGCTCTGGCCTTGCCCATGTCTTCTGCACTTTCATGAACCGCTTTCCTTTCCTGTGTAAGAACTGTGAAATCTGCCAGGGTGGCACTTAGAAGGTGGGAATGGCTGGAATAGTGACTTTTCAGCCTTTTAAGCACTGTGTCTTTGGAGCACTTTGTCAAAACACATCATAGCAGCCACATCTGTTCTTTTATTTGAACCAGAGAAAACAGCTTTTCTTTTAAGAGCTTCTTAAATCAGGTACATCGCTGCTGCTTGATTACTTCTCAGAGGTCTATGCCGGTGTTCCCCTGGACAGGTTCAACTTACTATCGGCCTATGATAATTACACATTTTCTTCAACAGTCTTGTGAAATCTGCACTGATCTAGAGTACTCGGGCTCCCTGAAAGCAATGGCAGTTATCAGCTTTGTAATTAATTGTGAATATGGAACTGCTTAACACACCACTGTGCGTATTAGATTTCTGCTAGGCTGAAATCTGACCATGGAGAAACACACCCGTGGTTAATACCAGGGCCAGGAGAGGCTGGACGGAAACGCCATTCTCCCTGCCTCCCTCACTTAGAATCTCACATTGTCATCACAAGCTTAACAGTGATAGCATTTAAAGAACACTGGAGGGTATTCTGTTATACTAAACACCGGAACAGGAAACAAACTTGGAATATTAATTCACCAATGCAGTTCTGAGCAATCTCCTCATGGGTTAAGATTTCCACCAGAAAAGTAAAGACCACACTGTTTCCGTCTCCTGTGCTAAATTTCAAGGGGCTGATTTTCGAACTTTCTTCTCCCACCTGCTATTCCCATGATGTGAGTTAGGTACTGAGATCACTCCCTTCAGCCTCCCAGTATCTTATGTCTAATGCTGATTCAGTGGTAGCTCCTCATTCTGATGAAACTACTTAGGCAGGTTTCTGTTAACTCATCCTAAAATATGCCTTCTCTATGATTCCAAAGTAGGTGTGCATGTGTGTGTGGGTTTATAGGTGTATATAGTTAGTATATATAGTTTATAGGTATATATGGTTCAAAAATAGGTGTGTATGTGTTTAGGTGCATATATATATATTATGTATATAATACATAATAGTATATACAACAGATTAATCATATAAAGAACAACTTGGAAGAGAAGGAGGTACATGGAGCCCCATGCAGGTATGTGGGGTGGGCTACACAGGAGATCGGTGGGGGGCAGGAGGGGAGCTGTAGATGGCAGGTGAACTCCCCACGCTGGCAGAGGCCATACATCGTAGGGAAGTGGCGACAGACTAGGGCTGTATTCTTTCCAACCAATAGTATGGGACATAGAGGTAGAGACACGTCAGCTGGCATGTTGAGCTGAGTCACGTTGGAGCCTGAGGCAAAAGGAGAAATGCACCCTGTGTCCACTCATCAAGATACACTCTCATATTGTGAACCAAGTGGCAAAAGTTATTAAAAGGTCTACAATCAAAAAGCATGGCTATAAAGCCCCAGGCTATCTAGTTTGCATGCTGTTGTCAACCCTCATAAGCCCACCAGGGGTGACGCGCGTGGTTGGCTGTCACGGACACAATAAGGCAGAGATGCACCCTAAACCAGGGTCGTAAAACACGCAACTGCCTTTTTTTAATTTAAAATCTCCATATGTTATTGATTGTAGGTCGTTTGCCTTAATTTGGATTTTTTTGAAATATTGCCTTAAAATAGTATTTGTCTTCATGGTGGTTTTTGCCCTACATCCCTTACGTATCATGACTTTAGGTAGTTTCTCACCTTCTTACCTTAATGGTAATGGCTGTCAGTCAGTATTAAGAATATAGTAATAATAAAATAAGAGAACAAAACAGGAATTTTCTGAGTGCTTTAAATATATGAAGACTGACTCTTCTCTGTGTTTAATAGCCACATTTGTGTGGACACATTGGGTTATGAGATGTATTACTTTCTGTAGTCCTAGAGAGGCAAGTTGCAAAGTCACTGGCTGAGGGAATCGCTGACATTGAGCAGCCTGGGCAAGCCTCAGAATGCACTGTTTAGAAAGATCTTAATTATGCCATTTTCTTGGGAATTCCTCTGCATAGTTCTTCGACTATAAGGGGTAAAGAGTAGCACACAGTCTCGAGGAGTGGAGAGGTGCCTGGTCCCCGGGTACTGGGTCCCTGGGTCTGAGGAACATGGCTTTGTGCCAGTTCAAAAGGTAATGAAGTTGAATTCTCTCCCATACCTGAATCCCAACTTACACATGAACTTGGTTATGTTCTGGCCTCTACAGCACTGTCCTCAATACAGCAGGAATCAGCATCAGGTGGTTTCCCAGTGCCCTGCCTCTGCACACTGCAACTTTTCATTCTGGAGTTTTATCCCCAATACATTACATCTCTGCAGATAGGAGTATAGGAAGCAAGGCCCCTTGGTGAAATGCACCCCCTACCATTTAAATGATAAAGTATTCTGAGCACTGACACAAGGGACATTTAAGATTCAGTGAAGAAGACTTTTCCCATACGCACTCATTTATTCACTCAATAAACATAAAATAATTGAGTGCCTTTTATGTGTGAGACACGAATCTAGGTCCTGGGAATGAAGCAATGAATAAAAGGCTCAAAGTCCCTTGACTTTGCAGAATAAAACAGGGATGGGGAAGGAGGTAGAAATGGCCTTGGGTGGGCCAATGTCATTTTAGGTTGGTAGGTCATAAAAAAAAATGTCTCACTGAGAAAGTGACATTTGAATAAGGACTTGAAGAAGGTAAGAGAGTAAGTGGATGACTAGGAGGTAGGGGAGAAAGTTCTAGTAAATGTGAAGTCCTGATGCTGGAACCTGGTTGGAAGACTGATTATCTGAAGAAGACCCAGGTGCCACAAAATAAGGTGGGGTGGATGAGGGGAAGAGGGGTGGAGGTAGAGTCAGGGAGAAGAAAGAAGGGGGTCAGAAGATGGTACTTGGCAGAGGGGGAAAGCAGAATTGGGTATGAAGATCCTTTAAACCTTTGAAAGGACATGGACTTTTCTCTGAGATGAGAAACGATGGAGAGATGTTGGTCAGAGGAGGCAAATGGTTTGATTTATGTTTATACGCTCCTGCTGCTAGGAAAATGAGTTTGCTCAGGGACAAAGGTAGAAACAGGTGGAGGGCGGTGGTGGCTGTCACAGAGGTAGCAGCAGATAAGCAGAAAGAATTATACGAATTCTGGGTAATTTTTGAAGTTAGAGCTAATGGGTCTAATAAATTAAAAACTCAATGTGAGAAAACGTGAGAGTCAAAGATGACACCTGAGTTTTCAAAATATCTGAGTAGCTGGAGATCTGGAACTGCTGTTTCCTGGCTGGAAAAAGATGGTGCAGAAAGAACAGGTCTGGGAGGGTGGGATGGAAAGCTCACTTTTGGGTGTGGTGAGTGTGGGAGGCCCAGGAGACATCGACGGGGCCTCGAGAGTTCACAGCCTGGAGCTCAGGGAAGGAAGAGTTCAAAAGGACACTCTGAGCTGTTTGGAGTTCAACGGAGAAACCGAGCTGGGGATAGATATTTGGTAGTTGGCAGAGAACAGATGGCGTTTAAAGTTGGAGTGGACCCAACTGGAAGATGTGGCTCATTGTGCTATTTGGTGTTTTATAAAGAGAATGTGTGTGCCATTAGACGGAGCATGTAACCTTTGATTTTCCATGCTCGACATCATGCTTTTGCTTTGTAACCTGTCCTGCTTCACTCATGCACAATGCCTGTGATCTTCTATAAACTCCCCAAGAGAAGGGGCCTTTGCTCTCTATGGTTCAGTGAAGCATGTTCTTGGCGTGGAGTTACTTCTCAGTAAGTGCCTGGCAAATGAATGATCTCTCATACAGAAAATAGAAAGTGCTCTACAAAGGTTAAAGGAAAGTCAACTCCCAGGAGTACACTGAAGGATTAGAAAGAGAGGCAGGAAACAGACTCAGAAGAAACAATGTCCCAGAATGGACTTTTCATTGCCAGGTTGACCCAGGGGAAGGAAACCTGGATTGTTAACACAGGTAACTCCACGCAGAGGAGGTGAGAATGGTAGTTAAACACAGGCACAGGACTAGAGATCAGACTCCACCTGGGTCACATGGTGGGATCACCAACCGGCTCTCCCTAGACATTCTTTCCGATCACATCTCAACTACATTCTCCATGTTCTAGTAGCCAAACTGAACCCCACTCCATATTCACAAAGCTCCAAGTTCTTTTGTATCTCCTTGGCTTTGACTGTACTCTTCTCTCTTCACTTCCTCTACTGTTCAACCCGCAACCTCTCATTCAGTATTGGAAGCTGCCACCAAGAGTTGTGTCTCTGTGGCAACATCTACCCCCCTTCCCCCACTCCTGGAAAAGTACGGAATTTGTCACGTGGTGTTGTGCAGAGCTGACACTGGGTCTGGATTGGTGGTTTGGCTCACGTACACCCTACGCAGAAACACAGAGCCTATGAGGATCTGGGAAATGTGTGCTGCATTCAATGTAGCACGGAATGTAGGAAACCGGGAGCCAATGAGAAAGGGACAGTCTTCCGTGGGATGTGCTGTATCTTCAGGGACCCACGTTTACTCACCGTGAAAGCCAGAATCTACTCCTTGGGGAGAGTAGGCCATGGACCCCTAACATGTCAAGATGATACGTCACCCAAGACCAACGACTTCCTGTCCCCATGTTCGGTTTGGCTTTGTTTTTGAACTTCCATCTTCACAAAGCAACCTTTTGATTATTAATTTTTTCTTACACAACACTGTAAAATGATCACCTTTGTTGGAGAATAAATATCTGGTGACAAATAAACTCTCTATTTGGTGACTCTCTATTTCTAGAAGGCACTTAAGGCATTTTAACTATGATTTAAAAATGAGCTTCCTGGTCTTGGTTAATATAGTAGAGTTCTCCAGAGTCTACTGATGTTTGGAAAATGAATAAAATGTACTTTACCAGCAAAATTAAGAATCATAACCCAAGAACTGAGGAAAAAATGAGTAAGACAGTTCTGAAATTCAATTAATCAGACAATGTATTGCCTGCCCCCTCTGTAGGTTACAAGTTTCAGGGGATTCAAAATAAATATAGGGTGCTCAAGAATCTTATAATGTAATTCAGAACATTAAAAGTGATGGATGTGGAATAGCAGGTCAGGTATTCAAGTGTTAGAGGATGTGTTACCAAAGAAATACATGAGAGCAGTTGAAGAAATTGTATATTATTGTTATCTGCACTTGAGAGACTTACACTCAGAGAGCAAGGAGGTGAACTGTACAAGGTCAAAATGGAGTCAATGGCAGATTGAAAATTTAAACCCTGATTTGCTTCCAGGCTATGTGCTTGCTCCTAACCCATTACCTTCCAGTTGACTGAGAAATTTCATATCCCAGGTGCTTTTTAGCCACAATAATTCTACATATTCTATTCTTTTGTTTTAACTTTTCTAGAGCATAGAGAATATAGAGAGGATGCTTAGGAGCAAGAGGATATGAAGCAAGTGTGAACTCCTAAAAATCAGCCAAAAATTATTTATGAGGAGCAAAGATTCTAGTTACAATGACAGCAAACCAGAAGGAGCAGTTTATAAAATGAAAAACACAATGTAAACTAAAAGTGTGCACATAAATTCAGCACCCTTGACCTTCACCAGGGGTATCCAACCCTCTCCTAGAGGATCTCACAACACTTTCTAAAAGGGGTGTAGTATGAAAAATGCAAATATAACACCATATGTTAACTATATTGGAATTCCAATTAAAAAAGAAAAAACAGTACAAAACTCTCACTACTGACACTTGATTTTATCATACACCTAGGAGAGTTGAAATCATCAACTGGAAAAGAAAACTTCAACAACTATCTCTCCAAAAATTAAAAAAAAAAAATCAGTTTAACAGTAGGTTATATGACATGTATCAAAATCAATAGATTTTCTGTATGTTGGTAAAAAGACAACATAATGCACATTATTAGGTATATGTGTGTGTGTGTGGGGGGGTTACCACAATGTCAAGTTATAAAATGTCTAGAAATAGATGTAACAGAAAAGGTGTAAGAAAAAAAATATATAGTTTAACTCTAAAATTTGAAAGGAGAACAAACTAAAAAGGAAACATTTTATTAAATTTGAAAACATTATATTCCTACATAGAAAGATATATTTTTAAATGCTACTTCTTACCAGAATATAAATTTTCAATGCAATCTCCTATAAATCTGCTTAGATCCTCTCTTAACTTGAAACGTCCAGTCTAAATTAATCTGAAAGAATATGTGCAAACATGAAGAAACTCAGTTTTGAAAAAAAAAGTTATCAAAATATACTTCAAAATGACAGTAACTCAAGTAGCACGTTACTTTTACAGATACAGACAAAGATATTAGTGGGGACAAGTCATGTGGACTAAAGAACCCATAGCACGTGAGCATTTAGTAAATAATATTATTTAGTAAATGGATTAGGAATGCTATATATTCATTTTGCAAAAAAAAAAAATGTGTCCTTGTCCCAGATGAAATTGAAAATATATCCCAGTTAGGCAGACATTTGATTTTGTTTTTGTTATTTATTTTTGAGGGGGAGAGAGTATAATCAGGGGAGGGTCAAAGAAAGAGGGAGAAACAAAATCCGAAGACAGGCTCAAGGCTCTGGGCTAGCTGTCAGCACAGAGCCCGATGCAGGGCTGGAACCCACAAACTGCGAGATAGTGACCTGAGCCAAAGTTGGATGCTTAACCGACTGAGCCACCCAGGTGCCCTTAGGCAGACATTTGAAACAAACAGAACCCCAAACAAGAAAATAAAGAACCACGAAAGTAGTTGAAGAAATATGAGCCCGTCACTTTTATTTTAAAATCAAATTAAGATTTATAATCAAATTAAGAGTAAGTCAAATTAAGATTTGGTTAAGTTCAATGATTCCATAAACAATTTAAAATACAAAAGACTAAAGAAATGTTTTGCTGAGTATATAATTAATTGCTAATAAAAAATAGTGTAGAAATAAGCCCAGTCAATCAAGAAGCAAACGATAAATGCTGTGGAAAAAGGTTCAAAACACATAAGCAGACAGTTCACTAAAGAAGAATTAGAGGGACGCCTGGGTGGCTCAGTTGGTTAAGCGTCTGACTTCGGCTTAGGTCATGATCTCACAGTTTGTGGGTTCGAGCCCCGTGTCAGGCTCTGTGCTGAACTCTTGCTCAGAGCCTGGAGCCTGCTTCTGATTCTGCGTCTCCTTCTCTGCCTACCCCTTCCCTGCTCGTGCTCTATCTGACGCTGTCACTCAAAAATAAATAAATATAAATTTTTTTTAACCCACTTAAAACAGTCTTACAAAAAAAAAAGAATTAGAAAACCCTTGCAGATGGAAGGAAACATACTCAGTCTCAGTAGTGATCAGGGAAATGCAAGTTCATATAAGCACGAGGTTTCCTTGATTGATACCATCCAACAGTCACCTGCCTGGCGGAAGCAGGCATTCTCACACAGCACTGGGTTAAGTTGGCAGAACCTTTCAGGAAATCAATGTCAGTAAACACAGAAGAAAAAAAGGGCATATTGTTTCTGATCCAGAAATTCCTTGTATGGGAAAAAAAGAAGGTAGGAAGAGGGAGGAATGAAATAAAGGAAAGGCAAGAGAAGGAAGGCAGGGAGGATGGAGGAAGGGAAGGGAGAGAAAATGAGGAGGAAAGGACTCAAGGAGGAAGAAGGAAGAGGATGGGCAGGCAGGTGATAAAGGAGAGAATGATCGAGAAAAGAGCAATTCAGCAACCATCGTCAGTCCTTCCCCAGGGACACAAAACCTAATCTGTCTCCTCATCTTACTGCCTTTTTTTTTTTCACCTCTAATTTGAGAAAATCTTACCAAAGCCATGCACCAAATAATTTAAAATTGAATATAAACAATCAACTATCTGTTGGGTATTTTTTCCTAAGTGTTGCTTAGTAGTAATTCTAAATACAGTTTATAATACTCATAATTTATTTGGAAGAAGCTGAAACAGATATTAATAACCTGAAGCTTTGGGTAATATGTAAAATCGCTCAATTATTTTAACGTCTATACTTATGTGGCCATAAAAATAATTCTTTTCTTGGTTCAGTGAAAATTTGAAACCAGTTAAATGTTTTTATTCACTTGTATATTAATAAGAGTTTATTTGCTTTATTGAAATATCCATGACTGAACATGGGAGAGAGGATATAAACAGTTATGTCAGAACTAATTTAGAATAGATAAACCAAGACAAAACATTTACTTGAATTCCTCTTTACCTAGACTACTAGATTTTATTTATTTTTGAGAGACAGAGTGAAAGTGAGGGAGGGCAGAGAGAGAAAGAGAGACACAGAATCTGAAGCAGGCTCCAGGCTCTGAGCTGTCATCACAGAGAGTGACACAGGGCTGGAACCCACAGACTGTGAGATCATGATCTGAGCCAAAGTGTGCTGCATAACCGACTGAGCCACCCAGGTGCCCCCTATTATTTTTTTATTTTGTGAAATATAACTAGGTTTCTTTTGACTGTTTTGTACTTTAGGATTTGATTTTAGACACAAATAATTACTTTCAAACAATGGAAGTTCTCAGTGTAACATTTCAGAAACAAAGTACTATTTACTGTAACTTTAAAAAAATATGACTATATGGTCCTTTCCTTATAAATTTTTCTTTCCTACTACATGTGATCTAAAAAACTTGTCTCAAAAAATAATAACTCTCTCAGTATTTCTTACTTCAGTCAATTTTTTTGGCTGTCTCTGAATAAACACACATGCACACACACAAACTGGTTTTTAAGTTAGTGTACCATTTTTACATTCAGCTACTCTTTTTTTTTAAATTGTTTTATGTTTTTATTTATTATTGAGACAGAGAAACAGAGCATGAGTGGGGGAGGGGCAGAGAGGGAGGGAGTCACAGAAACTGAAGCAGACTCCAGGCTCTGAGCTGTCAGCACAGAGCCCGAGGTGGGGCTCAAACCCACAAACCATGAGATCATGACCTGAGCCAAAGTGAGTCGCTTAACCTACTGAGCCACCCAGGCACCCCAAGAGTCAGCTACTCTTAAGCAACACTATCCATGAAATTATGGATCTGACATGTTATTTACTTCTTACCTACTGAAACAAATGTCTGTTAAAATGAAAAGAGCTCAACCATAAAGCACGTGCAACCATCCCTTAGGGCACCACCTCACCGCTGCTACTGCAGATATTTTTCATTCCCAAAGATAAAAAAGAACATGTTAACCAAAACTGTTATTTCATTACATATTTTAATGTTTTTGAAGCTGTCCTTGATTTGACCTTTTCCATATGTGACTTCAGCTTCTGAAGCAGCTTAGATACAAATACGTTAATCATGATTTGTAAAAATATCTTTAAGGGTGTGCCTGGCTGGCTCAAACCTTAGAGCATGTGACTCATAACCTCAGGGTCATCAGTTTGAGCCCTGAGTTGGGCATAGAGCTTTAAAAAAAAGAAAGAAAGAAAGAAAGAAAGAAAGGGGCACCTGGCTGGCCCTTGAAAATGCAACTCTTGATCTCTAGGTTGTGAGTTCAAGCCTCACGTAGTTGGTAAAGTTTACTGAAAAAAATTTTTTTAAATTACTATATAATAAAGTTGGGATCTTTTTCTTGTAGTATGTAGTTTTGTGAAGTTGAACAGACATACAGAATCATGTTATCAGGATACAGTTCTATGGTCCTAAAAACCTCCCTCCTGAAATCTCTTGAGCCACTCTGGCCCGTCACCTATAACCCCCGGTAATCACCGATCTGTTTTCCATCCTCATGAATTTGTCTTTGGAGAATGTCATGCAAATAGTCATATATTTGTAACCTTTTCCAACTGGCTTTCTAGCTCACCAAATGTCTTTGGAGTCACTGAAGTTGCCGCATGTATGAAAAGTTCTTTTTTTGCTGCTGAAGGATTCTGTGGCTTGCATGTATCACAGTTGAAATTTAGGTATTTGCCTGTTTCAATACACGTGGGTTGTTCCCAGCTTATGACTTCCACAATAAAGTTAGGATGAACCCTCATATGCAGTTCTGGCATAAACATAAATTTTCCTTTCTCTACAGTAAACACCCAGATTTGATAATAGGTGATACGGAAAATATATTTAACTTTATAAGAAACTGCCAAGCCATTTTCCAGAGTCCGTAGGCTTTTATTTACCTTTCTGCAGTGTCTATGAGTTCTGGATTTTCTGCATACTTGCCAGAACCTAGTACTGCCAGGTGTTTTAAAAGTTTGTGAGTAGGGGCTCCTGGGTGGCTCAGTCGGTAAGGCGTCTGACTCTTCATTCCAGCACAAGTCATGATCTCATGGTTCTTGAGATCAAGCCCCGCATCAGGCTCTGAGCTGACAGGGCAGAACCTGCCTGGGATTCTCTCTCCCTCCTTCTCTGCCCCTCCCCCAGTCACACTCTCTTTCTCTCAAAATAAATAAATAAATAAACATTACCCAAAAAAGCTTTAAATTTTTGTTATTAAGTTTTAGTCATTCTGGTAAGTGTGTGGTGGTGTCTCATTACGGTTCTCAACTGCATCCCCTTCCCAGTGGTTAATGACGTTGGATGTCCTTCCTTGTGATTTTGGAACCTTTCATCCATCCTCACGTCCTCTTGGATGAAGTATCTCTTCCGGTCCTCCTTGTCCCTTTTTACTTTAGATTCGAGAGATACTGTGTCGTCATTTTTCTATAAAGATATGGCTGGATTAGGCACTCCATTTGAATTCCTTATGCTGTCAACTCATTTTCCTTTTCTAAATTCAATAAATGTGCTCTGAAAATCACTGAATAGGGAATCACATGTGAAGAGAGGAGCCTTTCAACACACAGTTTTCCTTCTTTGGGTGAAATGAAAACAGAACGAGTTGGGAGATGCATTCTGGATAATATAACCAAATATGCAAAGAAGAACAAAGTTAATGAGTAATAATTCAGTGATTGGCACGCAGCTGCCCACACGACTTGTACATCCGCATAAATGCATTCCCTGTGCCTGCTCACTGAGGTGTCCTAACATACATTCCATTGTTATTCACTGTATTTATAGGGTTTTTTTCCTACTAGATTTGTTGTTAGGAAACCGTTTTATCATCTGCAGGCCCAGCTGTGTAGGAAATGACAACGTCGTGAATGTACACAAGACAGTCTCACAAATCCCGCTCTAGGTTTATTGTGTTTATCCCAGTGTCTCCTGGCTCCACCTGCTCTAGTAATGGCTCCGATTCATTTTCTAGAAAGTGTTTCCCAGCCAGCCCAGTATCAACCCCGCCCACACGGACCGTGCATGAAATCCCTGATGTGATTTCATGCTGGTGGTGGTTCAGAGAAGCTCGAGATATAAAGCAAAGCCTACACCTCTGGTTAGGGTCCCCGTTCCGGTCTCTACTGTGTTAGTATTCGGCTTTTTGCTACATAGAGCTTGCAATAGCATTTAAAAAAAAAAACCTAGCCTATGAGAGTTTCAAAACTCCCATATGAAAAAATAATGATGCATGCATTTTTGAGGCCAGATATTCACAAAGGGGAAAACCATGCACACTTGTGCTTTACCTATTAAAAATGGTAATACATTTTGAGAAATGTGTTGAGTTTTATCCTTTATGTGCTCTTTACAAAACAGAAACATTAAAACAAAATACAGATTGAGCCTCCATCACCTCCATTTCTTTCCTAGCTTTTGAAATTAAATGCACATTTTTAAAAAGCTTACATGTATATATATATGGAGAGAGAGAGAGAGAGAGAGAGAGAACAGGTGAGGGAGGGACAGAGGGGGAGAGTGGGAGAGGGACAGACAGAGAGGGAGAGAAAGAATCTCAAGCAGCCTTCATGCAGTTGTTACAGAGCCCAATGTGGGGCTCGAACCCACGAACCCTGAGATCATGACCTGAGCTGAATTCAAGAGTCTGATGCTTAAGAGACTGAGCCACCCAGGAACCCTTGAAATTAAAGGCACATTTATCACACACGTATTTTGGGGCAAATATGAAGGAGCTACTAACTAAAAGATCTAAAAGAGCCACAAAATGCTAGAAAAATTCAATGAAGATCATTTAAATAGCTGAAGCCTTTGCATTTTGAATTTTATATTCCAGTTCTTGGGCCTGACAACAATGCTAGCTTTAAGAATCAAACAAAATAGAACATAGATACATATGGACACATGCACACACACAGCTTACGTTTTTATTTTTCATTGCTTAGATAATCTGCGACCTCACATTGTTAAATGTTAATAAACATATCAGGAAAAATGACCACCACTGGTGACAAGTCTTGAATAATTTCTAGTAAATTCCCTCCTTCAAATAAAATTGGCAAAAGAACACATAAAAAAAGAGACACTGCTTATTATGGAAACCATAACCATTAGGAAATCAAAATGTGGAACAAATGACTATTAATTTCTTGATTTTTGAAAAGGTAGAAAACATTAATTTTTAAAAGCCTGAAGCTTTCTGACTTCCACAGAACTACACAGTGACAAGGATACTCCCACCGAAGACCCACCACTCAGGTACCACAAGGGCTCCCTCTTCTTGTAAACAGCAGGATTTGGAATGTGCAATGCGACGGAGCATTTATTATAAGAAGGGCAAGCAGTCAAATAGCACATACGTGCATCAGGCACTCTTCCAAGTGCTTTCTGTCCACTATGTCAGTCAATCGTCTCAAATCCAGGAGGATGGAGGTACCATTATTAAGACCAACCTCAATGTAAGCTAAGACATAGTCAGGACAAACTGAACTCTGGGTTCACCAAACTAGGAAGGGGCAGAGCTGGGATTCCGACCCAGGCAGTCTGGCTGCAGAGTCTACAATCTTCACCCTACCCTGCCTCCACGCAAGATACAAGTGCAGAACATCCTTCTAGAAATAACAGATGCTGTTCCTACAGCAGGTGCTCTGGAAAGACGGAAGACTCTCTCCCACCCTCCTCACATCAACACCCTCCTCTTCACAAGTGCTCTGGTTCGTCGACTGGGTAGGGGACCCTTGAAGCAGTTGCTGATGCCAGAACGGAAGATGTTACAGCGACAAGTCTGATTTCCACACCAACGACCCAGTGTTTTAAATAACATATTTTAGACAGAATCCAGCAATTCAGCAAGTGCTTGCGATGCACTCTTTCTAATTACCACTGAACATTTGGTTCTCTCTAGACTCTGTGCTGTCGCCACAACACTGCTATTTCATGCATGAGAACTGGCTTAGCAAAAATATTTTCAAGAGGAACAAGGACAGCTGTCACAAACGATCATAACCTTCGCGATGTGAGGAATCATGAAGTAAGCTGTTGAGTGTCTTTATGTGTGAAACGAAGCTGGGTGTACCACGTGGCTATTCACCCAAACAGGCTTCCAGACTAGTGTTCTTCCCTTTGGAGAATGCTGTCCATTCTGCATTTCTTACCGCCTCAGTGCTGGGAACGTTTATCCGACGGTGCACGTGGGCTTTACACATATTTGTAGGTATGCGTAAATATCAGAAAATGTATATAACGCATGCGGAAGTTTGCTTCTATATATGCGTTCTGTGCACTGACTCTCAGATATCTATATCTAGACCTTCTCCTACCGACCCTTTTTTGTTAAAAAAAAAAAAAAGTAACAATAACATAAAATATGGTACCATGAAATGAAATAGACGCTTTTATTCACACAGTTATTCTTACAATTACTGGGCTTTAATTAATGACCTCCATGGCACTGAACCATTTGCTTACATAACTGCATCCTTGCTTGGCATTTGCAAAACAAAGGGATAGTAAAGTCAGCGCTTTTGGGCCTGAGGTCTGCAGAGTCCCTGGTTTTATGTCTCAGGGTCACCAGGGAGCCTGGGGAGGGGGACAGCCAACAGGCTCCCCAGCCAGCAAGCAACTACAACTTGCCTGCCTACGCTGAGTTTTAGACTGGACTACTGAAGATTTCGCTAGAAATCTGAAATGGAAACATACGTAAAAATCTCTAATCTTTACACAGAAGGGAAAACCTCTAGTTTTCAAAGGTCTGTGGAGCTATACATTTCTGTCATTTAATTCCTAAAGTGACACACTGATGTTAGAATTTATTGTGATCTAAAGAATGGCTTCTTCACTCTCTATACATCTGTGCAAAACACAGAAAAGTATGATATTGCTACTCTAATGGAACGGACAATCCAATTGCCTACAAGTCATTTACATCTAGAATTTATATACCAAAGCAAGACTTTGACGAGCTGTTGCCTTGCTTAGCTTAATTTCAGTGAACTATAAGCACGCGGAAGTAATGGAGCTCCAATAAGCAGAATGCTAATCTTCAGATTTATTTTATGTGCATCAGTGAGGTTTTACATACTGTGTTATTGCAGAAAAGCAAACTACCGTTTTAAGAAACTTTAGTATTTGACACTGCTAATTTTCCCCTGAAGTCTCCAATATATGAGAAAGGTTAAGGATCTGAAAAAGGCTAATGTAGGATAAACATAGATTTGTAGCTGGGATAGTTTAGAATTATGAATGTCTAAATTATTTTAAAAACCGATTTTAAGTTTGACATTGAAAGGGTACCAATATCACAGGTTTCAAAACTTTTTTATGGAAAAGTCTGGGAGAATTTGTGCTTAAGGAAAAATATTTAAAGAATTGTTAATTCAGTGTTAATCACCTCCGGAAAAAAAAAGATCTATCTGTGATTCCTGAGAATATATTAGTTTTGATAATATTCTGATAAGGAAGATTTTAAACCGTTCATTGGTTAATTAACACAGTCATTGCCAATGATTAGCCAATTCCAAGAGGATTTTATGACTCCAAAGAAGAAATGTGTATGCTGCTACATAATTCGCAAATGATGAACCATGTGGCTAAAGAGGACAAGACTTCATTGGAAACAAAAATTTTTTAAGACTCCATTTTATCAATAGCTGTTACTCCATCATCTTTTTTTGCAAAGAAAGGGAGCTTTCTGACCTAAAAATACATAGGATAACACAAATCAACTGTGTATGAGTGGTATTTGAAAAAGAAGTGTTGCTATGAAATAAATATAAATATTTGGGGAGGCGCCAGGGTGGCTCAGTCTGTTAACCATCCAACTTTAGCTTAGGTCGTGAACTCACTGTTCATGGGTTCGAGCCCCGCGTTGGGCTCTGTGCTGACAGCTCAGAGTCTAAAGGCTGCTTCTGATCTGTGTCTCTCTCTCTCTCTGCCCCTCCCCCGCTCTCTCTCTCTCTCTCAAAAATAAAATAAATATTAAAAAATAAAAGAAAGAAATATAATTGTCAAAGAGGTGCTGCCCCCTTCTGGTTGTTCTTCCAAGAAGCACACACTCATTCCTGCAAGCGCGCCAGCACCATCCTGAGAACTGCTTCATGAAAGACTGAACATACTAAGACCACACGTAACCCCATTATGTCACCGTCTTCTTTGGATGGCTCCCACGGTCTCTGGTAGATTTCAGGAAGACTCAAGGAGACGAAATAAATTTTTCCAATCATTAATATAGCAGTAGAAAAGACCCATTTCAGAAATAGAGATCTGTTCCATGTTTTACTAAGTTCAGATTAATACTATGCCTATGATACCAACAGAGGCAATAAAAAGTAATTTTTATCATGCTGAAAAAAGGAACAGAAAAGTTGTCTTACACCTTCTGTTCTCAGCTCTCTATTTAGACTCATGTCTCATTTTGTCAATGATTATTTCTCATATTTGTAAATGTCATTTCCTCATTTCACTCTCTAAATACAATAGGGGCCAAGTTTCTCTTCTCTGCTTTTCTTATAGTTCTTTAAAATTTCTTTCATTCCCTAAAGGTAATTTTCCTTTCTGTTGAAGGAACTGATACCCTTAAGAAAATAATCTACGCATTATAGTAACTGCAGTCGCTGTCTGATCAATAATTATAAGAAGAGGAGGCCCCAAACCTTTTTAACAATTTAAATGACTCAGACTTGAAATTGGAAATCTTTTTTGAGTCAAATGATATCTTTTATTTATCAAAATATTTTAACAAATTGAAATAGTAATCATGGTATACTAAATGCCAAGCATTTTACTTTAAAAGCTGGGTAGTGGTCTTAAGGAATATTCAATGGCATCGTTGGTATTTACAGTATTTCTTCCACCCTTTTAAAATAGTCACTTAAGGTGGCACCTGAGTGGCTCAGTCGGTTAAGTGGCCGACTTTGGCTCAGGTCATGATCTCACGGTTTGTGAGATTGAGCCCCACATCGGGCTCCGGGCTGACCGCTCAGAACCTGGAACCTGCTTTGGATTCTGTGTCTCCCTCTCTCTGCCCTCCTCTGCTCACTCCATCTCTCAAAAGTAAATAAATGTTAAAATTTTTTAAAAAATAATTATTAAAAATCAATAGATTCACATGCCAAAGATTTAAATTAAAGGGCCTCCAAAACGCACCTGCAGTTTAGAGGAAGAGTAACCAGCCATAGGAGCCAGTGACTGATTCCAAAGGACAGAAGGAAATGGACTTTTAAGCCATATTTGCAACAGGAACTCACCCACGTTCCGATTCCAGCCTCCCTTATACAGGACTGAGGAGGTGGGGACACGCAGAGTCCATGCCCCACACCTATCCCACGGCTCCCACAGCCCAGTGGCCCCCAGGAAGCTTTCCCCCAAAGGACAACACAAGGCCTGCGGGGTCTCAGTCATTTTCTGTGATGCTGAGCTAATTCCTCTCCTGACCTCACTCATATCCTGCCCCAATGGCTCTGACTCATCCATTCACTTCCCCAGCAGGCCTGATCATGATTATTCTGCAGTGAGAGGGACTCATTAAGCAATCTCTGGAACGCCTCTCCATTTCTACCCTGATATAAGCACCATGGACATTCTCTCCCAAGACTAATTTCTAACTGGATGTATCCATTGTTGCTGTAAGGAATGAAAAAACAGCGAGGACCATGCAAGCATGTGTGTTAACCTCAGGAGCTATGGGGAATGAATGACTAGATCTCAGAACAACCAGGCCAGAGGCCCTGGTCTTATTTCTCTGTCCGGCACGTCCTCTGCACCCTCCCACCCCCACCCCCAACCCCCGCCTCCATCATCAAACAGTTCATGGTCAGAACTGGCACACTGAGAATACATCGTTTTTAGCATAGGAGGGATGCAGGTCAGTGTTTTATTGTAAGTTTCTTCTTGGGGCCAATACAACTGGAGCTGTTCTTTGGAGACACGGTACGTGGAGCAGGGCTGTCCTGGGGCGGCTGCGGCTGGTTCTGCCACGTCCCATCGGAATATGCAGGCAGTGTTTCCAGCGATCACCCTCCCGATCCCCGAGGGAGGCACTCCTATGAAACAGTTCGCATCCACCTGATAAACTTGGGAGAAGCTTCTGTTTATGTCCTACGTTTCAAAAACCCTTTACTCAGTCAGTTGGTTTGAATCCCAAATTCAGTTTTCCATAGAAACGGTGTTATACACGACCACCAGTTCCACACTCCACTCATGATATTGCTTTACTCTGGCACCTACGTGCATTCACTGTTGGACTAACACCAGGCGGGATGTGGGATGCGGACGCTCCAACGCTGGTGCTTAGGAATGAGAGTGGTCCAGACCCTGTACTCAAGGAGGGAGAAAGACAGCACTGCTTCTCACACAGGGTCAGGAGCTTTGCGTCCACCACCCCCTTACTCCTCAAGCCCGCGGTCAGAGTGAGGCAGTGCTATGTGCTCACACACACAAAGAACTCAGGTCACGTGGGGAAGGATGGAAGCCAGGTTCGCCGGCCTCTCTCTTGTCTTCATGCTTAGAAAGGCAGTACATGTGACAAGAGGATCTCCCAACCCCCAGGGTTCTCTTCTCAATGATTCATTGGACAACTCTCTTTCTGAATTCTAGGCTGGGTGCTTGGAACGCAATGCGGAGCAAAGCTATCACTTCTGCATCAGTGACACTTCAGGTCTAACGGAAAAGGTAGATGTGATCACGAAAGAGCTTTGTAAACAGAAACTGCCATGGGCTGCAAAGAAAGCGGTAGAGTCTTCTGAGCATAAAGGGGGCATATCAGGTTGGGTGGTTCGTGAAGACAGCTTTGGGAATGACGCTTAAGCGGAGATAGAAAACATGAGTAGATGTCTATGAGGCAAAGAATCATGGGTAGAGTAGTGGGGACAGTATAAGCAAAGGCCCTGAGGCACCAAAAAGTGTGGTGCATTTGGGGAAACAGAAAGACCTCCTGGGAGGTGAAGAATGAAGGAAGAGTCATGAAGAGAGTTTGCAGAAGAAAAAAGAACAAAAAGCAGGGCTGAGATAAGGAGTATTCTGACAGGGAAGAAGAATTTCATATTAGGAAATAAAAGGTAGGTGGGCCACATTGGGATCCAGGGGCTTTATTGTTTGGACAATGATTTGTATGCACAACTCACCCATAAATCTAGTGTTTCTAAGTCAGAAATTAGCCACAAATTGAGCAAGAAAATTAATAACACGCTTGAGCATATCATAAGGAAATGGCTTTGTGATACACTGGATTATCTCTCAGCTAATTTGTACCCCTCCCCTCCCCACCGTGGTGGAGAAGGCCTCAATGTGTTACAGACTTGGGCCTGGCCAGGTGACTTGATAACAAGCCAGGAGGAAGGGAATGTGTATGATGTGAGTATCAGAGCTTCTGGCTGCCCATCGAGACAGGTTCGTGCCCCTTCCTCGGGCCAGAATGTGGGGCAGCAAACTGATCTGAGCCCTGCCTGAAGCCTCAGGGGAAGCTCAGCCAGCAAACTGCACAAATCAGGGCCACCCAGCCAGCCACAGAGAAACAAACCCTCATTCATGAGAGAGATGCACAACTCTTAAGTGTGCAGATAGATGCTTGGTGTTACCGGCTATTGATTTTAAGGTGGGTTAGTATGCGGTTTTGTTGCAGTACTACTGAATACAATGTTGTAATACTAAAAATTGCTCTCTTACTGCCCGCCCCCCAAACACGCACGTGTGCCCTCACAAACACACACAGACGGGCACACAGGCATGCACAAGTTCGCTCTCCGGCTCACCACCACACTTGAGGACAGCACGAAGAAACAGGCAAACAATGTAACGGCCAGAAGCATGAACTACAGGCTGAACTCTAACAACACTGGATGAAGGCTAGTTAGGCCGTGATTTTGTAACTGAATTAAAGCAGTCTCCTGCTACTGACTGCTGCACTCTGTGCTTCATTATAACCCTGTTGATTTAGGGCAAAACCATTTATTAAAAAAAATAGAATACTAATAAAATGCAATGAAATAAAAGAAACGCCCTGAGCGGCTAGCATGTGTGTGGCCTCGGTTTCCAGCTTGGGGAGATCTCAGACTTTACTGGCATGTTTCTCTCTTTCCAGCCGGTACGATGCCGGCACTTACAGCGATTACATCACTCCCTTGTGTAAAGCTGGGGGATTTTTATGTTGCTATAATGCTTCCCACTTCTTAAGTGTTTTTTCTTTTCTTTTTAAGCAGATCTTTGAACAGTGAGGTTTCACTACACAGACTCCAGGATGACACCGAAAAGTATCTCAAAGAGAGAAAACTGCACGGATGATTTGGCCACTGTGTCAATGGCTGAACCAGTGTAAGACCAAGATGTAATTTTTTCCCCCCAATGTATCCGATGGCTCTTAAAACATTCCCATATCCTAAAAATTTAAATATATTGAAATGCAGACTTCATGAAGCCTAGAGGCCTTTGCACTGTGCAGGGAGTTCTTAAAATAGCACAATTAAATATGTGTTCTTCCATGGGTTTGTAAAATGTAGAGCTGACCCAGGTTTTAGAACTCCTCTAATCTAGTATATCTCAAATTTTGTGGGTCATGAGTGAATCGCTTTGAGGATCTAGTGAAGTCTACGAAGTGTCTCCCCAGGAAATAATTCAAAGAAAACTTTGGGATACAGAGACAGGAGTGCAGATCATTCTGGAACCCATCCATGGGTTTCATCCAAAATAACAGAATCGCCTGTCATTCCAGATGAAGATCATTTTCCCTGTCTTATCCATGGAATTGCCCGTTGCCCCTGCAGGCCTACTGGTGGCAGAAAACACCGGTGAGAGGCCCTTACATCGTGGCATTACTGTTTATCAACTTGCTACTGGTTTGTTTCAAACTTTCAAAAGCTTTTAAAGAGAAGTTTCCTGGGCTTCAATATACCCATCACGGTGCTCTCAATCACTGTCAACATTTTGGCCACCTTGTTTCCTCTCTTCCCCGCTCCCTCACTTTTCTGGCTGAAGTCTTTTAAAATAAATCCAAGGTGCTCTACTATTTCATCCATGAAAACCTCAACGCACCCTACGTGATCAGGATATGCCGTTATCCTAATCAGTAGATACTCCTAGGGCAATTAGTAAAAATACTTCATTTCATCTTCCAATTTCATGAAAATTTCTCTTACCTTGAAGATTTTTTTTACAGTTGGTTTACTCAAATTAGGATCCAAAAAACCTGCATATTTAATTTGCTTGCTATATATCTCTAAAGTTCTATTTAACAGTCCCTTCCTGAATTCTCCTTTTATTGATTTTCTAAATCAATTTTAGAAGAAAATAAAATTTTTAAAATTTTTTTCTTAAAGAAAAAAATCTTTCACATTCTGTGTTTGGACAATAATTCCCTTATACTATCCTCCATCTTATGGATGCCCTAAAATCAGAATATTCAAGATAGGTGATCTTTAATTTTTGTTTTACTATGTTTAATGTAAAAAGAGAGCAAGAGTGTGTGAAAATGCCCTCACTCCATGGAGAGTGGGATCAACGCAAGACATATTTTTATCTTTCAATCCAACCTCCCTTGTCTCCATTATTTCACTCATTTATTTCTCTTCTAAGGAGCAAGGCTGTTATGATAAAAAAGACTTAGATTTTCCAGCATTTGTTCTTTCTCAAAGTAGCAGGTAGGCTGTATAAAGCATATTCTAAATTCTGCACCTAGACAAGATGTATGGAAGCCTCTAGCACAATCCCTAACAAATGGCAAAGTCCTAAATACTGGATGAAGCTGAACTGAAATAAATCTCAATTTATCACTAGAAATAATGGTATAGCAGTCATTAAAATATTTAATCAATTTCTGGATTACAGTATACAAACCCTCTACCACCCATCACAACATAAACCAGGATATTCTGTTTCGGCAATGGAATAAGAATTCTTTTTCCTATTCGTTGTTACAGACAATTTCTGCTTCTAGGGAATTTTGGTCTTACCTGGTGTTCAACCACTGATAGACAAAAACAAACAACAACAACAAAAATAGCCAATCAAAAAGCTGAAGACTCAGCTTAGGAAGGTGAAATAAGTATCTCAGTTAATTTCATATCATATGGTTGCAGGGAAAATGAAGACGCCATGTCATCATCACCAGTCTGTCACTGCACATGCTGACCAGAGGTGGTTACTCTAATAGGAACATATTCTGAAATTCGTATTGAACACCAGGCTATGAAGTATGCGATGTTATGTTTCTCATGATTTTATCTGAAGAATATAAATAGAATGAAATTATTTTGGGTACACTCTCAGGTAGAACCAAAATTAGCTACTGTGAGACAACTAAGGATTATTATTATTACTTACACAGACAAAACCTAATGAACCCTGATATGAGAATCGCATTAGGCAGAACATGTCCGCCAGCAGCACCTCATAACTTGTAATTAATCAACAACTGCCTTGTAGCATCTTCTTATTGAATTTTCTTTAAAAAAAGCTTTTTGTGCCTCTCAATCCTATTTTGATACTCCTAGAAAAAGAAGACTACTCTAGCAGTCACTTAAGGAAGACAGGGGTTATCCGATCATTCATTCTTCCATTAAACAACCTGTGAAATGTCTGGTCACAAGCTCAGCTAACACTAGAGAAAAGGGTGAAAAGGCAAAGCCCTTGTCCTCCACAGACTTGAATCCTTCTTCTTTGAATCCTTCTTCCACCCATTTCTGAGATCTGAGGGGAAGCCCCAGAGCTTCAAGGGCTCCAAGGACATGGTGGGAGCCAACCACGATGGATTCCCTCCAGACAGAACTCCAGAACGAGAAAGACACTTCAGAGCTCTGTGCACTCCTGGTGAGAGCTGCCACCCTGGGCCAGTGGAGAGTGACAGTCGAGTCTCTTACCTGACCAAGGACCCCCCACGCTTGCCAAAACCAGAAGGCCCTGAAGTCCTGGCTTTGAACACTGAGAGGGCCTTATAACATAATTTGAAAGTCACTATTCTACTCGCAGGTTTAATCCAGTTCAACACATATTACGCAGCTACTATGGGCCAGACTTTTAGGTGCTGGCCATCTCATTTCTTTCTTTTCTTTTCTCTTTCTCTTTATCTTTCTCTCTTTCTCTTTCTCTTTCTCTTCCTCTTCTCTCCTCGCCTTGCCTCACTTCGCCTCACCTCGCCTCGCCTCGCCTTTCCTCTCCCCTCCCCTCCTCTCCTCTCCTCTCCCCTCCTCTCCTCTTCTCTTCTCTTTTCCTGTGCTGAACCAACTGATATTTTTCTTCAAAGGAACTAAGGAACGGAATCCTATAAAACTCATAATTCACAATTAGCTATAGCTGATGACTGCTTTGAGTTGGGAGATGGAAGACAGGCATGGGGATTCAATATCAGCTGTGCTGGTTGTGAAGTCTAAGCAATGACTGGGCTCATTACTTAGCTCCATGGGAAGTGCTGAAAACCAATCATGTCTGAGAATTACTTATAAATAAGAGACATAATATATAAATAAAGTATGTGTGTACACAGTAAGACAGACAGGCACACACCCACACACAAGAACTCCCATCCTTGCTTTTCACACCCTCCACACCAGCACGGCTGCCTCCCTACCACTGTCTGTCCTGAAAACCCCTTGGGATAAACTCTCTGTTGACATCAGTCAGCACAAAAAGCCCAGAAACTCTGAGCCCCCATCAGCAAATAGACCATTATCCTCATAGGGCTTTATACAACCTCTTGACTAAATCTGTCTTCCACCCTCTCCAACTCCTGAAACCCTTCCACTGTGTTCTCGTCCACTCTATATTCACGGAAAAATAAAAAAGAGAGCTCCCAACCCCCAAAAAAGTGGGATAAAGAAAACATCATGAAAGAGAGAACCTTGAAATACAGGTAGAAATTTTATGGTCAGAAATGGAGGTAAAGGGAATTTCACACCACGGAAATAAAATGAATAGAGTACTGGAAATGCAAAGGCCTAAATGTAGGATTTGTACTCTAACATCAAATCTGAGCTCTGATGAAAGTTTTCGTAATGTGCATTGTTACTGTATGAAAATTTAATTGTCAGCTAGATTATTCCATTCACATTAGAAACAGTATCAGTGAATGAATCTGTCTGCAGGGAAAGAAGTAGGTTAAAAATGGCAGCGAGGGAGTACTGATGACTTCATGGGGGTCAGCTTGCATCTGTCCCCTCGGCATCTTCAGATTGCCATCTGTCCCTCCAGCACTCACACAAAGACAGCCTGCAAATGCATACGGGTACAATTTATCATAACTCCTGTGCTAGCAAGTGTCTGAACAAGGTAAGAACATATTTCCCGGTTTAGTAAGACTTGCAAGTCTCAGTTTCTCGGTATCTACCACTCTGACAAAAAGTGACTATAAGCTCTTTACTTCTTCCGGGCTCTTATTCCACTTAGCTAGGGAAACTGCGTCAACTGAAAGATCAACTAATTGCCTACGTCGCACCAAATGTCACAGAGGACTTCTTTCAGGTTTTCATATTATTACTCTAAATTTTTGCTCTCAGCTTTTATTTTGGGTAAATTTCATAAGCTGTCAACCATGTGATCATATGCTTTCAAAAATAAGCTTTGTTAGGGATTCAAATGGCAGAAGGAGATACCTACGACTTATGATATTGTGTGTATTCAAAAGCAACAGAGAGGGGAGGAGCCAAGATGGCGGAGAGGAAGGGAGCTCTGTAAACTTCATCTGCCCCATTGATCAAACTGAGAAGGACACTGCTCTCATCTGCAAGAGAGGAAGGAGAAAATACGGACTCCAGAAGGAAGAGAACCTGAAGGATACCTGAGTGAGTGAGTGCGAACTGGGGAGATTGGAAAACGGGCCAGCCCGAGACGGGCAGGGGAGGTGGCAGCTCAAAAGCAACAGATCTGTGCAGGTTTATAAGCCTCGTACAACAACTGTTGTAGTCATGAGGGCGAAAACACAAAAAGCATTCACCCAGACTCTAGGCAAGCCAGAGAGAGGTGAAGATCTCAACGGATTCTGCAATTGGATTGGGCATTATTTTTCCTTTCTGGAAGATGCAAGCAAGGACAAGCCAGTTTACAGAAAGAAAATAACAGAAAGAAAAATAAACTGGCTTTTCACGCTTGCACCTTCCACAATGCCTTGTTCATGCCTTTTGATGACTATTTTGGAACAAATAAGGATGTTATAATGAACAGAAGGTAGGAAAAAATATCTGAACCTAAGTATTTTCTCTTTAGCTCCTATTCTAGTCTCTGACCTTGCGAGTGGTTACATTCAGTGTAGTGCAACATGGAAATCACCCACAGAGAAAAAGGAAACCTGCCTAAATTGAATCACTATTTCCTTTTAAATGACTTTACTATTACCTCATCTTAAAAGGTAATTATCAAAGCACAAAAGTTATGAATGAGAATGCAAAAGAACCACTGTATGTATAATGGACAATTTCTGGAAGCTGAACTAAAATTTTGGGTACTATTTGTAACTTTTACATGCGAGTCCGATAACTACATAGAGTGCAAATGGAGCATCTGACTCTCACATCACAACCCTACCCTCTTATCTACTTCTTGGATGAAATCACTGGCTGGTCACCTCTTTCCCCCACCCTGCCTCCTCCCCTTCCTCCTCTTTCCCTTATCCCTCCTCCTCTGTCTTTTTCCTCTTCTAATTATTCTTATGTTGATTACACAGACCCTAATTTTAAAAGTCCTTTGGTCACTATTAATCATAAAGGCAAGATAATTTCACTAACTAAAATGTCCTGTCTCTCTAAAGAGCCTAAATTCCCACATATACAAAAATATCAAGTCCTGAGGTAAACTGAGCTCTTTTTGACTTCTTTTTGATGTCTTTGCCTTGCATCTCTTCCCTTTCACACCTCAAACTTGCGGGCTAGGACTCCCCGGCCCTTCAGGGTCCATGAGGGCAGGAAGGGGTGAGCCCTGCAGAGGGGAGACTCTGACTTGAGAGGTAGTATGACAGCCCTGTCTTGATGCTCTCCTGTGGGGACGGCTGTTGGAAACTGACTCCTTCCCTGAGGGAGAGGTGTTCCCCAGGGCACATCAAATGGCCTCTGCCTGGATGCAGGACCTGGGATGCTCCCCCGCTGAGGTCCACCCCAAGCCCCGCACTAGCATCTGACAGTGTCCCCGCAGGGTCCTGCTCCTGGCAGGTCTCCTGAGTGGGCTTCCTTTCAAAATGACCAAGCTCTCTCCTCAGGGTCCACATCCTCTTTTCAACCTAGAGTTCAATTTCTCTCCTACCTCCCTCCATTCTGCTTCTATGAGCCACTTAGCCTGTTTCCTGCCTCAGGATTGAGTCATCCTATGAACTGGTGGAATGTTTCTTAGTAAATGGAGTTGATTTTTTTGTTAGTGTTTTGCTCTTGTTTTAAATGAGACAATTATAATGATGACCAAGACAATAAAAATATAATTGTATTATTAATACTATTAAAACAGAAACAGTTTCAGAATGATTTTCCATCTCACATATATCAAGAGTCAGGTCCAGGCTCTAACAGATGGGATTCTAGCATGTTATGCTGAGTTTTTAGGCCTCTATTCTCTTGTTTACCAGGTGGCTGCCTCAGATACACAATGTCTGGACAATGAAGAGACTGTCTTCTAGTGATCTTCTTTGTATTAACATGAAAACTCTTCACAAAACTCCTTCCCACCTCAGACATGAGGATTGGATCACACGTCAAGGAGAAATAGAATTTCCATAATTATATTAAGCCCATAAATCCATTGTGGTTTACTATTTTCCATGAGCATATGGAAGGGTAAACATCTGAAGAAAATCTAGATTTATCAACAAGAAGAGAGGCAACTACCAGAGTCATCCATGGTTGATTTGTTGGCTCTGAGTAATTCAGATGACTTAAAAAAAACCCATTAAGTTCTCCACGCCAATACCAGTTTAGTCCATGTTAAACTGTATCATTGAGGCCTCCTACAATGGTGTTATTCTAAATATCTTCACCACAGTTTGGGTTGAACTCTGAACATCATTAGGAGCTATATTCGTAACAGATTTTCTTCAATTTATCATTTATCGACTTTTTCTGATTAAGGAGCTCCCTTTTAGTATTATTGGGTCTGATGGGGCCAAAGATGGGGACTGGCAAGGGCGGGTGACGCCGTACCTCACGGTGATTGCCCCTGCTGAGATGCCATGAGATCAGTTCACATCATCACCCTGCTGGCCCGTGTCCTCATCCTCTCTGTCATCTTCATCTTGCTCACCATTGTGCCCGTCTTTGTTTTTACATATTGGTGACCTGGTAGCTCTCTTCTGCTGAAACCAGCAGGCATGATTTTC
Organism: Helogale parvula; assembly: GCA_004023845.1. Lineage (NCBI taxonomy): Eukaryota > Metazoa > Chordata > Mammalia > Carnivora > Herpestidae > Helogale > Helogale parvula. The sequence goes on along the minus strand of PJEM01000579.1, from coordinate 375,414 downwards.
TTCAATTGGCCTTGCTCTGGATTACTGCGGTCAAGGTTCTGGCCCCGGAACTTCACCATGAAGCACTGTGCTTTCTCTGTCGTTGTCTTTGCTGCTGCTGACCCTCCTCCCCTACACTGTTCATTCTCCCCTGACCTGCAAGAGGGAGATGTCTTAGGAATTCTCCAGACAGCAGCTCTGGATTCCCTTCCAGTGCCAGACTGCCACTTCTATCCTGTGGTACTCATGATAAGTGTACTCTTGATCTCCATCACCTAGTTCACCCAGCCCCCACCCCCAGCCCCTGCCCGGACCCTTGGCCCTCTGGGAACCATCAGTTTGTCCTTTATAGTTAAGAGTCCACTTCTTGGTTTGCCTTCCTCTCTGTTTTTACCCCTTTGCTCATTTTTTTTGTTTCTTAAATTCCACATACGAGCGAAATCATATGGTATTTCTCTTTCTCTGACTGATTTGTTTTGCTTAACATTATGCTCACTAGCTCTATCCATTTCATTATTTTTTATTTCATTATTTTTTATAGTTCAGTAATGTTCCATTGAATATAAATACCACATCTCCTTTATCCATTGATTTACTGATGGATACTTGGACTGCTTCCATAATTTGGTTACTGTAAATAATGCTGCAATAAACATAGGGGTACATGTATCCCTTTAGATTAGTGTTTTTGCATTGGGAGCTGTCTGAACTCATTGGTTGAGTGAAAATTCTTGGTGAGGGTACGACAAGTTTGCACGGTCTCTTGCCCTCAGACTGCTACCAAAATCTACCCTCTTATAACCTTCATTTCTGCTTGGGCATCAAACCTCAGAGCGCTTTGTTAGTGTCAGGAGCAGCCTGTCCCCCTGCCCTGTCCTTGAGGCGTGATTGCACCTGGTTAGGGAAAAAATGAGTTGCTGGGAGCCGCATCGGCCTTGATGGATGAAACAGTCACAGTGAGGAAATGGCAAATGTTTGCACAGCTCCTGCCATGAAGCAAAACTGGTGTCTCCTTCTACTATTGGCTCATATTGGAAATGGGACCGCTGTTATCAATTAGGCCCCACAATGTTCCAAATCAGACTTATATTTCCCACACAGATACCTCATGGGAGGAAGCATATTCCCACCTCTACAAAGAAGAATTTAGACAAAGCACCACAGATATTTGCCAAAAGGCTCTTCTAATGTGCCTTACAAACCCAAGACATAGATAATAAAGGGGGTTAAAAGACACAAGAGTTACCATGAACTCTGGCCCGGAGAAAAAGAGCCTAACTTAGAGATAAGAAACAGACAAGAGCTGGACATTAGTTACTGCACATACCTTTGCTAACTGGTGCCACAAATACCTTCCCTTACACTGATACCCATTATGAGGATGGGTAAGAGTAGTTAAAACTTAAACTCAATACAAAGGCCGGCACATCTAGGGCCCCTATGGTGCTTACACCTTCAACATCAAATAACAAGGTTTACATAAGCAACTTACTACCCAGCGCAAATACCTTCTTCCTCTTGTGAGCCAGATTGAAGGACTCCCAACCTAGTCTATGCCTGAATCTTAGCATTATTGATATAAACAAATGTGTTTGCTATCTGTTTCTCACTGAGAACACGCTGCTATCTTCTTAGTTGGAAGATTTACTACTGGTTTAAACAAATGTGTATGTTTTCTGCTTTTCACTGAGAATGTCCTGTTATCCTATTATTTGCAAAAATTAACTACCTCACTGAAATTAGACTAGTTCTACAAAACTACTTTCTGTACACTTTTCAAAGCATCTTATCACTGAGAATTATTTGAAGTAAAAATTCCATTTTTTTGATTCATGTTAACACTTGATCTATGAATAGAGAGACAAAAACTGACAGAGCAGAGATGGCTGCCTGGTGATCAGAAAGGAAGCGGAGGCTCTCTCACTCTCTCTCTCTCTCTCTCTCTCTCTCTCTCAGCAACACAGTCCATCCTTTCAGGGAACCCTGGACCTGCTGGAGCTGGACTCCAGCATTTTTGTATTATTTTTGGGAAAATACCCAGTAGTGTGATTACTGGAGCATAGGGTAGTAATATTTTTAACTTTTTGAGGACACTCCATACCATTTTCCACAGGGGCTCCACCAGTTTGCATTCCCACCAACAGTGTGTGAGAGTTCCTAGTTCTCTACATCCTCACCAACACTTGTTGTTTGTTGTGTATTTTATTTTAGCCATTCTAAACAGTGTGAAGTAACATCTCATTTTAGTTTTGATGTGCATTTTCCTAATGATGAGTCATGTTGAACATCTTTTAATGGTTGGCCATTTGGATGTCTTCTTTGGAAACATATCTGTTCAAATCTTCTGCCCATGTTTTATTTGGATTATTTGGTTTAGGGGTATTGAATTGTATCTTTTATTGAATATGTCATTTGCAAATATCTTCTCCCAGTTCCTAGGGTCCTTTTAGCTTTTTTTGTTTGTTTGTTTCCTTCACTATGGAAAGGTTTTTATTTTGATGTAGTCCCAATGGTTTATTTTTGCTTTTGTTTCCCTTGCCTCAGAAGATTTATCTAGAAAAATGTTGCTATGGCTGATGTCAGGAACATAACTGCCTGTGCTCTCTTCTAGGAGTTTTGTGGTTTCAGGTCTCTCATTTAGGTCTTTATCTCATTTTGAATTTATTTTTATGGATGGTATAACAAAGTATCCAGTTTCATTCTTCTGTATGTTGCTGTCCAGTTTCCCCAAAATCATTCGTTGACAAGACTTTTTCCCACTGTATGCTTTTGCTCCTTTGTCAAGGATTAATTGACCATAAAACTCTAAGTTTATTTTTAGGTATTTTAATTCTATTCTATTGATCTACCTGTCTATTTTTGTGCCCAAACCATACTGTTTTGATTACTACAGCTTTGCAGTATAACTTGATGTCTGGAATTGTGATACCTCCAGTTCTGTTTTTCAAAATTGCTTTGGCTATTTGGGGTCTTTTGTGATTCCATATACATGTTATTATTGTTTTTATATAGTTCTGTGAAAAATTCTATTGGTATTTTGATAGGAATTGCATTAAATGTGTAGATTGCTTTTGGTAGAATAGACATTTTATGTGTGGTATTTATTTATTTATTTATTTAAAGTTTATTTACTTGTTCTTGAGAGAAAGAGAGAGAGAGTCAGAGAAAGAGGAGGGGAGAGAAGCCCAAGCAGGCTCCAACACTGTCAATAGAGCCTGATATGAGGCTCCAACTCACGAACCGTGAGATCCTTACCTGAGCCAAAATCAAAAGTTGGATGATTAACCAGCTGAGCCACCTAGGCACACGGACAGTATAGACATTTTAACAATATTTTTTGTTACAATCTGTGAGCATGGAATGTCTTTCCATTTCTTTCTTTTTTATTTTCCTTCAATTTCTTCCATCAACATTTTATAGTTTTCAGAGTATAGGTCTTTCACCTCTTAGGTTACATTATTACTAGGTACACTATTATTTCTGATGCAATCATAAATGGAATTGTTTCCTTAATTTTTCTTTCTGCTGCTTCATAATTAGTGTGTAGAAATGCAACAGATTCCTGTGCACTGCTGTTGTATCTTGAGACTTAACTGAATTCACATATCAGTTCTAGTAGTTTTCTGGTGGAGCCTTTCAAGTTTTCTATATATATAATATCATGCCATCTGCAAATAATGAACGTTTTACTTATTCTTTACCAATTTGGATGCCTTTTATTTCTTTTTGTTATCTGACTGCTGTGGCAGGACTTCCAAAACTATGTGGAATAGAAGTGATGAGAGTGGATATCCTTGTTTTGTTCCTGAGCTCATGGAAAAGCCCTCAGTGTTTCACCATTCAGTATGACATCCTTTGTAGGTTTTTCATGTAAGGCTTTTATTATGTTAGGGCATGTTTCCTCTAAACCTACTTTGTTAAGGTTTTTAGCATGAATTGATGTTTTACTTCGTCAAGTGCTTTCCCTGTGTCTACTGAAATGACCAGATGGTTTTTATCCTTTCTCTTATTGATGTGATGTATCATGTTGACTGATCTGGGAATAATGAACCACCCTAGGAATAAATCCCAATTGATTGTGGTGAATGATTTTTTTTAAATGTATTGTTGGATTCAGTTTGCTAGTATTTTGTTGAGAATTTCTGCATCGATGTTTATCAGAGATATTGATATCTGGTTTTGGTTTCAGGGTGGTACTGATCTCATAGAATAAATTTGGATGTTTTCTTTCCTCTTCTATCTTTTGGAATAGCTTGAAAATATTAAGCATTAACTCTTCTGTAGGAGACCTGATGTTTTAATAAAAATTAGGTGTAACACTCTGGAAGAGCATTATCAAAACCTCTCAAATTACTTGTGAGAAAGAAAATGGCAGATGGAAAGAATTAAAAAAAAAAACAATCAAGAAAGTCTCTGTATTCAAGTAATAACTCTAAGTCTCCTTCTCTTTAAAGAAAGCAGAACTGGAGGGTCAGATGAGGTTTTAGGGGTACAATTCTGCCAAACTGTCTCCTTCCCTCAGGCTGTAGAGTCAGAAAACAAAAGCAAAACAAAATAAAACAAAAACCTGAGGCAGAAAACAAAATAACATCCTCTTCTCAATTTGATTTCTCCCTTAAGCTATTTTCCTGTACCTGTTTTCTTGTTGTTCAAGCCTCAAATTCTTAAGTATATTAGTCTGCTTACGTCTCCACATTTGCACTTCACAGCCTCTCATAAAGGTCTCTCTAGGCTGGAGTCCAAGAGGGTAAACACCCCCAACTTAAAACTCAGCAGCTTCTCAATCTTCTTTCATGAAACTTTTCTGGAGTGCTGACAGACACCCACCATTTTCCCTTACTTCCTGTGATTTCTAAGTTGGGTTTTCCTCCTCTTTTCCTAACTATCTGCTTTCCCTCTTTTCAGGGATGTCTTTATTGGCCCAATTTACCAGGATCCTTTGCTTTATCTTCTCTTCCTCTTGCTCACAAGTCTTTGATTCATGTCTGTTACTTCAACTCACACTTCTAGGGTTGTCCCAGTGGTATCTGGGTGTCCCCAGCTCAGAGCACCACAGATGGCCACTTGCAGGAACTTGAAGAGATAGCTAACTTCTAGTTTTACAGCGTTGACCCTGATTTCTCCCCAGGCTCCAGATCTACATACTGGGGGCTAGCATAGGGCAGTGGCCAATAGGGTGGCTCCATTGTTAGCAAGTTGTATGGCTCAGGGAAAGTCAGGGAAAGACAGAGGCAACTTAGACCCATTTCCATTATCTAGGATCCAGAAGTGATAATAAAATATCAGAGATAATAAAATGAGTAAAAAATAGGTTATAAATAATATGATGCATGTCAAAGCCTTAGCAAAGTGCCCAGCACAAAAGCAAAGCCTCCATTGATGGTCGCTCTGTTTAACTGCTTGTTAGATCTCACCTCTCTGATGTCACCTCAAATTGGTCCAAAACTTAATCCATTACCTTAAATTCAAAAAGTATTTCTCCTCTTTTGTACCCTGCTTCAGTAACAAAATTACCACTGCTTTAGTTATTGAGACCAGCAATCAATTTCTGATTCATTTTCCACTTCCTTAACAATCCTCACCACCAATCAGTTGTGAAATCCTGTCCACCCTCCCCCAAATATCTAAAAACTAAATCTTAAAGCTAAGCTGTGCTCCTTAATTTCGCATAGTCACCGACCTACTTTGGCCCTTCACCATCTTTCATCTGTACCCCTGTGGTTGACCCCCTCACTAGGACAGTGTGCATGGACTACCTTGTAGAGTACTGGCCCATAATAATTTCCCTTTGCTTCTAAAACACCCTTATCTGCTTGCCAATTATGTTCCTATGTACTAATGTCTTTAAATGGCTCAGAAAGTTTCAGTGGCTCTTTGCTCACTAAGGAATCATATCCAGGCTTCCGAGCACCAAAAGATCTGACCTCATCCAGGTGCAGACAGGCACCTGCGAGACCCTGCAAGTGGCACCTTCCCACATTTCTGGTACTTCTGTCGTTGTGTTCCCTCCATGTAGAATAGATTTTGCTTCCATTTCTGACTGTGAAAGTCCCATTTGAATTTCAAGATGTATCACTTTCCCGATGTTCTCCCTAATAAAACTTTTTGGAACTAAGAGCTTTGTTCTCCATCTTTCCACGCATGACATTTCCTCAAAGTTATCATAAAAGATGTGTTTTTCCATGTTTAATAAGAAGTGCGTTTTGATTCATGTATAAAAACATCTATATGAAGAGATACATAGCTATATAGATATATCTGTATCTTCTAATAAAATGCATGCCCACGGAAAGTTTTACTTATCTTGATTTTACTTAACACAGTGGTAGATGGGTTCAAAAAATAAATGAACAAACATATAAATGTATTCTTCTACACATAAATTGCTTATGAGGAAGGGTATTTTGAAACGTGTTATAAAATGTGTGGCAGGAGATAGTCCCCAAAGTTGTTAGCCAACACTGGCTCATTTATTATGTATTATACATTTATTATAATTTAAATAAACCTTTTGTTAAGAAGCCGAGATCAGACTTCCAATGAGTTTGACTTAGCCTCACTTTGTGCTAGGTTACTCATTTATTCCTGGTATGCGCAAAGGTCATGTAGCAGTGCCGACTGGAGAATTAGTCCATGTCCCTCTATTTCTCCACTTGGAGCATTCATTGTCTTATGACTTCCAGTCCTCCTACGTTTGTGATAGTTTCTTCCTCTCTGGTAAGCCCTTCAGGTACATAGTCTAGAGATGGTGCACCTGGCAGTTTTATTTGACTTTTTCTTTGGATGTAGCCCCTTTTGCCTCCACATTCTGCACTTATCAAACAAGCAAACTGGGTCAGACTACATTTCCAGAGAAATTCTCCCCCAGAACTTGGTATTCATTCCTTAACAGATGCCTGGAGTCTGTTAACTTGATAGAAGTCTCTGGTGAGAAAATCAATAGCCTGATGTTTGGGGATGGTCTCCCTTTCATGTACAACACAGGACAATCAGGTTAGAAAGCCACTCTGAGGAGGAGGAGGAGGAAGATGACGACGAAGAAGATGAAGACGAAGCAGCAGCAGCAGCAGCAGCAGCAATGTTTAGATAATTTGCATGCCAAAAGCCATGTTGAAAAGAAGTGTTAAAAGTCTCATTAAAAAGAGATCCTTGCAGAAGAATGGTCTGTCATTTGTGTCCATGGTTCAGAAAATATCCAACACCTGATGAGAGTAGATGGATACACACATATGTGTATACAATGTGTAGACTCTCCATGTCTAGCCATTCTTCTTATGGACACCAACACACCATGAAGTCCGCACGCTGCTGCCAGAGAACCACAATCCGCAATACTCATTTCACACAACCGTCTTCTAAAGTCACCTCCAACCTACCCTCCTGCTCCTCTTACTCTGCTTTACTGCATATTCTTATTTCAATATTTTTTAACCTCATCATGCATTAGCTTCTCCTGTTATTAAAATCCCCAGCCCAGACTCATCAACACTTCAATGTTTGTGGAACGACTACCTGACAAATGAAGGGCTTGATTCCATCTAAAATAGCTGCCCTTCAAGCTGGAATAGAGCTGCTTATTTTGTACCCTGGCAACTATTCCAGAACTCCCAAATGTCTGGTTCATGTTGGCACATACTAGGAACATCTTAGGAAAATACAGACATTTTCCTGCTATGACTGACTAATATACTGAACTGATCACCTTGGGGGTTCTGTTGGGGAAAGGGTCTCCAAATATCTGAACCTAGAATGGCACTGTTTTAAGTATGGCAGATCCCACATACTTAAAGTCAAATGGAATTTGACTTTGCAGCAGGCTTCTCTTTTTGGGGGGACATCACTGTGGAGACCCCTTTCGGTCATGTAGATGGTAGGCAGGCATGAACTTGTAGGTGCTCCAGACCAAACTCTAAATGTTGTTAGGAACATGGATTGGGTGTGTTTTTAGTTGGTCCACATAACCTGCATTAGATGGAAGGAGCCTCATGAGATTAAAACAAAGATAAGACAAGTAGAAAAGACTTCCGTGTACTGTGATGGTCTTTGCATGGACTGAATAATTATGTCTTCCCAAGATTCGTATGTTGAAATCTCAATTCTCATGACCCAGCAACAGCACTGCTAGGAATTTACCCGAGGGATACAGGAGTGCTGATGCATAGGGGCATATATACCCATGCATTTTCAACTATAGCCAAATCATGAAAAGAGCCTAAATGTCCATCAACTGATGAATGGATCAAGAAGATATGGTTTATATATACAATGGAATACTACATGGCAATGAGGAAGAATGAATTCTGGCCATTCGTGGCAACATGTATGGAACTTGAGAGTGTCATGCTAAGTGAAATAAGTCAGGCAGAGATGGACAGATACTATACATTTTCACTCATAAGTGGAACAGGAGAAACTTAACAGAAGACCATGGGGAGGGGAAGTGGGGATAAAGAGTTAGGGAGAGGGAGGGAGGCAAATCAAGAGAGACTCCTGAATACTGAAAACAAACTGAGGGCTGAAGGGGGAGGGGGACAGGGGAAGAAGGGTGATGGGCATTAAGGAACGCACATGTTGGGATGAGCACTGGGTGTTTTATGGAAACCAACTTGATAATAAACTATATAAAAAAAAGAAATCTCATTCTTAATGTGATGGTATTAGGAGGTGGGGCCTTTGAAAGGTGAATTGGGCCATGAGGGCGGAGCCTTCATGAATGGGATTAGTTCCCTTATAAAGAGACCCCAGCAAGCCCATTCTTCTCTCTGCCATGAGGGTAAAACAAGGAGTTGGCCATCTATGAACCAGGAAGGGGTCTCTCACCAGAACTCAACCATGTTGGCTCTCTGCTCTTGGACTTAGAGCCTTCAGAACTGTGAGAAAAGAATTTCTGTTTTTGCTAAGTCACACAGACTGACTGCTTGGCTGAAGCAGCCCCGGTGAACTGAGACACGCTCATTCAGGGTCCAGGGTCCAGGGTCTAGGGTGTGCCTTAGGGGAGTCATTCAGTGAAGTGGATGTCCTACCATGTGCCACAGGCCGAAAAGGAACTGAGTCTTTGAGTAGGGAGAGAATGCCTCCTTCCTTGTTGGCACAAGGGCAGTGCCAGATAGGCCATGGGGTGTGGCCAAGAGGCATATGGTACATTCTACCCCCCCCTCCCCCACCCTATGAGGCTGCTGAGGAGCCTGGTCTCAGAGCACCTGTACACCCTTTCCTCATGGGGTTTCCCAAGACTTGACAACCATCAGGGCTGTGGGAACCTGAGAACAGGGGTTCTGCCCACAACCTGGAGTTGTCCGGGGTAACACATTCCTGGGCATCATCAGGCACAACGGAAGCCTGGGGCCCAGAGGAGTCTAAGGGCCAGCGTTGGAGGACACGTTCCACAGTCCATTCTCAGGAGCACTGAGGGTGGCCGAGCGGGCTGACCTCAAGTGAGGAAGGAGAGGTAAGGCTTATGCTTGAATGCGTCAGACAAATAACACAGTGGAATTCTATTCTGTCAGTAGTAGCTCCTGAGGAAGGTGACACTATTCTATCGCTTTGTCTTGAGGTACTCAATTTCATATCATGGCTGTCAGGATTCAGAATTAAGTATATGAAATAATGTTCTGCTATCTCTGCAGAGTTATTCCAGGGGAATCATTCAGCTTCTGGAAATAGCTAGATTCTGTGGCCAGAAAAACTAGGCTCATAAACATTTTCTTTTCTTAGGGACAAAACTAGGCATCTGCTTTGTAGCTAAGGTTCTCTCTTCCACATATGCATTTAAATATAAAGCTTTAGGCTCTGACTTTTTTCTTTGCACTTATTTCGATGGTCTGGTAAAGAATCCCCGTGTTCCTGGGACTTCAGGTTGAAACAACAGATAGGGAGCTGGGAGGAGGGTGCTGTGCTCCTGCTTCTGCTATGATAATGCAGAGGAAAAAATTGGTTTTCTTTAACACGGCCCCAAACACCATATATCAACACATTATCAAGAGAAATAATGTGTTTTATGTTGCACTTTGAAGAAGTTTTAATATTCATACAGAAATAAAAAAACACTGAGTTACAAAATAAAATAAATGTACATAAAAAATTTCCCCAGGATGCAGCACAGTTTCCAAGTTGAAATCAAAACTATAGAACAGGTAATGGTACTGGAATTGGAGAGAATCACTAGAAATGCCATTATTGTGTGTGTGACTTTCACAACATTAACATGATTGGTCTTTGACATAGGTAACTTTTTGATATCTTTGACTTCTTTTATAGGCAAAAACTGGGGTGCCTGGGTGGCTCAGTCATTTAAGTGTGTGTCTCTTGATTTTGCCTCATATCATGATCTCATGGTTTGTGGGTTTGAGCCCCGTGTGGGACTTTATGCTAACAGTGTGGAGCCTGCTTGGGATTCTCTCCCTCCCTCTCTCTCTTTCCTTCTCCTCCCTCTCAGCTTGTACTCTCTCACTCTCTCAAAATAAATAAACATAAAAAAAACTTTAAAAAAGGACAAAAACCAATTGGCTGCTTTAAACCACAAAAGAGCACTGTGAAGATCACATTTCCAGAAACTCCAAAAGACCACTATTCAGTTGGTTTCCCTAAGGCATTGCATCAGTGAACAGATTTGAGTTTTATTGGCTAAAGGGAACAATTCTCTGTAAATACAGGCATTTAGACTTATAAAAGGTGCTTATAAAACAGACTGAGGAAGCCAGAAATTACACCCATTGTAGAACTATAAAAAAAAATACAACAACCAAACTATTTAAAAGCCATCCCATAGGGTAGCTTACAACATTTATCTAGCTCAAAAGAGCTTTATTTTTACCCTGTTTCTCCCATCTAAGAGTTGACTTTGGGGAAAAGAAAGTAAATCATGGAAAAAAGAAAGAAAAGTGTGAGGGTTAAAGAATGAATCGTGTAAGAGGGGCTTGAAAGCAGGAGGATACTCATAATTAGAGGGTGCAGAGATTAAGCAGTAGAGAAAAGGAATCACAAAGATATCCAAGTAAAATAAAAGGTAAATAAATAAGTGTTAAATTAATTAAGCAAGGAGGCCATCTGACTGAGGTGGCTCAAATGCCATGGTGGCTTCTGGAAGCCAACCAAAAGCGAAGCCTGTCAATGCCTCAAGATTATGAGATCAAAACGCTAGGGACAACCAACCAATCATGGATATCCAACCAGGCTTTCAGTTACAGCTACGCAGTAATTTTGTTGTTTGTCTCCTTAATTTTCCACTGGTTCCCGTCAGTGGAGTGTTACTTACTAACCACTTCTGGTTTTGAATGGACATTTGCTCCAATAAACTCTTACTTTTCAATATGCCTCAGTTTATCTTCTAAGCATAAGAAATCAGTGTTCTATTTATTTATTTATTTTTAATGTACAACATATATAGGACCTCTGACGCAGGAAACATCATCAAAGTAGATCTAATAATCTCTTCACACTGGTTTAGGCAAGGATGCATTTAAATTTGGGCAGTGACACAGCTATCCTTCCAAAGAGGCATTACTGGGGAGTGTGTTTAAATTTTTCACCTTCTCTAGAGAGGGTTCCCCTTCCTACCAAACCAGAAATGCTTACTGTAATTTTTAGGAACAGAATCAAAGCTTCACAAGTTATAAAAAACAGAATTAAAAAAAAAAAGTCCTGCATTTTGTCTTAAGACTGGAATCTTTGCTACTTCAGTGCAGTCTTTGGTGCAAACACAGGAATCACCAAAGAGCTTGTTAAAAATGCTGAATCTCAGGTTCCATCCCCAAACCAGTCAGTCCGAATCTGCATATAGCAAGATCCTCAGTTCCTATGATCTTTACAAAGCGCTAGTCTAAATCACTGTTCTACAAGATGAACAGTATTTGTTTAGGTATCAGTTATGACAACTGCACTTGCAGTTATGTTTATGTAATTGGATAACCTTCATTTGTACTTTTCTTTCATTAATTATTACTAGGGCTCTCTGTATCACACATAACTGTGACAGGCATTAAAAGCTATGTAAGAAACTGAATTCAAAGGAATGAAAAAGTAAATAGACTCACATTAAAATGCATTTGAATAGAAATTCTGTCTCCAGCTTTCATCACCATATCATGAAAGAGGAACACGTAGCAGAGTCGCTACAGGACAACACAAGAAACTTTGATAATGTGGGGCTATGTCCGAGAATCTGAACTTTATGATAATAAGGCCTTGCTCAGTGAAAGCCCTGTGGCATTTCACGTTGTCTTGCTGAGAGCTGATTGGAGTTATTCTTTAAAGGAGTCATTGCTCTCAGCTTTTCTGTCATGTTTTCTCAGAAAATGTTAAAGGTCACTTTCACTTTCTTAAGAAAAAATATCTAATATTTAATGAGTCACAGATGTATCTTTCTATGTGGTTTCTATCTGTAGTAGGCAAAGATCAAAACCAAAGCTTTAACCCAAGATGTGTCAGGAAATTAGAATAATTGAGCCAGAGACATGTTCGGGGAGAAGATTAGAGATGGCAGGGATACGGCTTCACCGCCAAAGTTGTCTTAAGGAGGAAGTGCAGGCTGGCACAGATGAGTGATGGACCGGAGGACAGATGTGAGTGGGGGGCCCAGAGAAAATCCCAGCTTCGAAAATTTCCCATTGAATTAAATTTTCTCCAAATTTAGGGGGTGATGAACAAGCCCATTTGGGGACATTTAATGGATGGATCATCTAATTTCTAGAAATGCAGTGGAAACTTGAATCTTGTCCCAAAGAATTATTCCTGCTTTCATTTTTCTCCTGTCCATTAATTTCCCCCTTACATACTAAGAAGTGAGTTTGGGGCTGGAATACTGGGGGGGAAAAAGACATCTCAAAAAATCTCCCCCATTTCCCCCCATTTTGGCCTCCAGTGTCCCAGAAGCTTCTGTCCTTGGTCACAATGTATTCTTGGTCCGTGTCGTTTTCATGAGGGTATCATATGTCACTTCTACATGGCTAACACTCAGCTCTTCAACATTTTTACCTCACTTCTGAGCTCCAGATTCATACTTCCGAATGCCCCTGGACATTACCAAATGTTCCTGAAATCAGCTCAAAATCATCAAGGCAGATATAGTTTATATCCCCATGAAGCAGATTTTCTTTCTGAACGCAACTCTCTTTTAATGGGACAATGCCACCTTCCTACATCCAAGCATGAATACAGAAGAATCCTGGATTTCTCTCACCTCTCACTTATTCCCCAACCAGGGTTGGTTTCAAGAGCCCATGGCCCATCCAGTTGCATTGAATATGGCACCTAGAGAATCCAAGGTTTGGCTTAATGCTCTGCTGTTGTCATGTGAAGAGTCCTAATAAATTTTTTAACAATAGGAACCATATTTTCATTGCAAACTGGACCCTGTGAATGATACGGCTTCTGCTTTCCTGTACTCGTCCCTCCACATGTCAGTTGGAATTAGTTCCCTAAATCAAATGTACGCAGGTAGTATCTCCTTTATTATTTTTAAAAATATATAAAATTCTGCTTCCTAGTGCTCTCTTCAGCAGCACATATACTGAAATTCTGCTATCAATTTCCCAAAAAGTAAAGGTAAAAGAAGTGTCTTTGAGCCTTGACTACTATTAACTCACCAGCATAGATTCCCACACATCGTTACCTGTAGCCACCCTGGCTTTCATGCATTTGTGTCAATATCACAGGGACTTGGAGTCACTTCTTACTTTCCATATTTGACACACTTCACTGATCCTTCAAGATTCAATTTTACAGATGTGGTGCACGGCCCTTCTTTGCCTTTCATCACCCTCTCCAGGTGGCCCCACATCCCACATCTGGGCCAGTGGTACTGGCATGGGAAGTGACCACGAGCTGATTTACAGAGGGCCTCAGGGGGATGGAGTACAAGTCTCTTCCAGTCCTGGGTTTCTTCTGGCAGCATGATGAGGAGAATGTGTGAGACAACAGGGGCGTTCAGTTCATCAACAACGCTGGCTTTCACCCAAAGCAGCAGCAGAAAAAAACAGATATGTTCCCCAAACTCCACGTTCTCTCAAGTGCAAAAACCTAGTCTTTTCATATAACTACCAAGTCCTTGCCTCGTTGGCTTCATGCCTTCTCTGCACTGCAAAACTCACGCATACTTCTTTCCAGATTCCCCTGATGGCTGCACTAACTCATGGCCCACTTCAGTTTCATGGCTGCTTTTCTTCACAAAGCTGCTGGTCTACACAGGAACCCGAGTGCCATGCATCTATGGGTGGGCATACAGGACACGTGCAGACCCCTATCAGGACAATCTAGCCCACTAGGTGACACTCCCGCTATGTGCAGGACTCACCTTCCCCCTTCCATGGCTGCAGGTCTGAATAGTCCATAAAAATGCACTCTCCTTCTTTTCCCTTCAGTCTGTAAGGATCCAGGGACCTGAATTCATGACCTGTCACCATGCTTGTTCTACACACTAGTCCCAACTAATAACAAACAGTGAAATCCTTGACCACAGGGGCTGTGTTGGCTATTTCTGAATCTTCTCACATCTATTTCAGAAGATAGGCTGCAAAATGTTTGGTCCGTGTGATATAGAAAGGGTTAGCATTTATCTACATCCTTGTGTTCCTGGCTAAGAGACTTAATGGCGCTCAACTTTTCTGCATCTCACCACTTCACTTAAACAATTATAATTTTCACAATTAAATTGAACACTATCTCTATTAGCAAAAATATAGAAGATAGGTAAAAATGTGTAATTGAAGATCATCAAATATGCAAATATCTTTTGGAATTTGATCTTTTACCAATTCAGTTCTATAGGTTTTAAAATCTTTTTGGGTATGTCTTGATTATAAAATGTGCCTAATTTGAACCATTCACTGGAAAGACATTTATTAGATAGTATGGACTACCTACTTGGCCAGGTCCCAAGACACATAGCTCAATGATCTAAAAGGGGGAGAGAGGTATTCACAAACAAATGGTAAGACAATAGAAAGTATTGGAGTCCCTGGGTGGCTCAGTCAGTTAAGTATCTGACTCTTGGATTCAGCTTAAGTCATGATCTTATGGTTTGTGAGTTTGAGCCCTGCATCAGGCTCTGTGCAGACAGTGTGGAGCCTGCTTGGGATTCTCTCTCTCCCCTGCTCTCTGCCCCTTCCCCGCTCAGTGTCTCTGTCTCTCTTTCAAAAATAAATAAATAAACTTAAAACAGAAAGTATGTATAGGTATCAAACGCACTAAAGACAAACACACCCAGCAATTCCATTTGCATGTACTGATAATAAAGAAATAATTTAAGGAATGAAACAGTATTTAACTATAACAGTTTTGATTGATACATTTGAAACGATTGGAGATATAGCCTACCACATGGCTATACCTACAAGATAATTCAGCCTTTAAAAATGATGTCATATAAATATGTCTTTTTCTGAAAAGAAGTTAGGTATGTTCTCTCCCAGACAGCTGGCTGTAATCACATGATGGATTTTTGAGTTACTAACATGTTTAAGAGTATGAATACAATACAAACATTTAAAAATCGTCTTCTCTATATATAATTGCATAACACATTTCAAGGACGATCAGCTGTCAAGCTTATTTTGCTGTGTCCTTTCAAATGTCTACAATATAAAAATTTCCTCATCTTTAAATGTCGGGGTGTGACCTCAGAAAGCAATGCTGCATGAATGTGCCGTGACAGTTATACACATAAGTTGGCATTTTAGGCAGATGCACAGGAAATATTAAAACAAACCTCTAAAGTACCCATTTGCTTAGACTCTGACCCTCCTTCCGCATGAGATGTAAATGCACATGCACACACTCCTCAAAAAATCACAGGCAATGATATTTCTACAGAATTCATCCAAATACTTCTTGCACTGCAGTGTTGAAAAGAATGTTTTCTAATGTCTGTGCCATATGATAAGACTACGAAAAGAAATCAGCCAAGTGTCCTTAAAAGCAGGGAAACACACAAACACAACTGTGCATCTCATTAATTCACATCCACAGCACCAATTCTCTAATGAAAGGGGGCTGTTTTCCTGCGCAGAAAGATCATGGTCATGACGCTCTGAAAGTGTGTTTTCTCATTGCAGTGCTTTTCCTCAGATATTAGTCCATTTATTTTTGTCGTATAATAAAAGTGACACCGGAAGGTTAATGACGTGAAACCTGGCAGAAAAAATGAAGCTCCTATCCTCTTTCTGCTGACATGACCATAGTAATGCAATGTGAAAAATCAGAAGAGAGAGGAAGAAAGCATCTTGGATCAAAATTCAGTTTATGACTCATTTTAACCAGCAGGGGCTCCACTTTACTGGGTAGGCACACAGAAGGGTATGGAGTTCTGTAGTTGATGGCTAAGAACTTTCAAGATTTTCAAGGGACAAACTTAGTTGAGTTATACTATATTCTATACCATAACATAGCTTTGATTTTCTTTTATCTTGTAATCCTGGACAGAAAAGCAAAACATTAATATGTAATTACGTAGTTTTTACAACAGTCTTTTTATAAACTCAGCACCTGTTGGGCTTTAAAATAACACTCATGTTTGAATTTCAGCAGAAGTGCGTGTGTTAATTACATGAAAAATCTAAATAGTCAAAGATAAAATTTTCAGTTAAAAGGCCGTAAAATAGTTATAGAATCTATAATGGACTCCGTGTAGTTTACAGAAAGTTCATTAATAGCTCAAGTCAAACATATTAACTTATTAAGTACAATAATATCATTATTATTCAACAAGAAAGTGAGCAAGAGTGACTGAATTTTCAGAGTCTCCACCAATATATATCATTATAAGTAATCACATCTTCAATCATCCGTAAAATCAAAAATAAGACAAGGATGTCCACTATTGCTGTTTCTACTCATCATGGTAATGAAGGTCATGACCAGGGTAATTAGGCAAGGAAAGAAATAAAAGGCATCTAGATTAGAAAGAAAGGAAATAAGACTATTGCTGTTCACAGATGATATGATCTTGCATAGAGAAAATCCTAAGAATCTGAAGAACAACTTATAAAACTGATAATCAAGTCCAGTAAGGCCGCAGGACAGTTGATTAATATACAAAAATCATCTGCATTTCTACACACTAACAATGGACCATTTGAAAACGAAGTTAAGGACAAAATCCTACTTACAATAGCATCAAAAAATAAAATATTTAGAAGTCAAGATAGCAAAAGAAATGCAATACTGAAAATGAAGAAAGACTGTTGAAGGAAATCAAAAAAGATATACATAAATGCTAAGATACTTTATGTTTACAGACTGGAAATTTTAATATTGTTAGGATGGCAATATTCCCAAAATTCATCGGCAGATACAACACAATTTCTATCAAAATCTCAGCTGTTCATTTTCTTTTTCCATAAAAAAAATCCACATGCGGATCCTAAAATTCACAGTGAAAAGGCAAGGACACAGAACAAACAGTCATGAAAAAGAAAATGTGGAGAATCCATACTTCCCAATTTCTAAATTTCTAGAAGGCTGCAATAATCATAACAATGGCATATTGATAAAAGGGTATATGTGTCAATAAGTAGAAAAAGAAAAGACTTTTGACAACTGGAGAGCCACATGCAAGGGAATGAAGTTGGACCTCTAACCTCACACCATACAGAAATTAGCTCTCAATAAATCATAGACCTACATGAAGCAGCTGAAACTATGTAACTTTTAAAAGAAAATGCAGAAATAAATCTACATTGCCTTAGGCCAGGAAATGGTTTCTTAGATACGCCATTAAACACATGAGCAACAAAAACTGAATTCAATACATTGGACTTCCCCCAAATTAAAAATATTTGTGCCTCAAAGGATCTCATTAAGAATGTAAAATAACAAACCATAGAGGGGAAGTAAACAGCAACTCAACAATATGAAGACAAACCAATTAAAAAATGGACATAGGATCTGAGTAGGCATTTCTACAGAAAAGATACACCAATGGCTAATATGCAAATGAAAAAGTCATCAACACTGTTAAGTCATTCAGGAAACGCAAATCAAAAACACAATGAGCTAATGCTTCACACCTACTAAAATTGCAGAAATAAAATAAAAAAGATAGATACTAACAAGTGTTGGCAAGAATGTTGAGAAATTTGAACCCTCCCTCATTGCTGCTTGCAAGATAAAAATGGTGCTCTCACTTTGAAAAACTGTCTGGCAGTTCCTCAAATTATTAAATATAGAGTTACCATAGGATCCAACAATTCCACTCCTATGCTTAGTCCATGATAAATGAAAGCATACTGCTACATAAAAACTTGTACATGAATGTTCAGTAGCATTACTCATAATACCCACAAAGTGAAAACAAATCAAATGGACATCAAGTCATGAATAAATAAAAATATGTGGTGTAGCCACACCATGGAATATTATTCAGCTATGAACAGGAATGAAGTATTCCTATACGTACAAAATAAATGAACTTTGAAAACATTATGCTAAGTTAAGAAGCCAGTTACAAAAGATCACATATTGTATGTTCCATTCATATGAACAGTCCAGAAGAGGCAAATCCATAGGCAAAAGATCAGTGGGTACCAACGGTGGGAAGAAAAGAGAATGAGGAGAGACGGGAGAGGTACAGGATTTCCTCAGGGCTTAATAAAAATATTCTAATATTAGTGGTGATAATTACACATCTGTGTGAATATGCTAAGACTCACTGAAACATACATTTTTAGTGTGGATTTTATGGCAAGTGCACTTAATCTCAAGAAAGCTGTTATTACAGATTCGTCTTCACAGCCACAGAACCACTTCCTCTTTGGTGTGGAAGAATGGCTAGAGCTAGAATCCTCACTTCGCACTCATTGAAAAACTATAAGTTGAGCCAGAGATGTTTTGGCTGCCATTAGAAAGCATTTAGAATGAAGACTAACTACTTGCACAATGTTGTGAGCTATGTTTGACATTTTCTTGCTTGCAAAGTATCAATCTAATTATGCTGATGCCTCACTAGAGATGAAAGTACCATGCTGATCATTGGAGCGTCTTGCTTTTAATCATATCTACTACCAAACGATCACATCAACTAACTTAAACTTGTCATTTGAAAAATGGGGATTTTCTTTTACCATTCTTACCTCAAAAATATGTTATGAATTTAAAACAAGATCTACTTATTGGCATTGTACTCTTACATCCACACAGTAACTTTTGTTATCAATGATAATAACTGTTACAGTAGCTCATGTTTATTCCTACTACTTAGAAATAATCTTTCATATGAAACATATATTTCTTGGGCAAGTATATTGTCATAATTACTTTCCAACAGCAAAAAAGAATTTCAATATTCCAAGTAGAAGGAAGGTCTAGTTTCATTTTACATTTTACAATATGGGTAAGTTTCATATGAAATCTGCAAAATGAACACTGCTAAGTAACCAACACAAAATATACTCAAATCATGCAATTATTCTCTTCTCCCTTAAATCACTGGCTTAATTTTATCTTCCACAATTTTACATCTACTTTATTCTGAGATGTATACTTAATACATCTAAAAAGAAATATAAATAAGTCAAGCCTTCACATCATCCTTACTGAATGAAAATACTTGCATATAAAATCAAGTGAAGGTAATTCTCAAGATGTCTAAAGTCTTCTCTCTATGACAGGGTAACTCTGATTATGTGTTACTTAAATAATTTTAAGATAATATAATTTCACTCCCAAAACATCTACTGGTTTTGCTTCTTGCTTTTTCTCCCCCGTGAGCTTTTTCTACCTCCAAACACAAATACAGGCTAATTAAAAAAGAGAGAGAGGGAGAAAACATTTAGTCCCACGCATCCTTCCTTAATAGGCCGTATAAAAATTATCATATAGAGGTGCCTGGGTGCCTCAGTTGGTTATCTGACTCATGATATTGGCTCGGATCATGATCTTTTGGTCGTGAGATCAAGTTCCACATTGGGCTCTGCACTGACAGTTTGGAACCTGCTTGGGATTCTTTCTCTTTCTCTCTCTGCCCCTCCCCAACTCTTTCTCTCTGTCTGTCTCCCTCAAAATAAATAAACATTTATAAAATAAAATCCTTGTATGGATGAAGTAACTGAGGCTTGGTAAGGCTAGGTAACAGCCCATTGCAACATAACTTGCAAACAGTGGGACCAGAATTCAGCTCAGCTTAATTTTACAGACCACACGCCTGATTAGTCCATTCTTAACAGCAACCATTTACTGTTCCTTTGTACAGAAAAAAACTTTTCAAAGGTCTCCACTGCTTTGAGTACTATTCTTGGACTTTCATGCTCCCCATTTATTTCACTGACACTGATCTTGTCCAGGTCACTAATGACTTCCATGTTAGCATATCCAACAGTTACTAGTCTTGACTTATCTTACACATCTTCAAAGCAGTATTCAACATACCTGACAGCTTCCTCCTTGGACGCCTTTTTTCTTGGCAGTTGTGACTTAAAGGCTCTTATGGTTTACTTTTCATTCTCTTTTGTGGGCTCCTTCCTGTTGCTCAACTGCTAAATATTACAGTGCTAGAGTCCTAGACCATCGCATCTATACTTTCAGGGGTAGACACAAGACACTGTTTGAATTTATCTGGATTTTATTTCCTTGTTTACTGGTTTATCATCTTCCCACACCAGTACATAAGCACCGTGGGTCACAAAGAAAGTATTTAGTAAGTGTTTTCTGGATGGGCGGATGGGTGGATGAAAGGATGAATGGAAGGCAGGGAGGAAAACAGGAAAAGAGAGTGTAGTTCAGGCATAAACTTGAATCCCCTCTTTCTAGGAAAGCCGTGACCTGACAGAATAAGGAATGACCTCAGACTACCTCTACTTTAGGGCTCTCTTTTCTGACAAAGGTTGGGTGGCTCTGTGCACTTTGCATTTCACTGCATTCTACTAGATAGGCCAATCTACCTAGATTTGTCAACTCCCAAATATTATCATGGCCCAGCCCCTACTGAATCCTAGAATTAACCATATTACTCTGTGATGTTTGCTACATGTATAAATAACCCACAGGAGAACTAAATCATGCCGATTGAACCACTCATGAAGCAAGGATGCCAAAATTCACGGAGGCAGAGTGAAGTGTGTACTACGCCGCAAGCAATCAAGGATATAGTAGCAGGATCCCTTTTACGGGGGTTTCTGAGAAGCCTATAGTGTAGCATTATTGGGCCTTGATTTCATTCAGCAACTTGTCACCCAGAGGACTCTCCAAGGCCTTATATAATTTCCTTGAAGCTCTGACTGATCCCATCTAAAGCGCTGGCTGATGCCATCTACCCTTACCTTAAATTGTGGTCCCTCTAGTTTTGACTGGCTTCATCCAAGGCCAACTCATCAGCCACAGTGCCCCCCATTTTCCCTAGTCATAAGGGAAGTCCTCATCTCAGCAGCTTTGTAGGGAAGCTGCATGATTTCATCTATCATATGCCAGAACTCAGCACCTACCAGTTTGTGATAAATAGACGTAATATATATTAGTCAGGATTTCTGTTTAGGAGAAATGCTAATGATGATAATGATGTATGTTTCACCATGGAACTCCATGATTCTATAAGGCCAAAGGAATAAATGAAGAGGAATTATAACTTTACGTTATGTGGTTTATAGTTTACTTAATGTAATTTTCATCATTTTCCTATTTTCTGTATTTTTCTATTTTAGTTCATGGAGAAGTAGAGGTATTCTACTTGGAACGTGCAAGCAGGTGGTATACTTACTACCACTTTGAAATACAATAAATATTTATGCCAAAGGAAAATTGGGCATACCAGAAAAATAACAAAGCCAAAGCCTTTTTTTTCAATATTAAAATGGCCATTAATTTTTAGTGTTAGTTACCCTTTCATTTTGTCTCCTCCCCCAGCAATGTCAGAAAAATTCTATATTTAACATCACAGTGTGTATCAGAGGGCTCTTCTCTCTGATCCTTACTTGATTATTCTTAATCAATGTATTTAATCTTTCCAAGTCTCTATTTCTTCCTTGCCATTCTTATAAAAAAATAAGAGTTGTTCTGTAACTCAGATACAATATTTAGCATAATGCTTAATTCATAGTAAATGCTCAATGCATGTCTGTCGCCATCAAACCCACTACCATTACCATTCAACACATACTTAATCAACATTACTGTGAACTTCCTTAGCATTCTTCAAAATAGTCTGCCACACATTATTACTATTCTAGTCCTAAGACACTACACAGCAGAAATTAGATATATGGTCAATGTATAAAGAGTGTTAGTCATGATTTATCCCTCTTTTGTAGTTTTACTTTGGAGAAAGTCATGTTGCATCCCTTCTGAAGCTGGGCATAGTGTCAGGGGCAGCAGACACAATGGATCTCAGGGAATGAATGGTGCACAGTCAATGTAAAACATCCGTTAGGAAATGATGCAGAAAGTTACATATTCCATTACAATGACAAGTGACACTGGACCCACCCCCAAGAAGAATAATTTATAAAGTCTCCTTTCTTTCCCTTTGATAACTGATTACATAGACAAAGAACGTTCCTGTAACCTGTAGTCTGTCCAGGAGTATGAGACGACCTTCATCTGGCAACGTTAAAGCACAGTGAAGAAGAGATCTGTCTCAAATCAAACAGGCACGCTGTGTGACTGATGGCTAGTCATTCTGGCATCAAGAGTGTGAAAAAGAAAAAATATTAAATATTAAACAGATAAGTAAATGTTAAAGAGTAATCTCTTTAATACTGTCACTCCAACAGGTATTTGATTCTGTGTGTCTTGGAAGAGAGAGAGTAAACATTGCCTGACAGATGGACGAAGCTATAATTTATTACTCAATCTCCAAACTATGCGGTTTGAGGGAAAGGGCTCTGAAAGTTCTAGAATCCAGCTGTAGAGTCTTGACTTCACGATTTTGGACAAATCACCTCATATATACAGGAAATTTGTTTTCTTCTGAGACCTGTAAGTTACCTTCCAGTTGTAAAACTCCCAAGTTTCCAATAATAATCCCACCATTCCATTCTGGTGTTCTGTGAGCATCACCCTGTGGAAGTACTTCCACAGACTACAATCGACTATATTTTCCAGCTCAGAATTCAACATTCTATCCAGGCTCTATCTGCAGGGGGATAATATCAAATCAGCACTCACAATGAGGATCTGCTGCAGCCAGTCAGCTGCTTCCCCATGTGAGTGAGACTCTAATGCAATCCAAAGAGACCATAAACCAGTATTTCCCAATCATTCTCCTCATCGCCCACGCATGACAAGATGGCAGACGGGGCCAGAGCAGGCATCATGCTGCATTATTCAGGACTAATTAAATCCTGTCAGTCCTCAGACACGGTTACCATTCTGATGATAAAGGTGCCGACAGAAAGTTCTGGACATCAGAAAAATGCAATACGATAAACACCGTCTCTATAAACTACTCACACACGTATGTTTTTTTTTACAGAAACACATAAAACATGTTTATTACTTTAAAAACCATGTTTCTGTGGGGAAAAGCAGGACATTTTCAAAGAATATTGTCCAATCTTTTTGTATCGAAGAGTTACAGTGGTGCTATGTGGCACGATGACACGTGGGATGATGCTTCCCAGTGTCGCGTGCACTGAATATGCAGATTAAAAAATTCCACAGCTGGTACTAATTTCACACTTAATCTACAAGCAGTGGCTCTGTTCAAAACTAAATATATAATACAATTACAAAGGATAACAATTACGTTTTCTCCAAGACGTGTTCTAGCCCTAAAGCAAATCATTCCACAGCATCTGAAGTGTTATTTTCAAATCACGTAAGATTAATTTTTAAGGTGCCTATTTATGGTTTCTATGTCTTTGAAAAATAACTTCCCTGTAGACATACATGTATAGAGGATAAGTAATGGACATGTAATCACAGACCCACCAATCCCTCAAAAATGAATGATCCCAAGCGTTAGCACCCAGAACAGGACACTTCAAGCCTCTCTTTGTATTTTAACACTTTATACCAAGATGACCCCAACTCTACAGAGGAGCATTTCTCAGGTACCCACAGGGTTAGTGGTTCAGGGGCAGAGGACCACAGACTGGAGTCCACATCTCTTGTGAGAGGAACCAGTGACAATCCCAGGTCATCATTAAGTGGATATAATGAGAAGAATGGACTGGTCCCTTCAGGGGTGTCTGAAAAGATCCAGTGCAGGGAAGGTGTTCTGCATCCGTGCGTTCTCTCTGTCTCTCTTTCTCCCCCACCCCAAACCCCTCTCTCTCTGTGTCTCTCTCTCTCTCTCCCTTCTCCCTTTCTTTCTCCTGTCTGTCAGTCTCCCCTGACTCCCATCTCTCTAAATTATCTGGCTGGGACGTTTCCTCTTCACATCTCTAAACCCTGTCCACCCTTATTTCACAACTAGTCCCCGGACGCTGGCTCTAGATCAGCCCTCCTTGGACAAGGCGAGCACACACTGACCTCCTTGCCGTGAATGGAGGGCACAGACTGCCTGCTTTTCACCGGGCCCCACATGAGCATGGGCCAGGCCTCCACCTGCACCCCTGCATTCTGGTACTTTATCTATGTTATTGTCAGAGTGATTCTTCAGCGAATTAATCCCCTGGTTCTACAAGCTCAACCATGTTTAAAAAGTGATCCTCATAAATCATGACAGGCTGAAATTTTAAATCTCTGAAGGGCCAGCTCCTTGTAACTATCTCAGATAAAGGTAGGATGACTGACAGGGGAGGCTGTAAAGCCCCTGCTGGAATCTCTAATCCCTCTCCTGCCCTGGCCTCCCCACCCCCCCACTCAACTCCTGGTCTCCATCTTCTCACGCTCCCTCAGCCTGACCCCCCTCCAATTCAGTCACTGGGCCACAAGGCCTGCCCTTTGACCTCCTACCAAAACGACTCATTTTAATGGTTATCTTGACTTATGACCCCGCCCCCGGAGTTCGACATAATCACACTAAAGCATTAAACCAAAAGTATTCCGGTGCTAAGTTGTGGAATGAAAAGGTTTTGTTCTTTGGCTCACAGAATTTCAAGCATCAGCAAACAGGATTTTTATTGTTGTTCTGGGTCTGGAAGGACCAGCTGAAAGGACACTCCAGTCCTTGCTGGTTTCACAGGATGGAGCGAACGGTGACACAGCATGAATGGAGAACCCTGTGCACAAGGGTCTTTCCTCAACAAAACCCTCTCCAGAGGATTCTAGGCAGTTTGCGGGTGGGTACTAGAGATGAATATGGGGAGGGTAGCTTTCTCAACACATCTCTCTCCCTAAAAAGTCCTCTTTTCTTTCCTCGATAAAGTACACACAGACTTCGACAAAAACACAGACCATAACATAATAAACGTAGTACAGACGTTCTCTGGTGGCGATACACACCAGCATTTGTACCGTCCAGCAGAGTGTGTATGTACAATCAATTCATCTTGCAAACCTACCTTTGTTTCCCATCGTGGGAAGGAAGCAAACAACAGACTACATTGTCCTTTTACCCGAATCCTTTCTATGCTGTGTTCATTGATCCATGGCTCACAGTTCTCAGAATTCTTTGACTATTATTTGACACAGGAATTTAAACAGAATATTTAACTAAGGTTATGGAATTTAGGAAAGCAGGTTGTCTAAAGATGCTGAAAGTGTTCTGTTTTGTTTTTAATATTTATTTATTTTTTGAGAGAAAGACAGAGTATGAGCAGGGGAGGAGCAGAGAGAGAAGGGGACACAGAATCGGAAGCAGGCTCCAGGTTCCAAGCTGTCAGCACAGAGCCCGACGCGGGGCTCAAACTCACAAACCAGGAGATCATGACACAAGCCGAAGTTGGACGCTTAGCCTACTGACCCACTCAGGCACCCCTGATAGGGGTTTCATGTTTATTATAAAATTACATTTTCCCACTGAAACTGGGGAACATATTGGTGGTCCTACCTTCCTCATGAGAGTTAGTGAGGACTTCACTGCTTTTTAGTTCTAGTCAAACATCTAAGATAAAATTTTGTTTCAAAGGAGATTTTTCAAACTCAGCCCAACTTGGAGCACTTAGAGCACAATTACTGGTAAAAACCGGTTACTGGATTATCAGTTCTCAGTAATTGTGGAGTTATGGACATGAAACTGCCTCTCCGGAGATCCGCCTTCACTAGGTGGCTCCTGCCAAAACATGCGTATTTCAGAGTTAAATTTACAGATTGTGCAAAAGGACACATTGTCTTCATGCACTGTGAATAACATCTTCAAATTAAAAACATAATCATATTTGATTTTCCCAAAGAATTCAGGAAGAGGTTCAATTTAAAAATTTTGACTTAAGATTCCGGGATTTATAGAAAAGGAGATCCAGAATTCTAATGCCCACCCCTGAGGTACCAGAAACCTCAAAGGCAAGAGGGAGAAGTGTACTGTCAAGAGCTGCGTGTGTCTCCGAAGATGCGTCCAACGCTACTCACAGCCGCACGCTGCCTCTCGATGTTCAGACCGCACCCCTACGTACCACCATGCAGACCGCACCCCTACGTGCCGCCATGCAGCCGCAGGTAAAATCAACCGGCCAGTGTTTACCTATAGTTTGTTACATTCCATGTGCTCCGAACGGGTCTAAACACTGCATATACACTGGCCTTCAATCCTCAAAGCAGCCCTGCTCATCAGGTAGTATCACTGTCCCTGTTTCGTACACAAGAAAACTAAGGTACAAAGTTAAACACAAAAGTACCATTTGAACCAGAAATTTCCATTCCAGTTATACCAAAATAAATAAATAAAAATTAAAAAAAGCAAGGACTCATACTTGTACATCTATGTTTACAATGACATTCTCCACCATAGTCAAAAGGTGGAAACAACCCCACGTCCATCGACAGGTGGATGGGTAAACGAATGTGGTCCATGGATGGACCTTGAAGACATTATGCAAAGTGAAATAAGTCAGACACAGAAGGACAAATACTGTGTGATTCCATTTCCATGAGGTACACAGAAGAGTCAAATTCACAGAGATGGAAGGTAGGATAGAGATTATTTGGGGCTGGGGAGTTATTATTCAATGGGCACAGAGTTGCAGTTTTGAAAAATGAAAATGTTCTAGAAATGGACAGTGGTGATGGTTGCACAACAGTGTGAATATATTTAACGAAACTGAATTTCCCACTTAAACACGATTAAGATGGCAAATTTTACGTTATATACCTATATCACATACATATTTATTTTTATTTTTAAAATTTTTTGTTTATTTATTTTTGAGAGACAGAGAGGCAGAGTGTGAGTAGGGGAGGGGCAGAGAGAGAGGGAGACACAGAATCCGAAGCAGGCTCCAGGCTCTGAGCTGTCAGCACAGAGCCCAACTTGAGGCTTGAACTCACGAACCATGAGGTCATGACCTGAGCTGAAGTTGGCTACATAATGGACTGAGCCACCCAGGCGCCCCAGTGTTTGTTTTTGAGAGAGAGCACCAGAGGGGGAGGTGCTGAGGGAGAGGGGAAGAGAGGATCTGAAACGGGCATCACGCTGACAGCAATACGCGGGATGCAGGGCTCGAACTCACCAACTGCGAGCCCATGAAGTTGGATGCTCAACCGACTGAGCCACTTAGACATCCCTTTGTTATGCATATTTTATCAAAATAAAATAAAAGAAAGCCAAAAACCAATGTGCCAAGAAGTGGAACTTATGCTCCGAATCACTGGTCGTGTAAATGGCAGAGCTTGGCCTGGAGCTCAGGCAGTCTGGCACCAGAGGCCACGTTCTTCGCTATGAACTTGCAGGACTCACACAGCTGCACCATGTCTGCCATCAGTTCCGGCTGCAGGAATGGACCCAGCGACTCTTGCACAAGGCACGTTGTGCCTTCACACTGGCTCACCTGCCCAGCCTCAACTAGACCTTGACAAGGACACCTGCAAGAATGCCCTTGGCTCTCACCTCCCTTCCCACCCACCTCCAAGTCTCTCTGAACTTGCCTTACTTCAGCTAATCCCCTAAACCGTCAGGTTCTGAAGATCACCTTTCTTATTTCTTGCATGTTTCACTTGAGATCCAAAGAGGCACAGAGTCAATGGCCTTTCCCCCAACAGGTCCTCCTACAAAGTTTCAGTATGCATCCGCGGGACATTTTTATTTGTACCATTAGTTATAGTTTCTTACCAAGAACTCTGTCACTGGATGACACTCTTCTAAGCTACAATGTCACTATATTTAACATTTCATATAAACTTGTCTTCTACATGTTCCTGTATTCTCTTAAGGACAGAGGGTGATCTCATGCCTTATATTTCCCTTGGTACTTGGAGAACAGGGGACACACAAACACACAATAAACATTTGCATAATGAACGTCCTCCTCACAGGTCCCCCAGGGGGTCATGTAGATAATGGCAGCAGTTTATGACTTGGATACCGAGATGCGTTTTTCTAAATAGACGTAAACTGATTTCTCTAGAAAAGTAAATAAACTAGAATAATACCCTAATAATACAATATTAACAGATTCAGTTAAAAAAAATCAGTATGGGAAGACAGACAAGGAGCAAAGAGAATCACATGTAATAGCTCCCAGGGGACTTATCAATCAATATCATTTTCACAGTCGGTCTCTGAGCCGAGGCGTCTCATCCAGGGCTCAGAAAGAATGAATGTATTGTCACTCCTGCAAACGTACTCGGTGTCAAATGACGACGTCATCCATCAAGCAGGCATCGCGGTAAATTCAAGCCAAGCCTGCCTTGGGCTATATGCACAGAGGCTTTCTGGAACACGCAGATTATTCCCAGCCCCTCAAAGCCATGCTCTTGAAGACTGATTTGCCAGCTTTTCATCTATATACTTACTTTGGGTTTAACCAGTGAAACAGAGCAACCCACGGCATGAAGAGCTGTTATTCACAATAGTTCACTTAAAAAAAAAATGAAGTTTCCTACTTAATATATTCAGGAGTCAGTCCTCCTTGCTTGGAGATTTTAGAGAGTCAAACTAATTGGAGGAAGAGGGAAAGCCAGCCTGTAGTAGGAATCAAGGTCCCTCAAACATCACCAAAAAGGAGGTGAAGGACCCAGGGCTGGCGATAGGGACTTCTGAGAAGGGCCAGTGTCTCCACAGAACTCTGTCCCCATGTCCAGCTACACACCGATGCCAAACCCTGTCAACCCATCCTGAGCCTGAATCAGGCCAGATGGCCATTTCCACCCAGACTCTGGGCCACAGTCTGAGCCACGACCACACAGGAGGAGATCACGGAGATACCTGCCAAATAGGGGGTGACACTCAGGTGTGGCAGCCATTTCTCTGAATTAATCTTGATCTGCCCTGAGACTGGTGGAGACATTAGGAGGCTTCCCATCACCAGGAGGGAGGTGGCCTCTGTGGGTGGTAGGACCAAGCAGAGCTGTTGGGGGTTGGCAGTTTAGATATTTGGCTTCAGGGGACATAACTGGGTCTCTGGTCCTTGGACAGGAGGCAGCAGACCTGTGTGGGCATCACGGAGGTGATGGAGATATTTGAGGAGAGACACCCAGGCTTGCACTGTGCTAGTCTGGGCAGATGGGGACCTACAGTACACAGCAATGCAGAGGACAAGGATGCCTGGCCATATTCAGTCACTGGCTGTGAGATCTGGAGCAGGGCTAGGGCACCCCACCCAAAAGGACATGGAAATCAAGGCTTCCTGGGCCTTCCCAAGTGAAAACGGGACTGTTAATTAGGCCCACAACCCAAACGACGGAACAATGCTGGCTCAAATGTTCTATTGGGTGTGTGAAAACATTTTCTTAAAGGAGATACCGTGATGCTTGAGGGTGCTAGTAAATTACTTCCCGTTAAAAAAAAAAAATCAAATCTTCCATAAAGCCAAAGCCTTCTTTCAATGAAGTATTTTATTTGTAGATATTCAAAACGGGAGAGTAAAAAGAAGGGAGATTCTTCTCTACTTCATAAATAAGAAATACATACTACAGTTCTACATAATTCTAGCCAACTCTGCTCTATTTTTAACTCTGCCGTGGTGCTCAAGAGAAACTTACGGAGAAAAAAAATGATTCAATAAAAAGCAATATCCTCATGGGAGCATAATCAAATAAAGCTTAGTTTGGAAGCTGGTTTTGTAGTCTCCTAAATACTAAGCAAGCAATGGATTTAGTAGATCTTTAGCAAAACCATGAATATGAATGAAGACTTCTGAGTTAACCCAAGATTATGCAGATAGCTTAAGCTTTATTCAGAGCAAAATTTCAAATAGATTTAGAAATATTTTCATAAAAAAGGGTTGTAAAGAGATTAATGGTATTTTCAAACAATCTAACATCATGGATTTGAAAGATCTTGCTTTGGTTTATTGTCTTTCAAATTACTCAGCACAATATGCGCTTAGGTATCGAGATCATAATTATCAAAATCCTTTTGTTCTGATAACTCCTTCATTCCTATATTATTTAGAAATAGTAATTTAGCTTGAAAATTACATACTATATGCCGTAATTTTCCTTTTTTTAAGCTGTACTTTAAGCTACACTGCACCCTGTATTTAGCTTACTTTCAGATACCAAGATGTTTCTATTAAATGGGTATCCGAAATTCTCCTAGGCTACAATAGTTCCTTGGATTCTAACTTTCTAAGTGCCCACCACAAAGTTTTCTTTTTACAAAGTAGTGGGCACAATTCTTGCTTGGCAGGAAGTGTGAGAGGAGAATTCCTGAATGGGTCATAATATCTAAATACACGCTGAATATGCCAATTTGAAAACTGAAAGATTATTTTAATAAATATCAATATGCTCCTATGTTTAGAAATGAGTGGGACACCTGGGTGGCACAGTCAGACTTTGGCTCAAGTCATGCTCTCACAATGCGTGAGTGTGAGCTATCAGTACAGAGCCCAAGTCCCAAGTCAGATCCTCTGTCCCCCTCTCTCTGCCCCTCCCCACCCTTGCACGTGTGCATGCATGCTCTCTCTCTAACTCTCAAAAATAAATATTAAAAAAAGTGTGACATAAATAATCCTGTCCCTCCAAACATCACATGGTTTAAAATAATCCAGTTTTAGACTCAATTTGACCTCAAATTCCAAACATCAATTACCCAGCAGATACAAAAGTTACACAGCCCATGTCTGTGGCTTGTGGGACTCCCCTTCTTTGCTCTCAGGCCTTGGGGCCAGCACTTTGCAGGAGAGAAAAGTTCACTGCAAGATACAGCATCATTCTGTGGGAGGGGAGGTCATTCTCCAAGTGAGCCCAAGACACTGAATCTGTATGGGAGGTCATTCTCCAAGTGAGCCCAAGACACTGAATCTTCAGGAGCTGGGGAGTTGAGGGGCCCACAGGGCTTCAGACCTCAAGCCCTGAGCACTGCACTCAAAGTTCTACAGTGAAAGATTTTCCAGAATCTGACACCCCAGTCACAAAGGGGTGGTAGGTATATCTTGAGACTGCTCATCTTAACCATGACTCTGTGTCTCTAGCACCCGTTTTTTAATGGCAAAATCCATTAGTGTGGGTCTTGGTACCCATTTTTGAAGGGCCCAATGACCACTCCAAGATTAGGCACTCCTGACTGGGGTTCTCAACTGCTGATTAACCAAACCTTGGCTGAAAAATAAAGTTAACTTATAAATACGCACACACGGCACCCTGCTTATAGGAAGTATCTTTAAAATAGATTAGTCTACAGACAACACACAAGGCTTTCTCTCCTGCAAACAATGGAAATAACCTCCTGCAGACATAACTATCCTTCCTGGCTTACGCCAGTGGCAGAAGGAGAAATGATGGAAAATGTTGATGCCTTGTTGGAACTGCACATTCTGCATTTACAAGAAGGGTAAAATCCAGGTGGGGTCAGGCTAGAGTGGATGGTGCGACTGTCTTCAAAATAGCAAGGCTGGCCACGGAGAATGGGAATAGGGCCATGGCAGCATGTCAAGTGTACAAACAAAGACAAGGAGGGGCTAAAGAAACAAATCAAATCTCTGTAGGGATGAGAAAGTAGAGGATGACAGGGGACTGTGCCCTCAAGGTGAGAGTTAGGGTGAGCCGCTGCCATGGTGAATTTTTTAAGCATAAAATAGTAAATATTAATTATTAAAATGGGATGCCTCAGGGAAGAATAAAGAGTAAAATAAAAACCACCCAAAGACAACACTCATACTTCTGCTTAACAATTTTTTAAAAGTAATTTCTACACCCAACATAGGGCTCCAACTCAGAACCCCAAGGGCAAAATTCCCATTTTGCCAGTCAGACACCCCAGATCATTCTGAGATCTGCTTTTCCAATCTTCTTTTCTATGAATATTTTACACAGTTGATATACTGCACATGAAAATTTATATTCTGCTGCTTTCACCAAAGAATACATGCAATTAATCTCGCCTAACAGTCATTTTGATCACTGATTTGGCTTGTCTGCTAAATAAAGTCCAGTAACATTACTATAAAACATAACGAACTGTAGTGGGTGCTGTGGTGCTCTGCCCAGATCCCTGGCAGGAAGGAAGGACCTATTCTAGTCTCCCCAAGTGCTGGGAATGCAGCTGCCAGACAGCCTTGGCTGTGGGGAGCCTCAGCCGAAAAGTCCAGCGCCCTTCCTGGACCAGCTTGCATCCCCCGATTAGCTGACTGAACCAAGTAACCCTACAGCTCCTCCTGAAGTCAACTGCCCTGGTTGTCCTGACTGAAAAACAGCCAACTTCTCCCTCTGCCCAGTTCCCTCTCCTCCCCTCCCCTCACTTTCCCTTTGCAGTGTTGACCCCAACCGCACCCCTAGTATGCCTCCTGCATGTTTCCCTTCATATTGGAGCAGGCTTCCCAGGGAGCCGGACTTGGAAGATTAGCATTCATTAGAAAAATAAGATTTTGAATCTCCAGCTGGTTTGGAGATAGCATCTGGCAAGACAATTTCAATTTCAAAATTTTTAAATACTCTTTTAATCAAAAGGATTTAAAGACCTTTGAATGATAAATCAAACTTTTATTAAGCTACTGAGCACCTACTGTAGAGAATCCACCTTGCTCGCTACTGAATATAGGCACAGACCTTGATCTGTAGACTCAGTAGAGATTATACTGCTGCGGGGTGTGCATGCGTGCATGCATGTGTGCGTGTGGTATTTGTGGCATATCAGCATCATGTGTGTGTCTGCGCATGTGGGAGTTGAGGTAAGCAGTTTATAGAGAAGAGAACCAGTTAAAATACGGTATGAAATTAGAGAAGTTAATGAGAAGAAAACCAACTGTGTAAAAAAGTATTTGATTCTATCATTCCAAAGAATTTCTATGGGCTCAAAATAAAATAATTCAGAAGGGGCTCGAAGAGATGGATATCTAGCTCAAGCTATAAACGTCAAGTACCGTTCCAACAAACAAATTTAAGTTATCAAGAAAGAGTCAAATGCTGAAGCAAAAGCTTTTTGACAAACCACCCAAGGTTTGCTGTTTTCTCTACTGATAGAAAAAAAAAAGGGGGGGAAGGGGGATGGAAAAGCATTTGAAGTAGTCACTTTGCATAAAAGGAGTATGCAATTCAGAGGAAAAGAGGAAATTATGCTAGCAATTAATGCCTCTTTATGAAATGATAAGGCAATTAGTAGAAACTTTAACACCAGCCACTAGTGTTTACAAGAAGTGGCCGCCCCAGGGGGCTGAGAAGAGGAAAGGCAGAAATGCAAGTTCACAAAGGCACTTGGGGCTAAGAGGAGTCAAAAAGAGCTCACATTTACATCCATAAGAGGTCACCCATCTTTTCTAAAAATATTAAATTTATACTAATTCCTGCATCAAATGGAAGGCATGTAATGCCTACATAGATAAGCATCTTTAACAGGAGACACATGATACTGTGTGCTCATAATTCTGAGTCCTCAGTGAGTGACCTTATAAAGTCAGTCATGCTCAGGATCGGTCCCAATGGGACTTGGTCTCAATGACTCCTTCCACCTGGGGTAGGACTTGGGAGCCCAGGGCTGCCCCAGGGAGAATATGACTTCCCAGCAGATCCATTGGGAATCATGAGCAAGAGCCACTGGGACCTAAGGTAGTGCACCCTCTTAGGTCTTGACCCCACCACAGAGTTCCACGGGGAGCCAGGAGGTAAGGAGGTAGCACAGCCCCAGCTAAGGGCTGACATCCCACACAACCCCCCTCTCCCTGGTGGCCATGATATTCCTTTGTAGGCAAAGGTCTTGCCTTCCAACATCAATCTCCTCACCCAAGACACCTCTGCTACTCCGGCTTCATGGAGACATTAGTGTTATCAATGGTAGCTTCTCAAACTCTGGCATGTATTCAAATTACCTCAGATTTGAGATTCTATGAATCTAACAAGCTCCAGGGTGGAAGGGGGTGGTGTGATATTCCTGGGCCTGGCACCTCACTTTGAGAAGCCAGGTTTTGTAATCTAGATTGCAGAGAGAGGTGAAGTTTGCACATCATTACAGAGAACTCCATGAATTCTCACTACTAGCAAGAATGAATGCATTCACAGCATGCTGGCTTCAGTACAGCCTTGAATTTTACAGGATCATCTTACCCGAAAGGCCCTCACCCTTAGCACTCTGCTCCATAACAACATCCACATTTTTTTTCTTAAATGTAGGAATATAAAAAGAGCCTTTCCCCCACTTTCCTATTATTTCTAGTTTGCAAACCATTTCAACTTCCTTAATTAGTATTGAACATCTTTGGAAAAACTGAAAATCCCAAGGTTTGGTTAGAACTGTGGACCTCCACAGAAATTTGGGAGAGTGTATCTCATACGATAGACCAGCTCTCTGCCATGGGTTCTAACAACATCCATTTAAAATCTGAGTCTCGGGCTCCCTGTCCAAAAATGGGAGTGACACCTCCTTCTTTAGAAGGTTGTTATCTAAATATTGTAAGAAACTCATAAGCTACCTTTTCCTCAGAGACTTCTGTGACAACCTGTTCTTTCTGGTCTTTGATTCTAGAAATACTTCAACAACAACAACAGCAGCAAACTGCATTAACTTATTATGGAACATTAATTTGTACTAATTTTAAAGGCTAAGAGGAATTCTAATAAAATGATTCACTGAACTATACTGCCTTGTCCAAGAAATGGCAGGTGATATGGTGTAAATGTGCTTCAAAGTACTCCAAATAATGTAGAACATTGTCTTGTGTGTATGTCAGCATTACGATACATTTCCTTCTCAAGTAGGTTGTGTTTTCTATACATATTTTCCCCCATAGGTGGCATCACACTGAGTGTGAAATTTCTTGCCCTGCATTCTTTATTCTCCATTATAACATGAAAATTGTCTATACGTGTCATCTTGTGAGAGGAACCTTTTCCAATGGTTTATCCCTTGAGTATTTATAGATTGAAGGAAAACTAAAGGCATTGTCGTGTATGTCCTCTCACAGGATTTATAAAAATGGTATTTCTATGCTTAATACATCAGAAAAATGGAACTGGTGGAATATGAAAAATAGGGAGTGGGAAAATTACACAAAGAATAAAATATATAAAAAGGTTGACTTAAAAAGACATTCTCTCCTGCTAGTACAAGCATGAGCCTTGAGCCTCCATTACTGGGTTCAAATTCCAGGTCGACTACTTACTGGTTGGGTGACCTAGAGAAGCATCCTGAGTTCTGTGACCTTCCATTTTCCCATCTTTATGTAAGGTAGGACTAAGACCAGAACCTTCTTGGGGGACTGGTTATAAGAATCAAATGCCTATTCTATATGTAAAATGCTGAAAGAGCCCTTGATCCACATTAAGCACTCTGATAACAAATATTAGCTTTTATTATTTCAAAACACATTAAATAATTTAAAGGAGTGGTTCTCAAAATATGCTTCCCAGATGCACAGTATCCACATCACCTGTGAACTCAGAAATACACATTCTTGGACCTGATCGATCTTAGGCCCAGCAAATCAGAAACTGGAAGGGTGGACAGAGAAGTCAGTCTTTGATAAGCTCTCCACATTGTTCTGATGCAATCTCAAGTTTGCAACCCATGGGGATAAAGGCAGGATACATTACTGGTCCTTTTAACTGATATGAATTTTCATGGTCTCTTGGCCTTGTTTTAGGCATTCATTAGTTTGAGGTAAAGAGGAAAAGGTTGGTTAACTGCCATAAAGCTCAACTTAGGAATGACCCAAGTATCTTTCTTTAACGTTAGTTCATGATTTTTATAATGCTTATGTACTATAAAACAAAATGTGTCCTTAAAGTAATAAATATCTAAAAATAATGCTGAAATTATCCTTTTTAGTATAACCCAAACAAAATTAAGAGCAAATATTGGCACTAAAATTTTTATTTGAATCAAAAAAAAAAAACATTATGGGGTTGAATAGAACTTACATACATTGCACAATTCATACTGTTGAAAATCCATTCTTTCTCAGATATGATTCTTTTGAGTTAGGCATTAGTATTCTACAGACAGAGTAAATAGTTACCTTTAAAATAGTTATCCTTAAAATAGTTATCCTTTTTATTCTGTTTTGACGTGGTGAAGTAAAGTAAAAACCAAGTGATAAAGATATTTACAGTCAAGTTGGGGGAATGAACACTCCCTTATAGGGTGGGATTCAGAAGGAAGTGTTCTTCCCAAGAGCAAGACCAACTGTGAGAAATATATTTAAAATATGGTATTAGCTTTAGTAAACAAGACTATGGAAAGTATCTCTGAACATCCTATATAAAAATAAAGAAAAAGCAAACTGTTCAAAATACATATTCATTACCTTTTATAACTATTTCTTCATTACATTCTCCTGGAAAGTAATATTATAGAGTGTGGAATCATAAGTGCTACTTTTGAGCTCATTAATTGCCAATTTAAGATTCCCTCTATGCATCCGTAATGTTCCTAGAATATTCTGAAGCAACTCGAGAGCCCATCTACCACTTGGACTGAATCCAAAGAAACTCTTCCTGTGTGAGCACCATTTTGGAGCAGATTATCCATTCTTGTTCTGGTTTATTCCAAGCAGTAAAGTTGCAGCATGTCCAGACACAAATTCCGTCCCTGAAATTTGCCGACTCATCACAGCCTTGAATTCAAGAAGAATTAGAATTCGTCTCCAATTTTGTTAGCATCTTTTAGATGTCAGGATTTTAATCTAATAGAAGACTAAGGGAAAGGGAGAAAAATGCATGGATCTTTACAGGGCACTCAGCAGAACATACACATTACGGCTATTGTGTAATAATTTGCCATCGACAGGCAGTGCTTATCCAACTTAAACTCCTTTCAACACTGCTATCAACCTAATAGTTTGCTCATTTAACCAAAGACCACTATCCTTATTAGTATTCTTAGCATATCAAAGTAAAAAAGGCTGCATAAACAGGGCAAAGAGATTTATTATAATAATTTATTTTTCCTGATCTTAATTTCAAAGATTAATTATTGCCATTAATGGTGCCATCTCTGCTATTTCCCTAACACTTTCTGGATGCTGAGAAGACCAGTAATGTGGTAGTTGAGCCATATTACTCTATATATTCTATCTTTACTCTGTGACATTCTACTTGAGATATAGACACTTAATGAAGAGAAATGGGAGTAATCTATTTCTTGGTGTCTTGTTAGTTACTTTTTGTGAAGAGTCTTTCCTAATCAGTTCGGCTGAGAACAGTTGGACCTGGGCACTCTGTTCTACAAAGCTCTCCCAAAATTCACAGGGTGTTTATTTATCTTTAATGATAAAGTTCTCAGAAACAATCCTGAATAGATTTCCAGTAGGCCAAGATGACTTCATCTGGATGTCTAAAATGTCCTGTGAATGGAATCAAAGAGTCATAAATAGGGGTGCCTGGCTGGCTCAGTTGGTTAAGCTTCTGATTTGATTTCAGCTCAGGCCATGAACTCATGGTCTATGAGATTGAGCCCTGCCTCGGACTCCGCGTGCCGACAGCATGGAGCCTGCGTGGAATTCTTTCTCCCTCTCTCTCTGCATCCCTACATCCACAGTTGAGTCCTTACCCCTTCCTAATGATTGCTGCCTTGGGAAAGGGTTTGCCTGTCTCTGAGGCTGAGGGCCCAGCCTGCGTCCTGCCTTCCTGTTCAGTTCTATTAGTCCTCCCAACACTTCTGGAAGCTGTGGGCACTCAGCCCTAAGGAATCATTGTCTCCATCCTTGGACATTTGGGCCACTCTGCTCTTGCTGTCTGGGAGACCATCGGTACCGATGCACAGTCTAGACAAGCAAGTCATTCAGTTTTGCAAAAAGTGCCTCCGTGCAATGTTGAGCAATTAGCAAGCCATGGAATCCACAGCCCTGCTCCAGCCAATCCTAACCTGTCAACGTCCGCAGCGACTCTCATGGCACCGGGACCTGCTCGTCTCTCTACCAAAATCACTCTCTCGCATAGACTGAACTGTGTGAATTTGCTATGGCTGTAGGTCCAGTGGTTGGTCATTAGCAACTTCGTATGTTGGACCTAATATGTCTCCAAATCTACTCCTCATAGAACATGGCTCCAGTTTACAATGAACTGCTTTCCATGCCTGCAGTGGTGCTGTTCACTTTGGCAGTAATAGATTTCTCCGGAGACCAAAGTCCCTCTCAGGGCACTCTTAAGTCACCAGCAGAGCTCTTGAGGACGCATCTCTCGCTCGCCATTAGGCTGTGGAGTCCAGATCCTCCAGAGGGCTGCAGCCATTCCCCTTCACCCTTTGTATCCCCCAGGTCCCCTTGTTCCTGTGAGTGCTTTATAATTCTCTGCAAGAGTCATCGAGGATCTCAGAAGAGGAGAAAAACCCTGACCCAGACCTGCAGTCATGATGCCCGTGTTCAAATTCTGATGTCATCCTTTCCTACTGGCTTCTCCCTGTCTGCAAATGGCAACAATAATACCTTATACTCGCCTCCGAGTTCCGTATGGGAATTAAGTAAGTTAACAGTGCTCCTAACAGGCAAAGGCTGAATGGATACAAGCTGTTACTGTGGTTGTGGTTGCTGCTGTTGTTATTATTACTATTTCAAAATGACAAATGCTGCAAATCAGTCTCTTGCAGACTCAGGGGCCAGCCCTTTCCCAGGGTAACTGAGGGCTAGACTGTGAGGCAGGAAGCTGGGGGTCTGATCCCAGGTACCTTGTGCGGCAGTGATGCCATCCAGGAAGGGGCGAGGCTGGTTTAGAACAAGAGCAGGGGCCTGTGTCGCTGGCTGCACAGCGGCTCAGCTGGGGCACCTCAAAAGCTATGGGTCCCTGGGCCCCTTTCCAGACAAATGAAATCAGACTCCTTGAGATTGGGGCCCAAGCATTAGCATTTTGGAAAGTTTCCCAGGTGATTCTAATAGCACACCCAGGCCCAAGAACCGCTGACATAAAACACTCCTGGGCCACACACTTCATTATTACTTGCAGGAGTTTGGTACTAGTTTCTGGCATAATGGTAAACAACCATAAAGGAAAGTTATTCAGAGTAACAGTTCTTTCCCAAGGGTGTCACGCTTCATCAGGGAAGTATCACCGTTCCTGTTTCTTTGGTCTCCACACACCATGGCCACCGCCATAACAGAACACATTGGCCAAATTACACTTGGTGATCGAGACTTAATGACCAGAGCCTAGGGGTCAGGGAAAAAGTGTAAGTAACCTTCTAGCCTTTAGAGAATTGCAAACATGCCTACACTTTTCTGTAAAGAGCTCTAGACAAGGGATGGGAAATGACTTTCTTACCTTGGATGACGGAACGTTTGGAGATGCCTCCTACACTCCGTGGATTCCACTGTTTGACTGCAGTAAACATTTCTCAGGGTATGTGAACCCAAATGTGTATCAGCCCCTCCCTGCACCCTGCAGCTGAGTTCTATATGAGACGAATCTCCGGAGCCTCATACACCGACACTGTCCATTTTGTTCATTATCAACTCCCTTTTCTACCAACTACCCCTCCGACCCACCTCTGTAATTTTAAGACCAAAGATATACCACATATCTGTTTGTGGTCTGGGAACTTTAGAGGACAACAAGCCACTATAATATCTAACTTTTTTTGGCCCTCTCCAACAAAAAACAATTGTTGCTCCTCTGTTAAAAATGCATGCTATAGGAGAGCCTCGGTGGCTCCGTCAGTGAAGCGTCCGACTTCAGCTCAGGTCACGATCTAGTAGTCTATGAGTTCGAGCTCCGCACTGGGCTCTGTGCCAACAGCTCGGAGCCTGGAGCCTGCTTCGGATTCTGTGTCTCCCTCTCTCTCTGCCCTTCCCCTGCTCATGCCTCTGTCTCTCTATCTTTCTCTCAAAAGTAAACATGTTTTTTTTTAATTAATTTAAAAAATGCATGCTATTGCTTTAGTGGCTCTGTCAGCTAAGAGCAAGAACTGTTAGAGGCTGCTTCAGAGGAAACCCGAGAGGATGCTCTCACATCTCAGAATCAGTAAATCCAATCAATAGTGAACTGTGTCAAATTCTAAGTCTTTGCCCCGTATCACACTGCAGAGACCCACTGTCTGGTGAAAACAACCTTCTATTGAGGGACAGGTAAACAGAGATAACAGCAAAATAAAGAATGGCTCTACCTATTCGTTACTTCAAAGGTCCTTTTAACTAACATTCCAGATTTCTCTGCTTATTTTCTGAGTAGATGCTCAGAATTCTCATTCTCATTCTCGTTCTCATTCCGAGCATTTACTTTGTTTAGTTTTAAGATAAATGGTTTGATTGCTAGAGCCGCCAGCATAAGTTGGTGATAGCCACTAACAGTGTGAAATGTTTCCCTGCCATCCCTAACAACTTTCATTTACCTTGTGCTTTGCCATTTAAAAACGCTTTTGCATGCATTAGCTTATTTAAATAATGGGAAGGTAGTGAAATGGTACCATATTTAATAATAAACTTAAGAAGGCATATAATCCAGTGAAGTTTTTATAATTACGCCTTTAAAAGAAATGAAAAGGTCGCTATACAACTCTTAACTCAGACAATTTATCAGTAAACTTGCAGAAGACATGCCTTCATTGTTTACTCTTTAAATGTCTGTGGATCAAGATCCCAAGCGTCTTCCAGAACACCACAAAGTCTTAGCTACAGGAAAATAATGAAGCATCATCCTACCTCTGAGTTATGTGGATGCTGTAAGACCGACAGCAATGGGAAAGAGAGGCGGAACATTTAGGGGGTGGGGGGCACGGGCTCTTCCTCGGCTTCATTTCTGCATTCTAGTACTCTCACTTATTTATCTTGGATTTTCACATCAGAATCCAGGGTAAGCAAGACATATAATAGTCAGGCATCTGCAGGACTCGGTAAATACACATACACCACCTCTGTGCCCTGTGGCGGTGAGCATGTATTGTAAGTAGGAAAAATCAACTTCTACTGATGAGACTGTACAGGCAACTGCATTCAGAATCACTGAGTTCTCTTCAGGTCTGACTTTGAAAACTACTCAGGGACGACCCCAAATGGGCAGGGTCCTCTTTTTATTTTCCCTGTGGATTAAGTCCGCAGACATGGCTTGTAAAAATGTTTCTTCATGTTGAAATATAATAGGAGTCGATGAAAAAGGGGATGAACCGAGTTTTCCACTCAAGGTACGTGTTCGCCACACATTCTATGATGTAAACAAGACAAAGACCACGGGCAGAAAGGGCAGAAGATACTTCTTTTAACTGAATCCTTAAAAATAAATTCCAGCCCTCTATTACTTGTATAATTCGTGTTTATAATGACTAGCTTGAAATTTAGCATCGTCTCATCTTGCTTTGTTTTATTTTGTTGTGTTTTACTCATTCACTGATAAAATGATGGATAATGTCAATAATGGCCATTTAAAGCCACTAGTTGGGGGCGCCTAGGTGGCTCAGTCGGTTAAGCGCCTGACTTTGGCTCAGGTCATGATTTCACAGTTCGTGGGTTTGAGTCCCGCATCAGGCTCTGTGCTGACAGCTAGCGCAGAGCCTGGGACCTGTCTTTGGATTCTGTGTCTCCCTCTCTCTCTGACCCTCCCCTGCTCATGCTCTCTTTTTCTCAAAAATAAATAAAGACATTTAAAGAAATTAAAAAAAATAAAGCCATAAGTTGGAATGGAGCAATCAAAATAAACACGGTACACATGCTTTCTCTGCTCAATCTAAACCTAAAGGAGAACCGTGAACATTATAAACACATTCTTACTCATGTGTGTTTAAGGCCATGTTTTTATTATGTATGATGCTCTCTCCAAACTCAGGGCAATACTTTAGTTTGAGGCAGCCTTAAGCACGTAGGGCTTCCCACACTTGGCAGAGGACATTTCACACCTTCCCTGGAAGACCACACTTTAAACTCAGCGTTTATATAATTCCCACACATGAGCTCCTAGGAACATAAACCCACTATCAGAGTCTCAAACACAAGAAAAAATAAGTCGCTGTGAGCCAGATTATTTGGAAACAGAACAAAGTTCATAAAGAATGAAGTTGCTGGAATTGTCAGATTCAGAATGTAAAAACAAGTGTGTTTAATATGGTTAAAGATAGAAAGGGGACTTTGGAATTAAAACTTAGAGGAGGTCATCCAATATTCCATGACAAATTTGAGTAAGAACAAACTGAGTTTATGGAAGTGATAATATTCTTTAGATGAGCATGTTAGGAATAGTTTAATAGAACTTCCAAGTTGATAGGATTAGAAATGGCACAACTACTTTGGAAATAGTTTGGCATTCTCTTGAAAACCTACTATATGACCCAGCCACTCCACGTGTATTTCCTCAGATGAAAAGTATATGCCATATAAAGACTTGTAGACAAGACTTGTTCCTAGCAGCTTCACTGTAAATAGCAAAATACTTGTAAACAATCCAAATATCCATCAACAGGTGAATGAACACAGACGACGACAGATGGTGACATATTCATACAAAGGGATAACATTCTGCCACAAAAAGGAACGCACTACTGATAACTAACAACTAAAATTTAATAGTTCTTTACGATGTAACATTTAGCAAATTAGAAGCTAAAAGGAATGACCTTAGAGAGATGAAGTGAGTCTATTAAGAAATACATTAAACATTGAAGGACAAAGAAATTTCATTTGTAGCTAAATAACCAAGAGAAATAAAAAAAAATATGTGCACATAAAAACTTTTACATAAGGCGCCTGGGTGGCTCAGTCAATTAAGCATCTGACTTCAGCTCAGGTCATGATCTCATGGTTCATGAGTTCGAGCTCCATGTCAGGCTCTATGCTCATAGCTCAGAGCCAGGAGCCTGCTTCAGATACTGTCTCCCTCTCTCTCTGTCCCTCCCATGCTCATTCTCTCTCTTTCTCTCTCTTTCTCTCTCTCTCTCTCTCTCTCTCTCTCTCTCTCACACACACACACACACAAAACATTAAAAAATAAAAATAAATAAATAAAAACTTCTACATGAATGTTCACGGCAGCACCATTTCTAACATCCCCCAAATAAGAAGGAATCTAAAAGTCAAATGACTGATTATGAATAAAATACGTTAGATCCATACAATTGACTATTATTGGGCAATAAAAAATATGAGTACTGACACATGTAGAACATGTGTTAACTTGGACGATATGATGCTAACTAAAAGTGCCAGTCATAAAAGATTTCATATTGCATGACTCCATTTGTATGGAATGTCAAGGAAAAGCAAATATATGTGGAGCTAGGGAGCTTTGGGGGGCGATGAAAATGTTCTAAAGTTGTTTGTGGCAATGGCCGCAAGACTATAAATATACTAACCCATTAAATCAGACACTTCAAATGAGTGAAGTGAATGGCGTATGGATTATATCTCAACAGAGCTGTTATTAAAGGAAACCCTGCAACTTCCTATTGCGCTAGAGATGAAAGGATTCCATTAAATAAGAAAAGGTTGCCCATTCTTCCTCATTTCTTACCAATAGAAAAAACAAAACAAAACAGAATGAAAGTTAAAAGATTTTAAAAGAAGACATGATAAAGTAATCTTCACAGATAACTCATATAAAAACCCTCAAGGAATCTACCAACAAATTACAGAAGTAGTGAAAAGAGTTTAGGGAGCTTTCTTGGTATTAGATCAGGATATAAAAATCAACTGCACTTCCATATAAAAAAGAAACTCTTAGCAGATGCACCCTATAAAAAAGAGAGTATTTCCAAGTGCAACAAAAACTCTAAAGAGCCTTAGAATGAATGAAACAAAAAAAAACAGTGCTAGGCCTTTAAGAAGAAATGGATAAGCTTCATTGAAGGACAGCACATAAAATGGACTGACATCAAGTTCACGGACAGGAAGACTCAAAATCATAAATCTGCAATTCTCCCCCAATGTCCCAGAAGTGGACTATACATATTTGAAAATTTGACACATGATACAGACAATAGTGTAGGTTGTGGGACAAACGACATTCTACTCAATAGCAGGTATTGAGACAA
The DNA here is from genome assembly GCA_004023845.1 of Helogale parvula. Taxonomy (NCBI): domain Eukaryota; kingdom Metazoa; phylum Chordata; class Mammalia; order Carnivora; family Herpestidae; genus Helogale; species Helogale parvula. The sequence goes on along the minus strand of PJEM01000579.1, from coordinate 331,157 downwards.
CTGGTTATTTAAGGAAAAAAAAAAGAAAACTGAACTTTTACCTTCTGTCATGTAAAAAAAAAAAAAATCAACCACAAATGAATTAAAGGCTTTAACGTGGAAAGGTATCCCTTTCCAATGGCTAAAACAAAACATAGAACATTGGCTTAATGTTGTTTTATCAGGTAAGATTCCTTAAACAAGATTCCAAAAAGCATAGATCCCAAAGAAAACACAGGGATCAACCTAAGAACACGATAAGTGAGCCCCTCTGCTCATCAGAGGACACCACAGAGGAGGAAAAACATACAATCTGGAAGTTATAACACATGGTTATAACCCATCCAACTAACAGAATATTACTATCTAAATATATTGAGAATTAAAATAACTAAGAAAAACCCAAACCACCAGGAGAACAATGTGCAAAAGATTTAAACATTCAATGGAAGAGTAAACTTGAATATCTAACAAATGTCTAAAAAGGTCTATTAATGCAGAAGACAAGGAGAAGCACACCCACCAGACGGGCACCAACAAAAACTCAGGAAATAGCAAGTGTTGCTGTGTAAATGGAGTAACGGTTCATTCCTTGCTCGTGGGAATGTAAACTGGTACAGCTACCTCTGAACACTCTTGCACATTACAGAGGAAGCTGAAGATGTTCAGATCCCCAAGGCCACCCAGTGCTCTCTGGGCATGTCCAAGAGAAACCCTTGCACACCTACACTAGGAGTCCATATAATTACGTCCCAAGCCATATGTTTCTAAAAGCAAATCCTGCCAGGTCTGCAAGTATTCTCCTCAAGAGAAAGGGTAAATGAATTATGGCATATTCACATGATGAATTAGGAGGCATCAGTGAAAACACTGTATAAATCACAAGTACTCATATCAATGTGGATAAATCTAAAAAACAACCAGTCGGTTAAAAAAAAAAAAGCAAGTTGCAAAAAATGTGTAACATAATTATCTAAGATACAAAAACAGGCAAACCAAATAATATTTGGCATATTTGGGTGATACATGTGGGAAAATACAAAGAAATCCAGGGAGTGGGTAACCACAAAATGCAGGCAAACATTTCTCTCTGAGATAGTGAGAGAGAGAATAATAGTAGAGTCCCCATCAACTATTGGTCAGTTTCTAGTTCCTCAGCAGACTTGTGGCATTCTTCAAATCACGCACATAAAAAAGCACATATTCTCCATTGTATATGCCATATATTTCATTATACCCATATAGGCCACTATCTTAAAATATGAGCTTGGTTTCTGAAAATTATATGTGTATAATAATCTCAAAAAATACTCATTTATTAACTAATGTCCTATTAACAAATAACACTAAAAAATAGGCCATCAATCCATTTTAATACTTTTATCTGCAAGTGTCTTATTTTAACCTTGGGCTCAATTAGCATCTGAGAGTCTCACTTCATTTTTGAGGTGTGTCGTGGTTTTTCGTTTGTTTGGTTGGTTGGTTCGTCGGTTTATTTACTTTTCTCACTGAAAATGAAAGAATTCTCTTTGGGAATTATAAAGCAAGTTAAGTCTTCTGTGAAAAATGATGAATCAAATGCCCTGACAAAAAGAAACACTACCAGTTCTTTTAAATTGGATTTCTTAAAATTCTCTTTTTTGAAGTTTTGAAAATTTATTTAAAAATGGTCAAATATCCTATGGAGCCTTATTTCTTCATTAGTTTATTATTCCTTTGTTCTGACTCCATGAGTTACACATGAAACTCAGGTCTGGTTAATTTTCTCCCTCTGGAATGCTAGTTCATTATCCAAATATAATAAGTGTTTGAAATGGGCAGGTTTACACTTAAAATACACCTCTGCATCCCCACCCCAAAGAGTAATTTAAATAGAATTGATCTAATTTAATTCTGTCCTTTCAATCTGGATCTTGCATTTGCTGTGTTATCTTACTATTAAATAGTCGATCATGCACACAAAGGTTAGTCTGACATATGTTTTGTTATAGACACTGAGAGCAATTTTAGCCATGGAATGATCCGGTTACCATCCCTACTTCGCATCTTAAGGAAGCATGAAGACTGTTGGTTATTTGACAACAGGCCATTTGCCTTCTTCGTCCAGAGCTGTACTCTCAGTGTCTATTATATTGTGTGACGGATATGAGGTCAATGATTTTCATGTGCTGGCTGGCTGGCTGGCTGGATGCATGGATGGATGGATGGAATGAGATCACGAGCTCCTTCTTTACTAAGAGACAACTTCACAAATCCACGTCCCTATACATTGTCCTTATTTTGTTGACCCTAGCAACCTACCCAAACGGCCATGGGCAATTCTTCTGTGAATGAGCACACACAGGCCGACTTCAGTTTTTAGACACATGTCAGCAGGACACCATTAGCTTCCACAACTCCTTAAAGACCTCCACAATTCCTTAAAGACCGACGCTTTAATAAAATGCTAACAATTCCAGTGTTTGGGTAACATTGAGCATTTTCTCTATTCTCACCTTTATCTCTTCTTGTACCACGTTACAAAGGCATTATGCAAAGTTTGTTGATAGCGGAACACAGGTGCTCTGAAGTAGAGTGACCTTGGGCAACTGTCCACTTGAGGACAAATATAATCTTCAGTGGAGATGAGACTGTATCCTAATAATGCGGTATTTCAGGGCATCAAGGTCATACTATTACATACATATCACTCACACATAAATTTAAGAACATCATTTTACTGTGGTGTTCCATGGCAGAGAATAGGGAGAATACTGGTTTCAGTTAATTTGATACCACAGTCGCCCCCTAAATAAAAGATAAAGAAGAGGAAGTGTAAATAAATAACATTTCTCTGTGAGAAGGAGGGCCTTTCCCATTTGTGTGTGTGGCATGTGAATCATAATTGCAATATTTATAAAAATTAATTGGTAAACTTCTAAAAAGAGAACCAGCCCTCACATATTGAATAGTTCCTCAGTGACACACACTACGCTAACTGCTTTAAACACATTTTCATATTTAATCCTTACAACAAACTTCTAAGGTAAGTATTATTCTCCCCAATTTACACACAGCTCAAGGTGGAGCTTCTAGAGGACCTCTCCCGACGTCACACACTTAGTGACAGGTGGAGCTGGCTTCAAACCCAAAGCCGGCTAGTTCAAAACTCCATGGTATGACCCACAACCCTATGCCACCCGCTTAAATTAGAGCTTTAATGCTTGTTGGGCATTTATGGTATGACAGGAATGCATGAGTTTCAAAAGACAGAATGAAACTCTTTACCTTAAACGACAAAATGACAGAGTCTCAACAGGTGGGTACCGTCATTCCCCCATTAGAGAGAAAAGGTTAATTGCTAAATTTTGAATCAAGTTGGCAGTCAATTCTTTAGACAGATCTTTTCAATACAATCTTGCTGAGAGTTACATTCTCAAATACGTGCAGAAGACTAAGCAACAACGTGGGGCAATTTTTAAACTTCCTCAGCTCTTGAGGTACTAAACACACAGATGTTTTAGAAGACAGGCTTATGAATACAGCTTTACTTGTCAACAAATCAGGCAACATCTTTGCTGCCTGCTGCTAACACAGCAATCTCTTAAATTTAAAATTCTATGATAGTTTCTCCTGGATAAAGGGGAATTAGAATATATTCACATTCCACAAAATAAAAAAATCAACGATTCCTTATTGAAAATGGGCAATGCTTGCGAAAGAGCACTGGTGTTGGCTTAGCCTTCCAAATGTTTACATTTTTAGAAAAAATAAATAATAATTCCACAATCCTACTCTGTCTCCTATGACATAAGTGAGTCCACAGAGCCACCCAACTCTGAAATCACTGTAAGTGCATAAAACCTTGGTTTTAAGTCTTATGAACTCTTTGTTGGACGAACGCTGCCATCTCTAACTTGTGGGGCTGTCACCAGCCTCCACAGGCTTCACTCTGTTCTCCCTGCAGCTGGCAGAACCAAGGATGATGTTACTTCCACGGATAGAGCTGTCATCCATGTTCTATTGACAACTCAACGAACCCAAATCACTACCTTGACCTTCATGACCACTCACAAAAGGGTTACATCTGACTGCACGCTTGTCCAACACCAGTCTGCGCCATGGGTTTGCTATTCCAACTACACTGATTCCAACTTGACCCTTGTCTGTCTGCCTTTGAACTTTACTTTGAGCAATGCCTTTATCTCGTTTTGTCTCCCTCAGTGGCTCATATCTCTCACACAGAAATATCCTTCTGTAAAACTATCCCCAGAGTCACGTCCTGTTCTCTTCAGAGCACTGACAAATTTTATCATGTTTTATCTATTTATAAAGCTCTCTTTGAATTTGATAGTAAACCCCTGGAAGGCCAGGAGCCTTCATATCTGAAGCACAAGGAGAGCTTACTAACCTTTTAAGTCCTTCAAGTTACCTCCTGAGCATTGTTTTCTCATGGAACCAATGATTATTTCTTAAAAAGGCCACTCCCTGGGGCACCTGGGGGGCTCAGGAGGTTAAGCATCCAACCCTTGATTTTGGCTGAGGACATGATCTCACATTCATGAGATCCTGCCCATCACTGGGCTCCACAATGAACACAAAGCCTGCATGGGATTCTCTCTCTCCCTCTCTCGCTGTTCTTCCCCCACTCCTGCTTTCTCTCTCTCTCTCTCTAAACATTTTTTTAAAGGCCCAATCCTCTATCCTAGTTCCATATCTTTAGCCTAGTTTTAGCCAAACTAGAAAACATGGAGGACATCTAAGGTAGTTTATAACATACATATGTATACAATTTCATTTAGATTGTGTTTTCCCAAATATAAAATCCATGCCTTGACCTAACTGGAGATTCTTATACCGAAAAAAAAAAAACTATTTATACGAATATACAGACATCTAGCTGCCTTCCTCTGCAGCACGAAATCCATCTGGGAACACCTTGCTATCCTCATATCTCAATTTGATTTGTTATCCAAGTTTACATAATGTCACCATCTTAAAATATTCCCATGCGACTTACTGCCTAAAATGAAAGGTGCCAATGAGATGAAGAACACAGGAGTGAAGACTTGAAACAAACCGAGGTATTAGTTCTATTTTACAGGTATGGAAACGGAGGCCCAGAAAGCCCAAATCACACACTTGAGTGTGTTGGTGCCCAGACCATAGCTCCTCACACACACAACCACATTCTTCCCGCTGTCTCCCCACTGCCTTTCCGTCCTAACAATTTGCACACACAATGTTCATGGTGGTGAGCAAGCCGCTGTCCTCCCAGGGCTGACCACTGAGGTTCTTTCGTTTTAAGTGAATCAAATCTTCACTGTTACTTTGTCAGCTGAAATAGCACTGGTTTTCAATCCTCCAAAAGGAGCATACACAAATATAGATACAAACAAGCTGGTAAGAGCTCTTGAACCCTCAGCGTCTAAGCAAAGGCAGAAGGACACAAAAATGCCTTCATCAAGAGGCACTTCTACTTCTCACCACATTTACACAACCAGAGGAAATCACGAGCATGCATATTTTGGTCCATGCATTAACCTCTTGCTGCTCCTTGTCTGAAAAATATCCGTGCAAAGAGTCACTGGCTTCTAGATCTTAATTTACTGAACGTTTCCTGTCACCATGTTATCACTGCATTCCTGCTCTTCATTTCACAACCACACACTATCAGGGGTCTCATCTCTAGCTCCAGCAGTAGGTGCAGAGACACATTATGATGTGCCGTGTGAAACATTTCTTCCATTTCATCATGTCAATTTCTGTGTGGCTGTCTAGTCTATAAAATGAGAAGACACATGTGGTCCTACCCTCATATGTCGTTTTAGCTCAGGGTGAGAAAAAACATTTTATCATCTTTTGTAGAAAAATTAGGAAAGAAGGGCGCCTGGGTGGCTCAGTCAGTTGAACGTCCGACTTCGGCTCAGGTCATGATCTCACAGCTTGTGGGTTTGAGTCCCACATCTGGCTCTGTGCTGACAGCTCAGAGCCTGCTTCAGATTCTGTCTCTCTCTCTCTTTCTGTCCCTCCCTCATTCCCACTTTCTCCTCTTCCTCCTCTCTCTCTCTTTCAAAACTAAAATAAAACATTAAAAAATAAAAAATTAGTAAAGAGACTTCAACAAAAAGATTATACATTTTGTTCATCAAATAGGAAAAATATCTATGATTCAGTAGTAACAGTGTGTGAGGTGATGTGTGCTTTACTTACATTTCTCATTCAACCTTTGCAAAATTACAGAAAGGCATTATTGTATTACAGGGTTTCACAAAAAGTGAAATCCAGGGAAACAAGTGACCCTAGGCAACGTCTAAAAACAAAATGAAGAAATTTAGCTCTAAACTCTGCAGCTCCCAGTTTCACCTTTAGGATCCAGGAGTAAGAAGAATGCTAAGGATGACAGAAAATACAGAGAATATTCTAAACTAAATTTATAAAGGTTTCCAGTTCTATACCAATCAGAATATTAAATTTAAATTTAACTAGTGTTAGTTTTCCTAGAATATCTATTTTATAATGTAAAATCTCTAAGTAAGATTTGGTATATTGTTTTTTTTAATTTTTTTATAGTTTATTGTCAAATTGGTTTCTTTTTTTAAATTTTTTTATAGTTTTGGCATAGTGTTGTTAGATATAAAGTTAATATTAGGTTTTTTGATATATCATTTTGGGAAGAACTCAGGCTTCAAAATTGATACAAAAGTGTTAAACACGGTAGTTGCTGTAAGAAATATACCAGGAGCCCCTGGGTGGCTCAGTCAGTTATGCATCTGACTTTGGCTCAGGTCATGATCTCATGGTTCATGGGGCTGAGCCCTGCATTGAGCTCTGTGCTGATGGCTCAGACTGTGCAGCCTGCTTCAAATTCTGTGTCCCCCTCTCTCTTTGCCCCTCTCCCGCTTGCACTCTGTCTCTCTCTCTCTTTCAAAAATAAATAAACATTAAAAAATATTTTGAATAATTATAAATATTAAGTATTAAACCTTTTTTAGGACCTACATCAAATTCTCAGGATAGGTGACTATTATCTCACAGAGGAAATCTAGAAAAATGTGTTTAATATGTGACATAGATTGAATGTTTGTGTCTCTCCTAATCTAATCTGCTCTGTGATGGTATTTGGAGGCGGGGCCTCTGGGATGTGATGAGATTATGAGGGTGGAGCCCGTATGAATGGAATTAATGTCTTTATAGAGGCATCAGAGAGCTCTCTCAGCCCTTCTACCAGCGAGGATACAGAACACAGAAAGTTGTCCTATGAACCAAGAAGCAGGCCCTCATCAGATAAAAATTTGCTAATGCCTCCATCTTGGATTTCCCAGGCTTCAGAAGTATGAGAAATAAATTTCTGTTGTTTATGAGCTACCCAATCTATGGTATTCTACTGTAGCAGCCGGAACAGACTTAGACAATACAAGTAGCATTTTATACACATAAATATTAGTATAATTTGTCCACTGCAATTTGCAAGAGAATGCTAAACAGTCTGGATGTAATTAAAAACAATAATAACATATACTATTAGAACTCATTACCTCATTTGTGTAAGAATGAATCTCAAAATATATTCAGATAAGGGAATTCAAAATAGCTATAATTATTGGGGTGGGGGTAGAGAAAAAATAAGCATAAAATCAGTCCAAAATGTTTATATCCCTAGGATGAAAATGGACTGGAGACATTTAGATAGTTATTTACAACATGCATAATTTCCAACATAATTGAAGACACCATTTAAGACTCAATCACAGCATCGTGGTAAGGCGTATTAACGTGTGTACTCGGGGAATAAAGACACCTGGGTTCAACAATCAACGTCTGGTACTAGCTGCTCGATGTTGGGACAAATTTCCCTCTCTGAATCTCAGTGTTGTTATCTACAAATGAAATCAGACTTAACTCATAGGATTAACTCAAAGCAAATAGCATGATCTGTGTAAACCATCACCAAGCCTGGTCTATGAAAATTGCTCAACAAATACTATCATTAATATTTTAAACTTTTTTTAAATTTTTTTAATGTTTTATTTATTTTTGATACAGAGAGAGACAGAGCATGAGAGGGGGAGGGGCAGAGAGAGAAGGAGACAGAACTGGAAGCAGGCTCGAGGCTCTGAGCTAAAGGTCAGCACACCTGATGCGGGGCTCAAACCCACGAACGTGAGATCTGACCTGAGCCGAAGTCGGAGGCTTAACCAACTGAGCCACCCAGGCGCCCCCTTTTTTTTTAAATTTTTTTAATATTTTTAACTTTTAACGTTAATTTATTTATTTTGAGAGAGAAAGAGAGAGAGAGAGAGAGAGAGAGAGAGGGCAAGCAAGCAAGCGAGCAGGGGAGGGACAGGGAGAGAGGAGAGAGAAAATTCCAAGCAGACTCTGTGCTGACAGATAGGGGGCTTGAACTCAAGAACAGGGAGATTATGACCTGAGCTGAAACAGATGCCCAACCACCTAAGCAGTGCCCTGCCATTAATATTATTAAAGTTAGCACCAGTATCATCATCTTCCGAAGGTCAGAGTGAAAGTACGAGACTAAGTCAACCATAACTCCATGCGTTGACTTAGCAAGCCAATTGGAATCCACCATACTATTTTAATGTGAAAACTAACTAGCATGAATACGGAATTGTGATATTTTGATGTGGTAAGTTCAGAATAATGTAAACCACTTTATATGTAATATATATACATACATATTCTGGAATACATAGAGACAGAAATCCTTACAGGTTCATAAGACTGGTGATCTCCACCAAAACAAGAGAAATACTATACATCCACTCATTCATTGCTCCATTCAGCACCGACTGCACAGTTATCATGTGCTGGCCAGGGCTCTGGCATGTGCCCCTTGCCCTTGCCCTTCAGGAATTACTTAGAGACCAGTGGAGGACAGGCAGAGGGGACAGCAACTACTTGTAGAGGCTGAGAAGGCTCAACAATGTCTCCGTGCAGGTGAGGAGAAGGTGGCAGCTTCAATCTAGGCTGTAAACTTTCTTCCACGACTAGGAATTCAAAGGGTACTGGGTACTATCTAGAGGTGACACAGTTACCTTGGACTCCAGGCAAGATGGGAAAGGTTCAGAGGGCTGAAGACTGAGAGAAAAGGGTCTAGAAGAATAAGTATGTCCCCGTTAAACCAGCAAGGACTATGAGTGTTCTTGCTCTTTCTGGAATGGAGACCAGAGCAGAAACGTGATGGTGCTTCTTCAGGGCCCAGAAAGCGGTCGAGAATATTCTTCTTAATTTATGAAGGAAAAAGACAAGACTATACTAGGAAATCCTAAAGCAACAATCTTAGCATTAAAAGGCAAGCTATGAGAGACTAGGGCACTGGGGGAAAGTAGGTAAGGTGAAAGGTGATAGTACAGATAATAACAAGATAAGGTAAGAACAAGGCTTCGTGAAGGGACTTAAGAAAACTAGGAACATTTTTGAGGTAGATTACTACTCTGGAATATAGTCTGGAAGGAAATAGAGAATTTTTTTTAATTGGCAATGAAAAAGAAAAACCTCTAAAATAGGTCTATAGCCCTATATTTTTGTTTTTGTTTCTGTTTTCATATGAAGAAGACCTTCTGAAAGACATAGAAAATACCACTTCAATGTTAATTCTTATTACCAATTCAATCAGTTAAATGTCCTGTTCAAATAAATCACTAGACTTTGTTGGAAGAGTCAAACTTTAGCCACATCAGAAATGCTTAATTCCTAGAATGGAAACTAACATCTATTCTCTAATTTTAAAGTAAGAATTACTTCTTACAATATTATAGCACTATGATTACTGCTATTATTTTTCCCCCTTGCTAGCAAACCTGTATTCACCAGTGGTAAGAATCTAGAATCTTATGGCTTTGAGTGATTTTTATCTTTGGCTAAATGACTGCATTTGGGAGCGTGCATATGTGTAGATATATCTCCATAGTCAAAAAAAATTCATGTGAATAAAAGTAAAAGTAATTATTTAATTATCTAAGCTGTGTGCTTTCCAAAATGAAATATTTTGGCAAATTTATTCCTTCTTTATCTTCAAACAATAAATGTAACTATCTACTTGTTTAAATATCATATCCTGTAGGATAATGAACAATGCATGTTTTATTTACAATTATATTCATATGTGCTTTATTTCCTTAAAACCTTTAGTGATCATGTTTTTAAATAAATAAATTCCATTCTGACAAAAAGAATGTGACTACTTGACTAATGTTTCTTCACCTCTTACTACTTTAACCAGAAATCAGCATTTTTTTCTAAAATAAGCCTGACTTCTTTTTAAGTGTGGTCAAGTTTTTTTTATACCATTTATAGAACTGTTGGCATTTCAGCTCACAGAAGTTAGCTAATAAAGAGAATAAGCTTTGGTAACATGTATAACACTAAGTCCTTTTGTCCCCACTCTCCAAAATATGGCAGACTTTGTGGCCACTTATTTGTAAGAAATTCAATAGTTCATCTGCAGGGAAGAAAGAGCATCTTCTTACATGGAGTAAGTAGTGTGTGTGTGTGTGTGTGTTATACGTTGTCTTTTTAAAATTTTTTTAACATTTATTTATTGTTGAGAGACAGAGAGAGACAGAGCACAAGCAGGGGAGGAGCAGAGAGACAGGGAGACACAGAATCTGAAGCAGGCTCCAGGCTCTGAGCTGTCAGCACAGAGCCTAACATGGGCTCGAACTCCAACTGCGAGATCATGACCTGAGACAAAGTCGGACACTTAACAGACTGAGCCATCCAGATGCCCCTACATTTTGTCTTTTTAAACACATATAACTCTAATTAGAATCTTGGGTATCTATATTATAAAAAAATCATGAGGCTAAGTATGATTGCTTTATTTAGTAGTCCTTATTCCACAATAAATAATGCCTCTACTCCACATTCAAATACCTCCACTTCTTAGAATAAAAGCTACAGATTATTTTAACATGTGAATCCGAATGCATATATGCATGCATGAATAATAAAATGGACTGTACACATTTAATTTTTGAATGAAATGTAGATATTAACAGAAAAAGGTTTTTCACACTTTCAAGAATTCAGCTTATTATAATATCTAACACGACCAATTAGAAAGCACTGTATGTATTTCCTATTACTGTATAACCAGTTACCACTAACTGAACAGCTTAAAAATATGTCCCATTTTTTAAGCTAACAGTTTCATAAGTTATGTAAAACTCAGATATGGCTTGGTCGGGTTCTCTGTTGAAGGTCATTGAAGGTTAGGTTACCATCAGAGTTTCTATTGGGCTACTTTCCTTTGTTGATGTTCTAGAAAATAATCTGTTTCAAGTTCATTCAGGATGTGAGGTGCATTCAATTCCTTTTGGTTATAGCACTGCGTTCCTCTTCTTGTTGCCTGTCAGGGATCATTCTTAGCATCTAGAGTCCAGGTGCATTGCTAGTCACATAGCCTCTCCATCTTGAAAACCAGCAATAGAGAATTTCTTATGTGTCAAATCTCAAACTTTGAATTTTTGACTTCCTTTGTCTCTGAGCTCTGAGCTCTAATTGTTATAAATCATCATCATCATCATCATCGTTTCCAAGCCTCAGGTATCCTCTGAGAACAGTCCACATGATAGGTTCAGCTGCAGTTTGCATTCAGTATTTCTCCCATTGTATTCTTGCTGTCCACTGGGAATCGGGAATATGATTATCCATCTATTTTAATGTCCTTAAGTTTTCAGAAACACTCAAGAAAATCCCTACACATTCTTTGAGTGAAGGTTAAACATTCGGTGGCAGGGAACCTCTCAAAGGGTCAATGGTGTCTCATCTCTAATGCTTTGTTAAGTTCTATTGACCCTCAAGAAAGGGACACATGATCCAATTTGGACTGATGAAGGAAACAGAAGGATGGGAGCCCTCAGCTGGGTAACTGGATCCACAGGAGGGGGTGTCCTGGTGAAAGAAGGAAGACATTCTGTATAGAAGGGATCACATGGTCATAGACTCTAAAATGGGAAAGAAAGAAGTGGAAAAGAATGCTTCATGCACATGGTTCTGATTTACGTCCTAGGTAGCTCCATCTCACCCTGCATGGGCGATAGATTTGGGCAGACTGCAGGCAGAAGGATGAGCTAGAATGCTGTTACTAGAGTCTGTGCAGAGTATGACATGGGTACAGGGGCAGGCAGGTCCTCAGACCATGAGACTTACAAGAGTAATGCATGGCCCCCAGCCTGGGAGGGAATGGGTGGCTCATAGGACTGTCAGACCATGGTCACGGATGGGCCTTGGCCTGAGAGTTGGGCATTAGCCAAGTAATCACAACTGGCCAGAACATGGGAATGAGCTACTAGCAAGGGGGATTTGATCATGACCCTAAAGAAAGGGCATCATCTGTGTAAGTAATGCTACTGACTCAGATCAGGATGGTTCCAAGGAATCAAGGAGAAGGTATGAAACTAAACTCCCTCATGGGAAGGGAGCAGGATCTAATACTTTGAAAAGGACTGAGCTGGCAAGAGTGAGCAAAGCCAAGACAGGAAAGAGATAAGGTACACGGCGGATGCGTAGTTGCAGTAAGAAGCACCAGTAATTCCTGTGTAGATGAATCTTAACTCTTCACCACTAATTGATCTGAATTTGGGAAGCTTCAATACTACTGTGGATGTTTAGAAAAGTCTGTGAGGTGGGGGGACCGCCTGGGTGGCTCAGTCGGTTAAATGTCTGACTTCAGCTCAGGTCATGATCTCATGGTTCATGGGTTTGAGCCTCATGTTGGTCTTTGTGCTGACAGCTCAGACCCTGGAGACTGCTTTGGATTCTGTGCTTCCCTCTCTCTCTGCCCCTCCGACACTCATGCGACGCTCACGCTCTGTCTTCCTCTCTCTCTAAAATAAGTAAACATTAAAAAAAAAGTGTGAAGATGTTAAGAGATCAGTGTTCCTATTTGTGGCTACTCATGGTCTGGCTATTCGGATGCAGTAGGTGATGTGCTTTAGCAATAGACAGCTCCAGCTCCTCCTTCTCCGAGTTCTCAGTGTTCATACTCATGATCTGATTATCGTAAAGTTAACTGTGATAAGTGCATATCAACAAAAGCTTTCTGAAAAGTTTCAGCTGTCAATGTGACTACCAGGAAAAGGGTCTTAGGAATTAGATGGAGAGTTTCCTATCACCAATAAAGGCAGAGGAAAACCAAACTATATTTATAAGTCATTTTTACCACTTCCATTAAAAGTCTTGAAAAATATTTGATTTTGTTTCATTTTCTCTAGGAAACTCTCTTACCCCTCCCTAGCATCCCTAAGAAGTAGGAAACAACATCTAAATTATCAAGGACTTCTTTACCTATTCTCCTTTTAAAAAAATGTTTGTCATCTATTTTTAAATGTTTTTAAATATTCCTCTTGATGTGTTAACTAGGTTAGTCTATCACACGTAATAAAGACCTGAATTTCCAACGGTGATTTCCGACGCTGAGCAAACAACTAGGTTAAGACAAAAAAAGAATAGTGGGAGCTATGTATTTGACTTTCCTCCAGTGAATTATCTGTAAATTGCTTGTATTATTCAAGTGCAGATTCATACACTAGAGATTTCCAATATACAAAATAATTAAGCTTGATGAAAACTGATATTATGCAGCTATCTGGCAAGGAGAAATAATTAGGTAGTGTCATCTGCGTTTAACACTACCATTTAATATATATATTATACAGAACTACTGATTGTGTATCATGGCTGAGAGCTAAGGATATAAGATTAAGAGTCAAAAGTTGTCATGAGATAATTTTTCTGTCAAGTTTGGTAGTTCACTCATGTGTTCTATTCAGGATACTTTAGACCTAAGGAAAAGAAATCAACTCAATCAAATCAAACGAGGGAGGAGGAAGTTTTCAAGAATTTAAAAGGTAATCTCATAGATGTAATACCTGAAATGCAGTCAGTCCTAATGGTAAGTAAACTGGCCTGTTTGACTTTCAGGAACAACACGGTCTCTCCGTGGACTACCTTTTCTAACTACCGATTCCTCCCCTGGCACTACTCCACACAGCGACCATCCCCTACTGCTTACCATTAGATGCCACCGACTCTGGAACACTTATTTAAAAAATGAATTTTTTTAATGTTTATTTATTTTTTAGAGAGGGAGAGACAGAGTGTGAGTGGGGGAGGGCCAGAGAGAGAGGAAGACAGAATTTGAAGCAGGCTCCAGGCTCCGAGCTCTCAGCACAGAGCCGGATCCTGGGCTTGAACTCAGGAAGCATGAGATCATGACCTGAGCCGAAGTTTTACGCTTAACCAACTGAATCTCCCAGGCGCCCCTGGATCATTTATTTTACATTTTCAAAAGTAAGACCAATTTCTTACAGGTTGGTCACTGGATGAATCACCATTATATCAGATATCCATTTCTGATGTAATCAGAGGTTGGGCATTGAGGCTTAGGATACCACATGGTCCCCTAGACCTCTTCTTACCAGGAGCTGGGGGTGGATTTAATAAAATAAAATGTACAGTATGCAAAAATAGCACACAGAGAGACTGGAACTATGAATTGAAAAGGCAATCTGACCAATAGTGAAACAATGGGCTTCAACACAAAATAGATGTCAAGTCAGTGGTGTGTATAGACCTAAAAACCTGACAGTCTTAGCTTCTCAGGAAGTAGGGAAAAAACACTTTTAACAAAAAGCTCTTGAAATACGTGCAACCGCATGTACTGTATCAAATATACATTTATAAACATTATTTTTCTCCCTGACTTAGTCTCAATCTACAACCGGTCAACCGCTGTAACCAATTTCAAGTAGACAGAACTCACTTTTCTTTCTCTTGTCCATTCTGCTTTGGTTAATCTGGGTGTTCAATAAGTCTGTGATGAGTTTAAGGGGTCCCTATTACCTATTTACAGCCACTGGTCACCTAGGTACTTGGATAAAGGCTTGGATACTCTTTCACATGCCCAAAATAAAGTTTTGCAACAGAAAATGGTATTCCATCCAAGGAAACTAGTCTAGCAATAAGAGTGTAATGATTTCCTTGCAAAACTACCACTGTTGAACCCAAAAAAGAACAATGTTAAAAGACTGATGGTAAATGACTCTAGTGGGAAACATTCCGCCTACAACAATAAAATATTTTAGAGCAATGGAGACAAGGACCTTTTAATTCTTTTGTCAGAGCAGGTGGCTAACAGACCACCAAACTCACACTCCTGCTTTCTGAGGAGAGGGGCTGAAGACCCCAGGATTAGGAATCCTCACCCTCCTTCCAACTACGAAAGGCCATGTGACTGGTTTTCACCAATGGATTGTGAGTGTAGTGACGCAACTGGCAATGAGATTGACAATGAGGTCACAGGGGATGACAGAACTCTCAAGAGAGAAACTGGATTCTTCATCATTGTAGGAGGGAAAGAAGAGGAGACGCCCCCGGTTACAATACACTGCCTCCATCTACTGCATAAATGAGCAGCAAACTGCTATTGCTTTAAGTCCCTATGACGTCGGAGTTGACTTGCAACAGCAACTATTGTTTCCTGAGCTAAGACTCCTCCCTAAAAATGCAGAAGGTCAAAAATACAATGTAGTGCAAGATGGCAGGGAAGTACAATGCATCACTGAGAAATGAAAGCTGTCTTACAGAACTTTATGTTTCTTTCACCACACATTACTCACTCATTCACACACACACACACACACACACACACACACACACACTTTCAAACATGGAAACATGGTCCTAGGGTGGATCATTTATTGTGTGGTCAACTGACTAAGTCTTGTTTTGAAACTTTCCCGAACCTCAAACCAGCCCCTAGTTGAACAACTCTTCTATCTATGAATCTGATATGGTTTTACATGTGAGAATTGCATGTGTGGTTGATAACCGAGGTGTGATTTCGCAGTTTAGCATCAGGTATTAGCAAACAACACAGGTTACATCACAATGTTCTCCCTTTCATTTCAGGAACCTGAAACTCTGGATCATCTAGAAAAAAAGAACCAGACTGAAAGACTGCACAATGCCATCTCCGGATTTCCAGCAAGCTGACTACATGCAGACCCTTCCTTTATGTAGAAGTACGTGTCATTTGCATTCGGGGCGCGTGTTAATTTTGTTAAAAGGGTTTCAAGTACAAATCAGGCCATTTCAGACACCTTTTGAACATCTTAAATCAGATTGGTTACAATTCCCTTCCAAGATCTGACTGAATGTTCTAGTTCCACTGCCAGGTTTGTAAGGAGAAGACAAACCCCGCAATTTCCTTTCCCTGGCAGCTCAAAGCCCAGAACTGTAAGGAGGCAGTGTGCCCAGTACCTGATACTGCTCATGCTGCCCGTCTCTGATCCAAGCTTGCATCGCTCCAGTTGGCTGGCAACGATTTGGCGCTCTGCCTCCAGCTCTCGGGTCAGTCTCTCAAACTGTAATTCCTGAAATAAAACCACCAAAGAGATGAATTCTATCATCTATTTGCAAAGGGGAATTCCTATCAAAGGGACATGATGGTCAAGGAGAAGAATGCAATTTACCAAGATGTCAAGTAGGAGAAGCAGAAGATGCTGTTGTAACACCAAAGAAGGATTGGCAGTTCGGACAGACCTGAGTTCAGATCTCAGTCCTGGGACCTGCTGGTGGCAGGACCTTGAGAAATTTATTTAATCTTTCCACATATCAATTTCATCATCTGTAAAATGTGCTTATAACACTTATTTCATAAAGTTGGGGTGAGGATTAAATGAGCCCCTGTCCATGAAAAATTAGCCTGTGCTAGTCTATGGCCAGTGGCCAGCACCCAATGACTATTAATACCTCTGCCGTTAAAATGGTAACATTCCATGAAATGTTAAACAATTTTTCTATCATTTGGAGTACTGTGTTTATTCCCTATTGGAGTCTAGCTGCCTCTCTACTAATTTGAACCTAATATTACTTACATATATTATAGATTGAAAAAAAAAATAATGCTTATACTTCTGGAAGCTTTAAATTCCGGAAGAATGGCAAAGATACTGATCCTATACAACCAAATTACTAAATGAATGTCCTTTGGGGTATTTGCTGTATCACCTTAAAAAAAATAACTAAACCAATGAAGAATGTGTCTACAAAGCTGCCTGAAATCCACTGTCAAAGGATCGACTTTAATGAAAAAATGACTCAGTCAGTATGTCAAGGATGTTAGCTATTCCGATTATAGTGCCTTTTTTTTAACCACACTTTAATCTTTGTATTTTATTTTCCAATACACTTAAGTTTTTGTAATAAATATAATTATAGCCAACCACATATTTTCACTAAAAATTTCAGGAAAAGTTTTTACTATGCCACATTTGATTTCTATAAAATATAAATTATCTGCACAGTTAGGTTCTGGGTATGGTAAAACAAAAATGCTGGAAAATATGGAAAATACAGATTAGTTTGGGAGAATTAAAACTCCCAACATTACGGAGATATGTCTTCCCATAAAAGTTGCATTTATTTTATTTTCTACCTTGGGACACTCTTGGGGGATACCTGTAAAAAGTAGGATCTGGTGTGTCCTCCGTACATATTAAAAATTCTCTGTCTTTTCCATAGGAGATTTATTTTCTGTTAACGTTATTTTGGGAAACAAAGAGACCCTTTACAAATGAGAGCTCACCTTTCCCTTTAAGGTGCTAACACTGAGGAAGCATTTTGCTATGGAGCTCATATCTCACTCGTTCCGAAGGATGGCAAAGAGCATTTCTAAGGACGAAAAATCAAGACCTCTACCGAAGTGCATTTTTGTGTTCCTAACCTCGTCTGCTTCTCCCAGCTATTCATTCATTCATTCGTTCATTCATTCATTCATTTTCATTTTTTGGCAATTCCTTTCCACAGAAACACACAGATTCTAGAAGATTTTCATTTCCAGGCTTTCTATTTTACCTTGCATCTGTCTGTGTAACAGAAAACTAAGTTATATCTTTGGATTGGTAACACCCGAAAAACATAATATGTAAAGACCATGTAGCACTGCTCACAGGTACATGGAAATTCAATATTTTTTTTAAGTTTATATCTTTTGAGAGAGACAGAGAGAACGTGAGAGCAGGGGAGGGGCAGAAAGAGAAAGGGAAAGAGAGAGAAGGCTGATGTACATAAGGTATGGTGATCTTCGACTGAACATAAAACATTCTGGATTTTCCCCTTGCTATGTTCTGGGTATCTTCATATCCCTTACAGGTATTTTAAGGCCTGTTTCAGGGCACAGTTACTTGGAAGCAATTTGATACACTTGAGTCTTGAAGTTCAGCTTTGTTAGGGGAGGCACAGTAGCCTTTGGTCTAGGGCTAATTACTCCTTCACCAGGGCAGATCCTTCCAAGCACTCTGTCCAATGGCCTATGGGTTTCCCAGCTGGGCTGCTGGGCGTGGGCACATATTCCTGGTCTCAGGAGAGCCCCCAGGCACTATTGCTTCCCATCCTCTCAGAGGGTTCTCTCCCTGCCCCTGCGGGTTTCCTGACATATGCAGACTGCTCAGGTCTCAGGGGATCTGCAGATCTCTAGGGTTCTTCCTCTGATCAGTGATCGCCCTCTTTCTATTTTGCCCCACAAATTCCAGTCACCTTTACCTCCCTGGACTACCAGCACCATCTCCCCAGAGCAGGGAGTTCTCTGGGCTCTGCCTGGGCCCCCCCCTTTTTTTATTTTGAGAGAGAGCAATCGGGGGAGGGAATCCCAAGCAGGCTCTGCAGTGTCAGCACAGACCTGACGTGGCGTTTGAACTCACAAAATGTGGGATCATGACCTGAGCTGAAGTCAATTCAGATGCTTAAGTTAGTGGCCACACAGCAGCCGCACGGGCCCCCATTTCTACACGGTTATAGTTGGGGAAATTGTACACCCGCTGTATTTGTTCTGTGTCTCTTACGAACCACCTTTCTTCACTGCCTAAAGTCCAGAGTCCTGAAAGTTCATGTTTCATATTGTCTGTGATGGGTTGTCATTTCAGGTGGGACGGTATTGCCGGGCTCTATTACTCTATTTTAGCTGAGGGCTGGAAGATTTTTAAGAGTTAACAATTTTCCTCTATGCTTGATTTGTAAATGCTTATTTTCTGCCAAACTCGTATTAAATAAATTATTAACCAAGCAAATCCTTATGCTTTTTTACATGTTTCTTCAATGTTGTTCACTATTATTGTACTAAATATAGATGGCTACTTTGGGTTACTTGTTTGTTTTATTTACCTGATGACTTTTTAACTGAACTGACATTTTCTTTATTAAGGAAACAGTATCAATATGTTGCCTTTTCAAAAGGTCCATTCAATAACTGTTTACTTTGTCATGGTGTATATGAACCAAGGAAGTAATTAAGTGAATTTCCCCCTGTGCTTTGCTAAGGAGTACATAGTAAATGTCAAGGTCCTCAAGGAGCAAGAAGTTTCTCTTCATCTACAATCCTATGTTTTATTAATGTAATAACACAAAACAGAAAAATAAAATTGGAAATAATTTTTTATTGAGTACTCAATTACTAGGACCATATAGAACCAGAAATTTTTCCTGCTGTGATGTCAATGCATCTGGTGTCTAGAGCAGTCCTGACACACATAAGGTACTCAATAAACACCCGTTAAATAGATGTATCTGCACTGAGGTAAGTGGTTCACATGTATTACCTTGTGTAAACATCATCACACCTCTATTTACTAGGTTCTGGTTTTTTCCCCCTCGTTTTACAAAAATATTAATTAAGGTAAAAGGCTTAGCCTTGGCCAGGAAAGAAATTCTTTCAAAAAGAGCAAAGAGAATGAGGTAAAGCATGCTGTTTAGGAGATCTGGAGGTAGACAAGGGGTGATTAATTGAAAAAGCTAATTAATATTGGGCAGACTACCTCTTTCCCTCATTGACAATTCTTTCATTTTAGAGTCCATAGCAGACCATTAACACAGTGGGCCTGTGACGCCAAGGTAAACTATAAATTTCACTCATATTCATATTAAGATTCATTATTTAAATAATTTTTATTTCTCTGGACTCTAGAGACCAGGTTCTGAAATGTCCTCCTGCCTAGCGCCCATATTGCAGTCATTTCCTGTTTTACCCCAAACCAAGGGCCCCAAAAGCTCACGTTCCGAGGAGCATCTGTGGTATCAGTGAGAAGGTTGTCACAAAAATGAATGAGCTCCCACTCCACTGGGGACACTTAAACGGCAGCGGAGGTGCCGACATGACGGTCTCCAGTTCTAACTAGGTTTCATGCTTGGGGAGGGACAATAGAGCTCTTAAGATTGAATAGTTCCCTGGGTTTCTTAAAGACTTTGAGATGGAAGAGCATTCACGACAGGAATGTTGCTAACAAGGCTAGGTGGGTAGCCAAGAAATCAATTGGAAAATTAAAAGTATGTGGATATATTCAGTGAAGTTTGGAATACTGGCTGAAAGTGAGTATGTGGGATTAAATTAATTCAGTGAAGGCGACACTATAGGAACAGAGAAGAAGAGTGAAGAAAGATCTTTGAAGGTTTGGGATCTGGAGGGTAGAAGGAACAACAGAAGCCAGCAAAATAAATAGAAGAAGAATTAAAGGAAAAAGACCACCAGCACAGCCTTCTTCTGGGCAGTGTCAGTGCAGAAGTGGTGATGTAAATCAAGTTCGGAAATGTGATTGATAGCAAAGGCACAGGAAACAAAAGCAAAACTAGACAAGCAGGACTATACCAAACTAAAACGCTCCCTTTCCTTTTAGCAGAGGAAACAGCCAACAGAGTGAGAAGGCAGCCTATAGAATGGGATAAAATATTTAAGAGTTAACTTCCAAAATACAGTTCACACAACTCAGTAGGGAAAAATAAAAAAAGGACCAAGTACTTGAATAGACATTTCTCCAAATGAGACCTACAAATGGCCAACAAGCCCATAAATAGGTGCTCAATATCACTAACCAAGAAAATACGAATCAAAACTATAATGAGATACCACCTCATACCTGTCGGAATGGCTATTATCAAAGAAAACAAAAAATAACAAGTATGGGCAAGGATGTAGAAAATTGGAATGGTTAGATGCCATTGTTGGGAATGTAAATTATTGCAGCCACTATGTAAAATCGCATGGAGGGTCCATAAAATATTAAAAATAGAACTATCATATGATCTAGCAATCCCACTCCTGGGAATATATCCAAAAGAACCACAGTCAGGATCTAGAAGAGATATCCACCCTCTCATGTTCATTGCAGTGCTACTCACAATAGCCAACATGGGAAAACCGCATCAATGGACAGCAGACAGCTGGATAAAGAAAATATGGTAGGTACCTACAAGGAAATATTATTCAGCCTTAAAAAAGAATGAATTAGCACCATCTGCAACGCCATGGATGGACCTAAAGAAGACATGATACTAAGTGAAATAAGTCAGTGACAGAGGACAAAAAGCACCTGACTCCACTTATAAGAGACGGTGATTATAGGATTAGAAAATAGGATGTGGTTGCCTGAGGCTAGGGAGTGGGAGAAACGGGGCTGTTCAATGGGTATAAAGTCTCAGTTATACAGAAGGAACAAGTTCTAGCAATCTGTTATGCAGCATGGTGCCTATAGTTAAGAACACAATGTTGTGCACCTGAAACTCTGTTAAGATCGTATATCTCATATTAAGTGTTCTTATCACAAATAAATAAATAAATAATAAATGGGACACAAACGTTTGGAGGTGATGGATATTTTTATTACCTTCACTGTGGTGACCGTATTGTGGTGTAGGCATATGTCCAAACTCATCAAATAGCTAGTTTTTAATATCAATAATGCTTAAATAAAATGGTATGGTATTTCATGGGAATTAACAATGGGATGTGGATAAAAGAAGACATTCTTTGATAAAGGAAGTTTGAAGAAAAAGCTAAGTAGTGTTAGAAAACTTAAATCTCCCTGCTATGTGGAAATTATCTTGTTTTAGAGATAAAATTTTAAAAAGTAGCAGATATATGATAAGAGTTCATTAAAATTTACTAAGAGCTAGATCTAAATGATATTCATTCCTAGAATAGCACATCGTTAAGTCACTTAACACATTAGTATTATAAGAAAAATTATCATATAGTTTATAACTTTTTCCTAAAGAGCCTAAATTAATAATTAATTCCACTTAATTAAAGAGAGTTTATTAAACATTTTTAAGAGGATAAAAGCACATAAAGCCTCTTGAAGGGGCTTAGCTAACTTAATGTGAAAACTGAAATCAGAAAACACATACTCACAGTTTTATTAACTCCTTCAATAAATATTTTACTTAACATTGTGCCATAACATCAATTGGGACTATACTAAGTAGATTTAAGGAAGCAGAAAACTTTAGGGGTGCCTGGTGACTCAGTCAGTTAAGCATCCAACTTTGTCTCAGACCATAATCTCATAGTTGTGGGTTCGAGCCCTGTGTCCAGCTGCCAGCTCAGAATCTAGAACCTGTTTCAGATTCTGTATCTCCCTCTCTCTCTCAATCTCCCTCTCTCAAAAGTAAACTTTAAGGAAGTAAAAAACTTGACACTGTATAGTGAATTCAGTAAATATAGATTTGCCATGATTTTACTAATATGAGAAGATGGAAAAGAGGTTTGAAAGAAGTGGAGAATGGACAAGATGAGTAAGCTCCTAGGCAGGGGAAACCATTTTCTACAGAGTAGATCTGATTGCTAGACTCCAATGACTTAAGATTCGAACTGACCACGCCAACCACATGAAATGGGAAGGTGGACCCAGAACAATCCTGAGGCTGTTTGTGTGGACTCCACATCCTCAGCATCGAGACTTCTTTGTCAACCTCTTCTCCTATGGGAGTGAAGAGTGAGGACCAGCACCCGCCAAGACACAAAACGGCAGTCCCGCACAGTCTTAGGTTGGAACAGAACAGTGGTAGGCATGGAGGTGAGGAGCAGAAAGAGGATGGGATTTGATAGTTTGACCATGGTAGTGAAGGTTCCCAGGTTCTTCTGAGTGAGACCTGTTAGGTCAATGTGGATGGAAACGGAGAACCTATTAATGAGCAGCAGGTCTATTTCCCTTTAATGGCCAGCTGTCCTAACCTCCACTTCTCAAGAGTATATGATGCTATGATTTGGGATCCAATGATAACCTGTTTATAATTTTGTTCTTATACTTTATGTACTTTATTATTTCTGAAGGGAGGGACTAGGTCCTAAGTTATCATTTTATCTTGTGAGTAAAACTCCAGATATATAACTGGTACTAGTTAAATACTGAATAAATGGCCCAAGGTCCTGGTGTCAAGCTTCTTGGAATGAAGTTGACAAATGGTTTGTTACAAAGTGATTTTTTTTCAAAGAAGGCATTTCATGATCACAAGTGAAGGTGAGAAACTTCCACAGGACTTCAAAACTGAATTCATCAGAGTGCTATTCTCAGAATTCAGTCGGTTTGTCAATTGTAAGAAACTTGTGTGATCCTTACCTAAAAGAGCTCTTAAAGGTTTATCTAGGTGATGCTTCTTTTGTTTAAATTTTCTTGGTTTTGCCTTTTTCTTCTATTCAGTGCCTCTTTGATTTTACACATATATAAATATATTTATTTTCATATTATATATAATTATACATGTATTATATAATAAATATATGTGATTATACACATATAAAATATAATTATATAAAGTTATATGTAAAAAGATAATCTAATTGTCATCTATATTTCTAACTGTATAAGGGAAAATAATTGTTATTGCTGTTTTTTTAAATCAATCTAAATATGTACAAACTCAAGCAGGTAAAATATTTGTCACGTTCATTTGAAAAACAGCAGCAATTTTACCTTATTTTCTCTTTTTCAGAGTCAAGCGCTTTTAACGCCTTTCCTGATTTCTATATCCATATTTCCATTAACTTTCCAATATTATTCCTTAAAGTTTTGGTTATAGGCATCATCAGTTGGTTTCCCACAGTGGAAGACAAGGATTGAGCTCCATTTCCCCCCTCCGCCATCATGCACTGGCACTTTGCCCATCTTCCCTCACCTTCTCTACATATTTAAACTTTGATGGTCAGTAAAACAATATAAAATGTATACGCTTCAAACCATGGTTGCCTAACACCAATATACAACCTTCTGTTTTCTGTAGATGAATGGTTGTCTTTTTTGTTACTGTTGTTCATTTGTTCAGCCTCTATGCACTCGCCATGAATCCAAACCAAAACGTCCCCTGATTGATACCGACTTCCCTCAGTACATCCAACACAGGAAATAATGTATCGGTTCTATTCATTGGAAAAATCTCTTCTGGTGTCTTCCATCTCTCCTTTGGCCTTATCTTATGTGGGCTCCCTCTTTCTGGAACCTGCTGATTCATTTCCCTACTTTATTTTCTTTTCTGGGAGAAAATGTCTTTCCAGAGAGAGAAAGAGAAGGTGGGAGGCAGTTTTTTGAGATCTTGCATATCTGATATGTTTTTATTCTACACTCAAACCTAGATCTAAAACTAGTTATAGAAGTAGAGAATTTGAGGTTGAACATAATTTTCCCTTAGAAATTTTGAGCTAGCACTTCATTATCTCCTGCCTTCCACTGTGGCTGTTGGAAAGTGTGAAACATTCTAAATCTTTATTATTTTTTGTGTGAAATCTGCTTTTACTTCTTCCCAGAAGACTTGTATCCTTTCTTGGTCCCTAGTGTTCTAAAATTCTATTGTGATATGTCTTGATATAGATCTATTTTGAGATATTTTCAGGACCTTTACTGGGACTTTTTCATCCAGGAAGGTCCATTGTTCAGTTCTAGGCAATTCTATAACTCTACTGAAAAATTGTTCTTGCTTTTCTCCCTTGAAAAATGTTTTCCTTGGGGTGCCTGGGTGGCTCAGTTGGTTAAGCATCCGACTTCAGCTCAGGTCATGATCTCACGGTTCGTGGGTTTGAGCCCCGCATCAGGCTCTGTGCTGACAGCTTGGAGCCTAGAGCCTGTTTTGGATTCTGTGTCTCCCTTTTTCTGCCCCTTCCCTGTTCTCACTCTGTCTCTGTCTCTCAAAAATTAATAAACACAAAAAAATTAATGTTTTTCATTGCTGTTTTTGTTTTTTAACTCTTCAGATGTTAAAATATGTATCAGTTGATTCAGTTTCTTATTTAAATCTATTTCTTTTCTAGTTTTCCATCTCTTTATGTTTTGCTTTTACTTTCTGGGAGATTTTCTCAGCTTAATCATCATCAGCATCAATGTGTTATTATGCTTTAAATTTCTAAGACCTTGTTTTTGTTCCTTGAATATTCCTTTTAATTATCATCCAGTAATTATTTTATTTTATGTGAAATCTTCTCTCTCCATGATGTTAATGTTATGTTTTCTTTTCTTTGCATACTTCCTATTTTATAATGATTTTTAGTTTGTTTTAGAGTCTTTCCTTCTTGTTCTAGGCTTTTTAACATATCAGGTTCCCTGGAAGGCTGCTTCTATTTGAGAGGGAGTTCAAGTAGCTGATCAGACTCTTGGTAAAATGAGCTGGTTAGCTAGGCTCTTCCAGAAGAATCACTGCATCTGTCCATGCAGATCTCCCAAAGGCAGCGCCCTCAAGCTCCATTTATGAGTATAAACATGTTGCCCTGTTCTGCAAACTGTTTTAGGGCAAAGGCTGGGGACGGAGGGGGGTTCAAAATTCAGTAAGGAAAATTTCACTTACCCCCACTGTCATCTTTATCTCTCTTCCTTGTGCGCCTGAGTTAAGAGACTCTAATTTCATCCCCTCTAGATATTACACCACTAGTCTTTGCCAGTGTGGGGAGAGGAACAGTCATCTTGTGTATGGTAGGGTCAGGGACTTGCGGGTCAATTGATATTTAAACAGCTTTGCAAACAATCTTCTGTTTGCAGAGCTATACTTCATGCCCTGTGGCCCCACTCTTACAAACCTTTGGAAGACTTTCCTTATCAATTAGCCTGTGTTTTTACTTCTGCTGCTTAGAAATCATTTTCTTAGATATGATAAGTTGTTTATCACTTTGTCTATGAACCATATTTAGTCAGTTCTTAGACTGACCAGTTCTAAGACTTTCACACTTTAATGCTTCTGGATTTATTCACTCTTAAATTGGGATGAGTTTCACTGATGGTGTATTATAGTTTGATTAGAAGCACTGTGGCTTTCTTCATGTATGTGAAGAAATTCTGAGTTGACGGGCACTCAAACATGGTGACATATAGTTCTTTAGTTAATCATTCTCTAGGCTTATGGGGCTATCCCTTTGAAAAAGCCCATTTTGGTAACAGAGCAGACACTAATGCAAGAGTTCCATTTACCTTCTTTACTTGAAGGTCAGTTCCTTTTCTAAGAGAAATTAGAAACCTCAGAGCAAAGGAGTACAAACCAGAGTATGAGTGAATCTCAAATGCAATGGCCTTTGTACCTACCATCTGCGGGGTGCCCTGAGCAAGATTATTGTAAATTATGCTGGTCGGCCCTCCTGCCACCCCCAAGCATAACCATATCCCATGCCAGGTTCTAAGACCTAGTTCTCACAAGCATTAATGCTAACACAATCATGCTAGTTCTATGTAAAATGAGACAATGGAAGATCACTGCATCTCTCTTCAGGTTGGAGGATGCAGTGATTTCCAGGACTGTATTTCTAGCTTGTGCCCTTTTCCAAGAAGGAGGAAAGATGAGTTTTCCACTGCAAAAATGAGTTTTTGCTTCCTAGTGTCCCCCATCCCTGCATCCATCAAGGATTAATACCATCAGATAATCTTAGGTCACCTTTCCCCCTCACCACATCTTTTAATTCCTATTTCACATGAATGGGTTGACTTTTTAGCCACAAACTCCTGGCAATGTTAATTTCATCCCACTGAGACATGCTCTGAAGCCAAATCAAAGGGAAGGTGGCACAAATGACAGGGTAATGATAGGAAGCCTACAGCAAAGTGTCCAACAAATCTGGAAAGAACAAAGCCATGATGTCAGGATGGAATGGAACAAATCAATGTCAACTGTAAAGCTGTGTAGACCTCACTGATGAGTCCAAAACTATGGCAAAGAGCTGTCCGTAGAAGTTTACAAAGCTGACAGATTAATGTTTTAAACAACCAGAGTGTCATTCTGGGTCACATAGCAAGACAGCAGATGACAGGAATCAGCCCTCTAAAGCAGAATCATAGGCAACTTTCCAGAATGGTTTTAATAACATAAAAAGAAGAAGAAGCACCTCTTTCTGACCGATTCCTTCAATCTGGAGAATTCTATGTGCTTTGTTCTGATATTTTACCAAATGCTTTGCTATCCAAAT
The DNA here is from genome assembly GCA_004023845.1 of Helogale parvula. Taxonomy (NCBI): domain Eukaryota; kingdom Metazoa; phylum Chordata; class Mammalia; order Carnivora; family Herpestidae; genus Helogale; species Helogale parvula. The sequence goes on along the minus strand of PJEM01000579.1, from coordinate 303,970 downwards.
AAAGCATGTTTACCACAGTTTACTTAATTCATCTAAATGACAGGACTCCATGAAATAAAGGCCATAGTTCTTGGTGGTTTAAAAAGATATAAAAATGTACTAGGTTTCATTAAAAAATTAAAAATGGTATTATATTGGTGACTCTTAACTATATCATGATAATTTCTAGAACTTTTTTTTCCATTTTATTTATTTTAGACAGAGCAGGTGAGCAAGGGAGAGAGAGAGAATCTCAAGCAGGCTCTATGTTCAGCATAAAGCCCAACACAGGGTTTGACCCCAGGACCCTGGAATCACAACTTGAGCCAAAATCAAAAGTTTGATGCTCAATCAGCTGAGCCACCCTGGTGCCCTCTTTTTTTCCCATTTTTATTGATAGAACTTTGAAAATACCTAATACATAACTAAGAGCTATAGAATAAAAAATTATAGACAATGAGGCCCTGCCATGTATATTCTGAAAAGCTTCTACTAGTGATTTTTATGCCCATATCTGCTTGGGAATGACTATTCTACTTATCATAGTAGCACATAATAATGGCAATTAAGATTTTAAGTATTTGCTTGCCATGTATCATACTCCGTTAAGTGCTTTACATTCATTAATTATTCATTCCTCACCTTGATCCAATAAGCCATTTTATTGTCTGAGACATTGCAAACTTAAAAATGTTAGGAGCTTCCCCAAAGATCAGGTGGGAACAGAACTCAAAGGCCAGCTCTAACTGTTCAGAACCCCACTGCCTCAAAAATCTAGGACTATTTGTTCCCACTGTTTTAATTGAGGCTATAGAATCAGGAACAATGAAGCCAAAACAACAATACAAACTTCCTTATTGAGGAATGACTACAGCTTACCATATCATGCTCTCTCAGTTTTCCTTGCCTTCCTAGAAATAAAATATTGGAATTATTATGTCCAGCTACTGGAAGAATTATATTCATTGTTCTGTTCAAGTTCACACTACAACTGAAGTATTTCCTTCTAATAATAATCCTTAACTTGTAAGAGCACCACTGTGAAACTCATATACACCCTGCAAGGGCAATGACGATGGTAAGAAGTTATGCTCCAACATCTTTGCCTATGTTGACACCACAGTGGAGAAAGCAGCCTTCCAATATTTAAAAGGTAAAAGAGGAAGTACCACAACACTAGGCTTGGCCAAGATCAATGACTTGCATCTCCTCCAATGGATTTTGCATGTGCTGGCTCTGTGCCCATTGCTCCAAATATCCATTTCCTCTTCCCCACTCTTACTTGGTTCCTTATATTTAAGAAAGACGCTTTTGCCTTTCAGTTTTATGGTGTTGAATCTCAACATTGATTCACTTAATCACCATCTATCTGTTTTGTACGAGAACCTTCCTGGCCTCACCCTCACTCCCTACACATGACAAGAAATGACCACCACTCTCACAGTACAACAATGCTTTACTGAATTAACTTAATTACATGCCTGTCTTCTGTCTTAGCACATACATGTTTTGATGGCAGGGGTCATACCTTTACATTATCATCTTCTTCCCACCTAACATATAGCACATGCAATAAATGATGAATGGCTGGATAGATGGGAGGATGGCTGGATGACTTAAAGTCTGACCTCAAAAAATAATGTTTGGGTCAATATGAGAAAGTGTGCAATAGTGTGCATGCATAGAGCAAACTCATGAAGGCATCTGAAGAAATGTGAAAGATGGGATTAAGTTACGTTTGTGGCATTTCCAATGCAAAATTTCTATATTTTTCCATGAATTGTGCTTGCTTCCTCCCATATTGTATGTCTTTTGTACATCTAACTTGAATTACAGAAAAAGAATTAGAGTAATAATTCTATTTAGAATGGGAATGTTTGAGTGAGGAAAGGTCAATATTTATCCTTTCTCACTCACTGCTTTGTTGAAATGAGAATAGCTAAATATTCATACCAGCGGAATAATTATATATGCCCTCATCACCGTATGCCACCAGTATTTTAACCTATTGTTAGCATTTTGCTTTGTTGGCTTCTCCTTTCTTCCTAAAACCAATTCTTCGTATGGTTTTCAATACATCTCTCCCTTCCTACCTCTCTGGCTGCCCTTCTTCTCTATGGATGCCTCCTACTCTCTTAAGCTACTATTTTCATTGGGATTTTTTTTACATTTCTATTTTCTTAGATTTCCTCTAAAGAATTTAATCAATCCTCATAGCTTCGATAACCGATAATGGTGTGTACACAACTGCACACTGACACCCACTCTGGAAAACCCGCAGGTTCATGTCCAAAACTGACAGCATAGACAACCTGCAAATGTGTTCTCACTCTATTGTTTTCCTGTCTCAGTCAATGGTACCATCATTTACCCAAGTTACCTAGTCCCCAAATTTGTTTATGATTCTGGACTTCATTCTCTCCAGATATACACAATCAGTCATTAAATACCACTGTGACACTGTAATTTTTAATAAGAAATATGACTGCTCTTCAGCAAACCATTTCTGTCACATTGCTCCTAAAACCCATGAAATTACCTAGGTGATAAGAATGACAAAGGTGTCTTTTGTTATGTTAATGAAACAACTTTGGGACAAAACCAAGAGATGAGAGTTGGTGGCCAGGAGAACCAACAATGTAATTTGAGTGTTGGAGTTTTCAGTCCCATACCCTAGGGCCTCCAGAAGGGGGAGATGGACTAATGATTGAATTTAATCATCAATGGCTGGTGATTTAATCAACCATGCCTACATAATGGAGGCTCCATAAAAAAACCCAAAATCATGAGATTCAAAGATCTTCCAGGTTGGTGAATACATGGAGATTTGGGGAGAGCGGTTCTCAGAAGGAACATGGAGCTCTGAGCTCCCACCCCATTCCATGCCCCATGCATCTCTTCCAGCTGGCTGTTCATGAGTTATATCCTTTTATAATAAGCCAATAATCTAGTAAGTAAAATGCTTCTCTGTGTTCTAAGAGCAGTTCCAGGGAACTGACTGAACCCAACCTATAGCTGACTGGTTGGCTGGAAGCACAAGTGACAACCTGGATTTGTCATTGGCATCTGAAGGGGGGAGGGGCAATCTTGTAGGACTGAATCCTTAATTTGTGCGAGTTGATGCTATCTCCAGGGAGATAGTGTCAAGATTGTAGGACACCCAGGTGGTATCAGGTAATTGCTTGGTGTGGTGGGAAAGCCCACATTGGATATGAGAGCAGAGTTGTAGCTACCAATTCTGCCTCTCCAATCTGTTCACTATCTCCACTGCCACCATTCCGATTCTACCCAACATCATCTCTGGCCTCGAGACTAAACTCATTTTCCTAATTAGAGTGTCTGCCCCTGTTCATATCTGCTTTCAATCTGTTCTCCACAATATAGTCAAAAATAATCCTTAAAATATTAACAAATGTGATTCTGTTATTCATCTACTTAGAACCTTTCAGTGACTCCTTACTTACTAAGAATGAAAATTAATAGTTCTTAACATTGAACTCTCCAATGGCTCAACACTGTAACATTAAGAGAAATGTTTATTACCATAGCATCATGATATCTCCATCAAGTCCTGATATTAATTTGAGGACTGAATCTGATGAAATAATCTGACTGGTGGTCTCTATTCATACTTTTTTTGTTTACAAAATTTGAAATTTGAAATTACAGACATAACAAAATAATTAAAACTTAATCCTCTTTGTCTTCCAAACTTTACTATAGTTTACAATTTGACAATTTGTGTGCTAATTACATACAAATTAGCATACTAGTTACTAGTAACTAGTAACCTAGTTACTCCCAAGTTCAAAGATATTATTTATCCCTTTGCTTGGCCACCAAGAAAAGAAAGAATATAATACTTTTCAGAGCCAGAAAGAACACTTTTCTGATTCTGAGAAAAGCTTCAAGAAATACTTGTTTTCTATATGTTTTTATTTATTTTTGAGAGAGCGAGCGAGCATGTAAGCAGGGGAGGGGCAGAGAGAGAGGGAGACAGAGGATCCAAAGCAAGCTCTGTGCTGACACCAGAGAGCCTGACGAAGGGCTCATACTCACTAACTGTGAGATCATGACTTGGGCCAAAGTCAGATGCTTAACCAACTGAGCCACCCAGGTGCGCCAGGAAATATTTGCTTTCTATTGACCTAGCCTCCAAAGTTCTCTTGCCAAACTGTAAAATCTACATTAAAAACCCCCCTCAATTATAAAATCTCATCTTCATATACTTTGACGCTATAACATTTGCATGGCAAAATAATCCATTTTCCCATGATTTACCATCTTCTTAACATAAAATTAATGAATTTTACTGGTAGTTCTTTGAGCTGACTGTTTATCAGTTTTTCAGGATGAGGAAATATCCTAAGTATTTTCAGTGGCTCCAAAGTTCCGACGAGTTCTCTCACTAGTTCCCTAGAAATCAAACATGGATCTCCAATAGTGTGGTGGACATTGGTGCTTAATATGTCTTCAGTACTGTAGTATCAGATTGCTCTGGCACATAAATGAAATGCAGAAGGAATACTGTCTTCACACCAACAGCAACCATAGATGGGGATTGAGTCATCAACACTTTCTTGCCAGCAAACCACAAGTACCCATTATTTCGAAGTTACTATTTTTTAAATGTTATATTCCAAGGCAGAAAACAGTGATACCGTTTTATTATTATTTTAATTTTTTAATGTTTTTTTGAGAGACAGCATGAGCAAGGAGGGTCAGAGACAGAGGAAGATACAGAATCTGAAGCAGGCTCCAGGCTCTAAGCTAGCTGTCAGCACAGAGCCTGACGCAGGGCTCGAACCCATGAACGTGAGATCATGACCTGAGCCAAAGCCGAATGCTTAACCGACTGAGCCACCCAGGCACCCCAGTGATACCATTTTAACACAGATCTCTAACACCAAGCACACAGTAGGTGCCAAATACACATTAATGGTACGGAAGAATAAAGTGACAGTAGGGCAACAGATATTTAGGGGCAAAGAATTCTACAAGGTGCTGGATGGTAAAGATAAGAGAGAGACATGGGTACAAAATTAGCTCAGGTATGACTCCTGTGATGGTTAATTTTATGGGCCAACTTGACTTGGCCAAGGAATGCCTAAATCATTGGTAAATATTATTTCTTACATTGTCTATGATGATGTTTCTGGAAGAGTTTGCCATTTGAATCTTAGTAGACTAAGAAGATCACTCTTACCAATTTTGGTGGCATCAATCATCCAATCAATCTAGAGCCTCAATAGAACAAAAGGTGGAAAAAGGGAAAATCTGCTCTCTCCATAGGAGCTAGGACATCTATCTTCTTTTGCCCTCAGACTCTGGCACTCCTGGTTGTCTAGACCTTTGGACTTAGACCAGAACTTACACCATGGATTCTCCTCATTCTCAGGTCTCTGGGTTTGGACTGCAACTACACCATCAGGTTTTGTGGGGCTCTTGCTTGTAGACAGCAGACTGTGGGACTTCTCAGCTTCTACAATCACCTCATCCCGACCTCATAATGAAACTCTTTCTACAGATCTCTATATATCCAATTGCTTCTCTCCCTCTGGAGAACTCTCACAGAGAGCTTGTTGATAGATTTAAGTCTAGCAAAAGAGTTGAAATCTGTATACAATTAACAAGAATATAAATTAAAATGCTAAATTGTGATGAGATGGACACAAATTAACTTCAAAGGCAACATCCAGTTAGGGAAGACGGGAGAGGGTGGGGAGAAGGAAATCAAGGATGATGGCTGATACAGAAGGTGGTGCCCGAGGTGGACAATGAAAGGTTATTAGCTGACTGTGTGAAAAAGTTGGGGAAAAGCATTATAGGAGGAAGAAACAGCATGACTTAAGGCACAGAATTAGACAAATATTGAATGTGTATGAAAGGGTTTCAGGGAGTAATTAGAGTGCAGTTGGCTTGGTGTGATGGACCAGAGAGAGTATTAGGGAAATCAGGTTGGAAGCTGTGACTCATGTAACAGGTTCATATTCAACAATGATCCTGATTTTCCTCATTCATTAAATGTGACGCACCACTTCATCTATTTCCATACTCCAACTAGGAAATGCTTTGAAATTTTATTGAGCCCATTTGATAAGAAAATAATTAATAACACTGAACTGGCTTTTGACACCTGAAGGTCTTCAGTGTTGACATGATCTTGTACTATATTACAAGCACGCTGTCCCACTATGATGTTAGTTTGCCTGTCCCTAAATGTTCCTGAAGTCTCCCACAGAGCTTTTTCATAATTAGCTGGACAAAGTAATGTCCTCTGGCATTGTGGACACAGACAACGAGCGGCTCCTCCTATAACCAAAAAAAAAGAGTTTCATTTCTCTTCTGCTTCATTTCTATTAACATTTCTTTGCGGTGATGTTTTTGGTATACCTTTCAGAGCTCCTGTTCTCCAGAGTGATTTTTAATTCCTAATGTCACATCTACCATTGACTGAGAGGTTTAAGGATACCACAGATCTGACATAAGAGGGAGCTATTATTATAATTGTACTCTAATATAATAGTATAATGGTTTTAGTCTTTAGTTTTTTAACAAACAGCTGTATTGTTATTCTAATTATTTTATCTTCAAATGCCCCAGTGAAGAATATAGGATATGAAATATAATTCCTTGGTGTAGAGAGGAGGAAACTAGCAGTCAGAGGGGTTAAGTGAACAATTCAAGATTACTCAGCTAATGGGATAGCAGAGATTATAACAAGGTGAAATCTAGCCCAGTGGTCTTCCCTATTCTTGATAAGGCATGTAATGTACATTGTAATATGTATACATACATATACATGTATGTGTGTGTATATGTGTGTGTGTGTGTGTATACATGGCAAGTCAAATCTTTTCTTTTATATTTCCTCACTGCTTACACAGTGCCATCAAAACATGAACATTTTTACATTAACTTGTTTAAATCCAAAGAACACAACAGGATCTGATTCTACTTCTCATTTTTTTTGCAAGACTATGCATTCAATTAAAAAAATACCCTCCTTACTAAAGTAGCTTCATGACTTGAACGTTTCAGGGTGATCCATTCCCAGAACAACTTCAAAAGAGGAATTTAAACTTATCTTCAAGCTGTGAAAATTTAGTTTCTTTTCCTTTTATTTTTTTTCCCTTTTTGAAATTCCTCTGCTGGGAATAAATTAAGCTCAGTCTAACAAGGAATATATCCATATTTGCATCCTGATAATCCAGCAAGAACTTGTAGAAATGCAGCATTGATGAGTGTACCACTGTTGAGATAGTTTATATACACTGGAGCAAAATGAACTGGGACCAATAAATCCCTTCCATGGTCATCATCCTTCCACATCTCCCCAATATGGGGAAGTGTCTTAATGGATGTGCAGCAGCAAGTTTGCAGGCTTATTTTCAGTCATAAAGAATAGTGTACCAGATGCTCCTGGTACATTGAATTTGTCACACTGTAGACAAGCTAATATCATTATGTGAGACCACAGGGGAAAAAATAAAAGATTCACATTTAATCCATATTAACTACCAGGAGACCCATCAAGGCAGTTGGGCGAGCTCATGATACAGCAGCTTCTAGCAAATTAGCAGCCCATAACAACTTAGTTATAATGAGCTGCAAGATCTTATACCATAAGCTCAACTCCATTAAAGTGAATTCAAGTACATGAATTCATGTACAGAGTGTAACCTTAACATCTGTCTGTGCTTAGCCAATATTTTGTTTATGCCTTTTTAGGAGCAGCCAACTTATCCTTGTGTCCCCTGAAACTGGGGACTGTGATTTCCATCAGCGACAGTGTTTACCTGATAGAGAGGGCAGAGCTAATGGACGTCAGCTCCCTCGCTGCCCAGGCGGACAGCAAGCTGCCATGATTCTAGCAGCTGTTTCATACATATGAGGCCAGTTTTCCACCCAACACTTTTCCCTTGCTGTTCAAGCAGGGGAAGCAGTAGTCAAGTCAGAAGTTAAATAGTCAGCAAGGCACGTCTATTTGATAAATATTGTAGAACCTGTACTTAGTTAAGAAAAATGACTTGACCCATATCCTACCAAACTCAGCGTGGAAAACCTTCCCATTATAATTAGCTTAGGCCATTGTTCTCCCTAAAAAAGCAATGCCTCCTGGTCTTCCCATGACAGAGTAAATACTCTTTCAATATCTAGGAACTACTACTGCAAATAATAATATCAGTATTATAAAGACTATCATTTCTGTTTATAGACGAGGAAACAGATTACCCATCGTTAGCCAGTTGCTAAATCAAGGGAACAGACCTTCAATACATAGTTCGATATTTCCCTAGAGTTTTATGTATAGAGGATGAATAAGTACTTATGTGAATAATCTAACTCCCCTGTTCTCATTCTATCTTAAGCAGCGGGTGTACATGAATCACTTGGGTGAAGTTTTCCAAATTCCCATTCTTCCTCCTACCTCCAGAAACCTTAGCATGCAGGAAAATTGGTGCTGCAAGTAGAATTACGGGTTTTCTAGATCTTTACACACCCAAACTAGTTCTAATCAATCTAGATGTCACGTCTGAAAAGTCTCAGAGTATTTCATACATGGAGGGGATCCACAAGGTCATTTAAGTTCATCATCTGTTGGTCTTGAAGAGTCAGCCTTGCAGACAGTTCCGACCTGGAGGTAATTGATACAATAGATCCCATTATTTGAAAAACACATAGTCTCTTCTGATTTTTTTTAAGTTCATTTATTTTGAGAGAAATAGAGCAAGCAGGGGAGGGGCAGAGAAGGGAGGGAGGGTAGAAGGGGGAGAGAGAGAGAGTGAGAGAGAGAAAGAGAGAGAGAGAGAGAGAGAGAGAGAGAAAATTTCAAGCAGGTTCCACGCTGTTACTGCAGAACCCAGTGTAGGGCTGGATCCCACAAACCATGTGATCATGACTTCAGCTGAGTTCAAAAGTGAGATGTTTAGCCAACCATGCCACCCAGGCATCCTTCTCTTCTGAGTTAAACAGAGTAGTGCAGAGGTCCTATCCCTGCTTATGTGGGGTTTCATCATTGTGGCCAGACCTCTGCACGGTCTCTTTCGTTTGCTGATCTCTCTCTCCCTTAATACCCAAGATTCCACACACTGTTTCAAATATAATCTGAAGAGTATCAAGTACTGCAGAAGCATCACTCACAGCACTGATATTGAACTTCCATTAACAGAACCTAACAGTACATTAGTTTTCTTAACTTGTCAAATAGTCTGCCTTATAGGAAATTTGAATTCAACTAAACCTTTAGTACTTTTGTTCTAAACCGCTGCAAAACCAAACATTCACACACAATATATCTCTGGGTTCATATTTTGAGCCCATAGACATGGATTCCAAATGTCCAACTTTTTGTTTCATCTCATATTTTTTCTTCAGTATTTTAGATTTTTCTTAGAATCTAATTCTGTGCCAACTATATGCATATTTTTTAAAGGTTTTATTTTCAAGTAATCTCTACACTCATTACACCCAATGTGGGGCTCAAACTCACAACCCTGAGATCAAGAGTCACATGCTCTACTGACTGAGCCAGTCAGGAGCCCCAATAGTATGCATATTTTATTATCCTTGAAAACCCACATATTTTAGGGGCGCCTGGATGGCTCAGTCGGTTAAATGGCTGACTTCGGCTCAGGTCAGGTTCTCGTGGTTCGTGGGTTCGAGCCCTGCATCGGGCCCTGTGCTGACAGCTCAGAGCCTGAAGCCTGCTTCAGATTCTGTGTCTCCCTCTCTCTCTGCCCATCCCCTACTCAAGTTCTGTCGCTCTGTGTCTCAATAATAAATAAAAACATAAAAAAATTTAAAAAAGAAAACATGCATATTTTATAAGCTTGCTTTGAAGACATTAGCTCAACTGTTTGATTAGTTTTGTTTTGAAAAGAAAGTACATAGCTCAATGCTTTTCCACCACAATCTCCTTTTCTGCAGATAACCATCCAAAGAGATATATAGTACATGCCATCAGGATGCAAAGATCAACATAAGCCTTGTTTTCTAGTACCTAGATACCGTGCACTGCGATGTCAACACGGCCTTATTGGTCCCCTGACTGCAGAATGCCTGGAGGTAATTACGTGCTCATTTACAAATTAGAAACAATCACTGATGACTGTGTGATCTCCTTCATTGACTCTAAATCTGACCATAATCAGGACAGCATTGGGGGGGGGGCGGGGTCTTACAAGGACAGGCGGCTGAGCTTAACAAATGTTCCTATTTCTCATATCTCAGCTTTGGAATTTGAACACGACTGCTAAATTCCTGAGCCTGCTGAGCCGGGCAGCTCTGGGGTGACAACAGTCCTCTGACGTGGGGCGCATAAGACAGCCCCCTGGGGTTGGGGAAGCAAGGTGTGAACTTAGAGTGTAAATTACTGTTCTCACCCTAACATGAGCATTTCATCATATTTTCTAACACAGAAGTTTTAGTACAGTGGTGCATTTATATCCTGCACAAATAAGTGGCGCATTATGAATGTTCTTGCCCAAAACACTTCCAGGTTGGAGGAGTGAGAGTAATAAGCGCTGGAGACCCCTGGGTAAGAGATGCAACCAGGCTAGGCCAGGGACCCTGCTGAGAGCAGGGTCCAATCTTCTGTGCTCCACAGCTAAAAGTTGTACTCCTAACTCCATACCAGCGAACCCCTATAGGAGAAATAATAAAATCCTATTCATTTGGGAGGGCTCACAGAGTTACAGCCTTTAATTTTTCAGGTAAGGAAACGTAGGTGCAGAGGGATTGAGTAAATAGAAGGAGTGGCTTCAAAGCTCTTGGGGGGGTGCATCTGAGGGAAAAAACATGAAATGAAAGAAAATTAATACCACAGCTGGAACTGAGTCCACTCCATTGCTTTTTTCTCAAAATATATCCCAGTAAAGAAATAAACATAAAAACAAACTCAAAGCCAAGAGCAACAGGGAAAGAAAAGAAGAAGAAGGAAGGGGTAGGCCATGGTCACCGAACACAGCCTAAGGCACTGTACTCAGGCTGACCGATTTTCCAGGGATTGCATCATTGGCCGTGAACTTTCTAAACATCGGCGGATCACTCAGGGCAGCATAGCCCCCTTCTAACGTGAAACCCTTTTAGAATTCTGCCTTCAAAAGTTGTGAACATCCCCATTGTTCTAGGATGAATAACACATTCCCCCGAAATAAAGAAATGATTACAGACAGGAATATCCACTCGTAATCCAGATCGGTAACACGTTCTACAGATGGAAGAGGAAGTTACCGTGGGAAGTTATGCTTGTACATGACATCACACTGCACCTGCGTCACAGTGACGGGAATGTCACTATTCCGATGGAGAGAAAGTCAGACACAAAGTACGCCCATGTTTTCTTAAAATCCTACAATTGGACCGCACTGGGCCCGGCACAGAGAGCTAAGCTTCTGGCCTCTAGGCCCATATTTTTTCCCATGACTCCAAAGCTAAAATGCCTATTTCACACCCGGTTAAATACACTAAGAATTTTGTCTCCATGGAAAGCACATATTCTCAAAGTTACCCCAAAACATCATTGTCACTTGCAGACAAGGATGATAAGCAAGTTGGCCTGGCTTCCTTTTGAAAATGAGGAGAGAGAGAAAGGGCTCCCAGATCACTGACAGGGATACGCTTGTCAGGACAAACTCCTTAGGATGGGCAGAGCCTCGAGGTCATCAGAAGGGGTTCGACTCCTGGATCGCTGCTCTTGTGAGAGGAGGAGGAGTGACAGCACTTTCTGGTACCTACGAGAAAGACAGCTCCATGAAGGCAATGGCTTGGCAGCTCCTCACTCGTGGATTTTAGAACAGAGACTGGCAAAGCAGCTCCGTAAATCATGCTGTAATAATCACTAGGCCATGTCATCTAATTTAAACCAGCCTTAGGAGATGCTTTGGAAATATCTGCATCCACAGATGAACTGAATTGATGCACAGGCTGTACCGTAAACCAAGCCACACAATGGCTGCAAGTGAAAGCAGCGAGGAGAGAAGGAAAGAAGGAGACTGAAGGGTGGGGAGGCATCCTCTCCCCTCCGCCCCCGCCCCCCTTACATGTGCCTCCACAAATACAGCACAACACACGGTAGTAAATAGCCTGGAAAAATACAAGAAGGAGATAAACCAGATACCATTGACCCCTCTGATCTCTTCTTACCTTGAACCTGCAGGAGTCTCCACTGTTCATTTGAGAGGAGGATCTCTCAAAAGATGCCCAGATCTCTATCCCCCCCCCCCCATTCTCTGCAGAAGATTTTCACATCAACCTTGAACTTGTTCTTCCAACCACCTCTCTCACGGCCAGTTTCTGCATCCATAAAATCAGATAGGTGGTTCTCAACTGCTCCTGGAGTCCCCTAGGGAACCTCTTAGAAATGCAGATGGCCAACGCAGCTTTCGAGATGCTGAGTCAGGGAGCTGTGTTTATAACACATGCCCCAGCCAATTCTCACACAGGGATTCCTCTCACCCCACTACCAATCCCTGAGCTCCAGACCCTGAAAGATTCTTTATTTTAAATTTTTAATGTTTTATTTATTTTTGAGAAAGAGGGAGAGACAGAGACAGAGAAACAGAGTACTAGCAGGGGAGAGACAGAGAGAGAGAGGGAACACAAAATCCAAAGCAGGCTCCAGGCTCTGCGCTGGAACTCACAAAACACAAGATCATGCTCTGGGCCGAAGTTGGACACTTAACTGACTGAGCCACCCAGCCACCTCGGCCTTGCAGGATTCTAAACAGGAACACGCTAACAGTGGGTCAAGCACTTCACAGTAAAAGTGAGAAGAGCCTGGAGCACCTGGCTGGAGGTGAACAGTAAAGAAAAAGAGGGAGAGATCTGCAATGTGTGGAGGGGAGTTTCTATGAAGCTACAAAGCTTCTCCAAAATCTCAGTGAGATGGTTAAACTGAGCAGAGCCATTGGTGGGGAGGCTGGAGGGAGGAAGCTGCATAATCAAGTAGACCGGGGTTCAAAATCTTGCAGTTTTTTTTTCTGTAATCTCAGACATCCCACATAATGAAATAATTATTTTGCTTAATGATTCTCATCTATAGCAAAGAGACAACAGCTAACACATGAGGGCTTCTGTGAAGATTTAATGAGATGTTTATAAGCAAACACTAGGTATGCTCAATAAGTGTATGAGTTACTATTTCAGAGCAGTAACAAATAAAAGGGTCAGGCTCATTAATGTTTAAATGCAGGAATGCCAAGTTCCTATGTAATTCCACCTACCTAGTTCCTAAAAGGGAAACACATGACATTTCACCAATATTTGTGCATTCCATTTGCAAAATACATGGCGGAATATGCCAGAGTCCACAGACAATGGCCCAACAACCCACATGCCTGTGTAGGCAGACACCGCCCCACAGCTCACTCAGAGTGTCCCTCTTTACGTCTTTGTCATCTTCACCTCCGTATTTATGGTTTCTAATCTTGGGCAGAACTGCTGCATGATAATGCAGGTGCAGTTAATCCTCAGCCAGAACACCATATTTAACTACCTTTTCAATGCTGAATATAGTATCTCTCAAAGAGACTCTACTAACGCTGATGAAAATTACCAGGAGTTGGTTCAGAAGAGCATGAGGGCTTTAAGCAGACCAGAAACAGCTGAAACTCACCAAGAAGGGGCTGTGTGAATAATGGGCAAGCCATGCAACAACTAATCCTATTGGGGATTACTCTCATTGGATATGTATCCAAATGTTACATTCCCCATACAAACAGTAGCTGAGGTTTAAGGATATAAAACAGTTCTATCAATCGATTTGCCTCAAAAGAAACAAGGAGACAGTTGACCAACAGTTAAAATTAGTCTTCTTTAAAAATGAGCCAGTACTACTGGAAGCCACAGACTAGCTCAACATTTTTACTCCTAGAGGAAGTAACCTTCACATCTTTGAAAAATATTTATACACTGGAGAAGGTCACTATGTAATTTAGCCACACTGTAGCATTCATTAAATTCTTAGAGCTTGCAAAGTTTATTTTTAAAACCACAAGTGCTAAGTTTAATTAAACTTGTCAAATGTAGGAAAATCTTGATGTGATACAAGCAGGTGACTGGATGCACAAATGACAAAAATAGTCTCACTCTGATTATGCTTTCCAGATGAGTCAGCGGTAGCTATGGCCACTACATGAGATGCCGCTATTGGCATAATTAATACTGATTGGTAATTCTTAGGATCCTGAAAATGTATTTTGATTTTTGAGTAGAACTTTATTTAACAGAACTGCTGACTGAATGTGATCACATAAGTGATCCATTGCAGCTTTTTTTCTTCCTGTTAATTAACATCAGAAATGAAGATGGAGGGGCGCCTGGGTGGCTCAGTTGGTTAAGCGTCAGGCTTTGGCTCAGGTCATGATCTCACAGTTCATGGGTTCAAGCCCCACGTCGGGCTCTGTGCTGACAGCTCAGAGCCTGGATCCTGCTTCAGATTCTCTATCTCCCTCTCTCTCTGACCCTCCCCTGCTAGCACTGTCTCTCTCTCTCTCTCAAAAAAAAAAAAAATAAAATAAAAAGAAATATGATGATGGAGATGATGTGATATTTAGAGACTGTGTATAATTCTTTGTGTGTTCCTTATACAATAGTTTGAAGAATATGAGGATAAATTACAGAACCATACAGACAGACAGCTGGAGTATTACAGTAACAGCCCCACTGTTTATGATGGAAGCAACCGATGGCTACAGAAGCTGAAGGCACTGGTCACGCGTCCACAGCTCGAGGCTGGGAAGCAGGGAGAACACACTAGTCTTCTCACTAAGAGTCCATCAGATGCTGCTGACCCGGCGTTAGGAGGTAAATTCTCAACCCCTATTTTGTGATACAAGTGACTTGGCTGAATGTCCCGTACATAAGCAGGTGTATTATGATCTACTGTGGTATTTGACCACTTTCCCTCACACTTATGCTAGAATAATGAGTGGCCAGTGATAAATTTGAAAATGTCTACTTTATTTTTAAAAATCTAAACAACAACAACAAAGTAAAACACTATATAGTTGGTACCACAAAATCTATATTCAGTTCATCATTTGTTCAATAAATAAGGTGTGTGAGGGTCTAGGTGCTAGGAATACATCAATAAAAATATGAGACAGAAATCCCTGCCCTTACGGAGTTGACGTTCTGGTAGGAAAAAAAATGGACATGGAACAAGATGGACCAGTGGATTACTTAAGAGTACCATCTGTGGTAAAAGCAGAGGAGAAAAAGAATGCAGGAAAAGAAGACAGGGAGGCAACATGAGTAAGGTTATCAAGACCGGACTCATTGACAAGGTGACCTTTGATCAGAGACCCCAGAGACAGGAGGAAAAGCGCGCATGGGTATATCTGGCCTGGATTCAGGCTGGGGGGCTTCTGTTTTCTGTTTTCAGCAGAGAAAATGGCAAATGCCAAGGCCATGTGATGCTTCAACAAAAGGCAAGGAGGTTCAATGCTGAGCAAAGTAGGCAAGAGGTGAAGATTCAGGAAATGTGGGAGAGCCTGGGGTGGTGGGAGGCACATCGCCAAGGGCTTGGATGACTGCATGGCCTTCGACTTTCACTCTGCTTATAGTAAAGTTAGACTACAAATAAATATTCTAAAATTTTTAAATTTTTAGGATTTACGTTTCTAGAGGATTTCTCTGGCTACCATTTAAAAATTATCTTTACAGTCATTCTTTAGAGCAGGAATTTTACTGCATTACAGTTACAAGTTCTCCCATCTTCATCTCCACCAGATTTTTTAGTTCACGGACTCTGGGAACTTCCTCTTTCCTTTTTGTTCATGGCATACAATGTTTAGTACCAGGGAAGAACTGAACAAAGACTTGCTGAATATAGGTACTGCAAGAAATAAAAATTACAAAAGAGCTGGAAAACAGAACTCTAAATCAGAATTCACATGCTAATAAGCTTCTGTTAGAAACACAAACACAAATCTTTGTTCCTGACCCATTTCAATGGGAACGTTCAGTCAAATGTATTAGCTATGATTTTATAACCTATCAATATAATATCAAGGAGTTGGGCCAAATCTAGAATTATCTGGGTAAAAAAATGCATATATATGTATTAAATTATATATATTTAACAATTAAAACTATTCTTCTTAATTGTGTGCATAAACCTTAACAGGAAAATAATCCAGGAAAGATTTTGCAACTTAGTATTTCAGGATCTTCAAAATCTGAAGGACCCTATTTAGTATGTGTCTGGTACAGTCACATCATAAAAATAGCTGAATTTAAAAAAAATTTTTAAAACAGTTTAAATTTTCTTCCCATATGAAATATTTATATTCAGCAGTGTGAGGTAATAGGCAATCATACCATGAGTTAGTTGGTATTTGTTTAAAGACTATTTGGGTCACATGTATATACTGTGTGCCCTACAGTTAAAAAGACTCATTGCCACTTGAACCCACAGCAATGGGGTCCACGGAGTGTGAATGCCTAGACAGTGAAGCCCCAAAGTGAAGCTTTATATTTAGGCTTGATCATTCAAGTTTATATTTAGGCAGTGTTATTAAATAATGGTCAGTGTACTGAAAACATTTTCAAAGGTCAAAGTTTTAAGTAGCTATTCCCAGTGGATATCATTGAAGCCATTAATAGGTTTATACCCATTCCCCCAAAAGAAAGGTTTCTTAGCTTTCATATGATCCAAATAAACTTTTAACATTAATGAATCGAAATGAAATATTTACTGAGCGGTATTCCCAGAGTATATTCAAGTCTTCCGTTGTTGGCTTCTTTAAAATAAAACATACCCACGCTAGTCAATTAACATACTAAAACGTGTGCCCTGACATGCTCTTGATTAAAAAGAATTAATTTCTTTATATCAACTTGGTTATTATTCGCCCTCTGTATCTGAGTTGCGAAGTCATTCAAATTTCAAAAAATATTAATCAAGTAGAAATTCTATCTTGTGATTGTCACAAAGTGGGAAATCGTTCTCTTTCCGCTAAAGATAAAAACCTAAAGACTTTCTGAGTCATCATAGCATTTCACTCTGAATTCTCCAGCAAGCACCTATCATTAATACATAGCAATTTAACACACGATTCCCACAGACTGTCACCTGTTAAATCCCCAGCTTTCCAAAATCAATTTGCCTCTTAAACCTGTTCAGTATACAAATATCTTCCAAACTCTGGTGGCTACATGGGTGAAACCTATGAAGTCACTGTAAATTTTGGTCAATGATTCTCTCACTGAGTTATGTGGATAAAAGCAATCTGGAAATAGTGTACTGTAAAGGTTTTCTATAATTATGAGATTTGCGCATCCTATTTACACCATTTTTAATGGTTAAAACATACAATTATTGTATTCTAGTTCTGATGCAAAGCTTATCACTGAGAAATAATCTCTGTAAGAAAGGCAATGCAATGCAACAAGTTAGCTGTCCAAAACACTGAATTTTTAGTTCATTGACATAGTGACATTGGCTGCCTGATTTTTATGCTTTACTCTCAATGACTGATTTCTTTCTGAGTGAAGTTCTTCATTTAATTGTGTGTCAAAGGGAGAGGGCGGGGAGAACAGCTCACAATTTCCAAGCCAACTTTTAATTACTTAAACCGGCATTTACATGGATAATCATAACTTTCACGAAATCTAAAGGATGTATCTACAACACACCAAGTTTTACCAAATGCAATTTTAAGCAGTTATAACGGTTAGCTGACAGAAAAACGGCACATGGGTCCTTAAAACTGCATTCTGTTGAATTCGGTTATTTGGCGTTTACAATTTCAATATCAATACGCTGAATAAACTGACAACTGTGATGCCGAAAATAAGTTCTACTCTTGTTCTCTACACATAACTCTCAACCTGCAGTTTTACAACTTTAGCTTAAATCATCACACAAACAACATTAATAATGAGAGCATTTAAAAAACAAACACGTTCCATTTTCACTCTTTTTTTCTTTTACCTTTGGAAACCAATGGTCCTTAAATACTTCAAAACTGTAGTTGAGGCCAACAAGTCGACTAGTCACAAAGACGAGGGGTTACTTTTCCCTCTCTCCAGGCTGCATTCGGGGGTTCCTGCCGTTCCTGCACCTGCTCCTACCTCCCCGAACGAGGGCTAAAAGGAACCCCAGAGGAGCTCAAAAATCACGAATGGAGTAGAACAGTCTTGCAAAAGTCAGGATGCCAAATTATCATAGTTTAATTTCTTCTTTCACTCGTCAACAGTTTAAGAGAAAGCAAAGCAAAGAGGCATCAGAGATACCACAAGCCTAGTGGTCGCCTTCTTAAAAGAGAAAAGAATTGAGTTCAGCCAGGCACAAAGGTCTCCATGGCAACAGTGAATTTAGACCCCCATCGGCATTATTTATGCAACATTTCATCACAAAAGGACCCTCCCACTAGCCTGCCTAGCAAATTCTAGTTTTCGGATCTTCCATTCCTTTACCCTAAATCTGTATGTGGATCCTTAGCTGTCTGTATCTCAACATTACAAAAAAAGAAAAAAGAAAGAAAGAAAGAAAAACCCACAGAATCATAAAATTAGTCTCAGACTGAATCTAGACTTTGTTTCCTTGGTGAATTCAAAGGCAAGAGGTAGATTCAAGATTGCTTAGAGTTCATATTCAAAGCTGGGGTCTAGTTTTGATTTCGAAATGGACCCTTGGAAAAATATCAGTTTATTCAAATTATTTTATTTCGGAAATGAGATTCTAATTCAAAGGAAATCTAAATTATGGCAAATTCTAACAAACCTAAAGGCTTACAGGAAAGAGAATTTGTCTAGATGTTTGACTTTAAAGTTAAATTTTACATACTTATATCCCAGCCATCATAGTACCTCAGAAAACTCCGCTCTGAGTCTTTTACTTGACTCTACTTTAGGTGCATCTTCCAAGTATTTTAAACACTTTTTATCAACCATGTGTCCAACGGACCCCATGTCCACATGTTATAATTAGATGACTCAGGGCAAATTATGTACAACAGAGATAGCCCCTCCCCCATATAATGAGGTTACTGTATTAATAAGATGTTATCTTATTGAGGAAATACTTTCTTCAATTCTAAAACAATATATGACTGTAATTGTTAGGATAATACTTGATGTCCAAAGGAAAGGATCATATTTAGCGTTAGCTCAAATAAGAGCTAAACAAGGTGACTTTTAAAAACTAGGTTTGGATTATTTTTAAAACAGTACAAGCTTTTTAGATGAAAATTCAAACAGAACCTACTTTTATTTTTATTTATTTTTTAGTTTAGTTATTTATTTTGAGATGGAGGGAGAAAATGTGCGCACGTGTTGGCGAGGGGCAGAGAGAGAGGAAGAGACAGAAAACACCAAGTAGGTTCTGAGCTTCAGCACAGAACCCAACAAAGGGCTGGAACTCATGAACCACATGATCAGTACATAAGCTGAAGTTGGACACTTAACCAACTGAGACACTCAAGTGCCCCAGGATCTACTTTTATACATGGCCATTCTTACCCTCCACCCTCCCCACA
The DNA here is from genome assembly GCA_004023845.1 of Helogale parvula. Classification (NCBI taxonomy): domain Eukaryota; kingdom Metazoa; phylum Chordata; class Mammalia; order Carnivora; family Herpestidae; genus Helogale; species Helogale parvula. Next base: position 284,504 of record PJEM01000579.1, on the reverse strand, counting down.
CCAATCTCCTTTAATACGGTGTATGTCTAAGTCTTAAATTATGCACCGTGATCTAAGTCTTGATTGGCTCTATGTTGTCTTTAAGACAATTTGAAAGAATGACTCACAGATGCCAATATCTTCTGTCATAGCATATTTTGTTAGATTTTCTGTTGCCTGCAACATAGGCAAATATCTATATCTCCTGGGGGCACAGGTCTCCCAGGGCTGGGTGCTCCTGGTGTCTCCAGGGCACAGTTCACCTTTATTTTCCTTGAGGATGCCTCCTGAGCTGCACAACTCATGGTCCTACTTAGACAGTTATACAATTTTTAGACAGTTGTACAATTTTTGTGAATACATCATTCAGATAACCTCACACTGAAAACGAATGAGAATTAAAAAGTAGGCTAACATTACTCTCTTTCAAGAAAAGAGTTCTCCCAGGTAAGAACAACCACCGCCTACATATTAGTTTTCTCTCTTTTTTTATCTATCATCTTTTTTATTACTTTTATGGTCATTTTTCCTCTCTTCTGTTTTATTTCCTCATAGCAGTCATCTTTATTTCTGCAACATTTATGTGTCCTTATGATTTGAATGTGGTTTCATTTATGCAATGGCTTTATACTTTCTTGTTTTTCCATGAGTGCTGCCTCCTGTTATTATTCCTTTTATGACTTCTTAGTCTTGTCATTTCTTCCATTTCATTTTTTTCATGATTCTATCCTCCTTTAGGTGATAAAAAAGAATATGGCTAATGTTCTCTTACATTACTTGTAGGTAATTTAATTTTTCTGGAGTTAATACTTTCTTTACATTTTGTATATTACTCTTATGCTACTTTCTTCTCTTTCTGATTTCTTTCTTTCCTGTGTGTGTGTGTGTGTGTGTGTGTGTGTGTGTGAGAGAGAGAGAGAGAGAGAGAGAGAGAGAGAGAGAGAGAGAGAGAGAGACATAGTGTCAATCCACTGTCTTATATTTAAACCCTTCAATTTATTATTTCCTTGAAAAGTCCAGCAACTTCACCTTGGCTTGGCCTTTGCTTAATCACAGATTGAGGAGGAGAGGGGTGCTAAATATAAGTGAAGAAAAAAGAAGGTTAAACATGCAGTTTTTATAACATCCCCCATTTCAACAATATACTCTCTTGTTGGAGCTCGTCTTCCACAGGGCTTCCTGGTTTTCTGTGTTCCCTCTTGTCTGCAGAGCTCAGTGCTTAGTGAAGGACTATGAATCATGGCCCCTGCTTCTTCCTTCTTTCTGTTTTTCCCTGTCTCTCTTTCATAATTCATTCTTTCTTCTTTCTTTCTTTCTTTCTTTCTTTCTTTCTTTCTTTCTTTCTTTCTTTCACTCTTTCTGCTTATTTAATTATTGTGAGAGACACAAAGACAGTGCAAGTGGGGGAGGGGCAGAGAGAGAGAGAGAGAGAGAGAGAGAGAGAGAGAGAATCCCAAGCAGGCCCCACACTGTCAGCATCGAGCTGGCACAGGACTCCATCCTACAAATCATGAATCATGAATTTATGACCTGGGCCAAAATCAAGCATCAGATACCCAACCCACTGAGCCACACAGGAGCCCGTCTTTATTATTATTTTTTAAATAAAATTGGCTCAATGTATGATATATTAAAAGTGAAACCTATATTCTTTATATGCGTTTCTGGCCAACTCTTTCCTGAGTGTTACTGTAAATGGAACTATAGTACTAATTTATTGCATTTTTGGTTGATTTTGCTTTTCCCAGAAAAGAAACAGAATAAGCTAAACATTGTGGAATATCCATAATTAATAGCTTAACCTAAATCCTAGAAAGGCATAAATATGTGTTTTTCACAAAATTCAATGATAACACACAATTTGAAAAGCAATCTTTACATACTAGGCGTACGCAAGAACCCCTTCAATTTGATAATGAAAAAAGACTACCTAAAAATTACAGATTTAAATATTGAAAACCTATCCTTAAGAGATGAATGGTGTGTTATTCACTATCAGTACTTCTACTTAATATTGTAATGGAGGGCCTGCGTTGGGCTCTGCGTGACCTGCTTGGGATTCTCTCTCTCCCTCTCTCTCTGCTCCCACCTCCCCACACACTGTCTCTCTCAAAATAAATAAGTAAACTTAAAAAAATGCATTGTAATGGAGGACTTCTGTAATAAAGTGAAAACTAAGAGCCAATGTACAAAAACATCCATTTTCTTTCTGTACATGATCCATTAAGAAATAAAAATGGGACGCCTGGGTGGCTCAGTCGGTTAAACGTCAGACTTCGGCTCAGGTCATGATCTCGCGGTCCGGGAGTTCAAGCCCCGTATCGGATTCTGGGCTGACAGGATGGAGCCTGGAGCCTGCTTCAGATTCTGTATCTCACTCTCTCTCTGCCCCTTCCCCGCTCAGGCTCTGTCTCTCTGTTTTTCAAAAATAAATAAATGCTAAAAAATAAAAAAATAAAAACAATAGTAACATTTATAGAAAACAGAGAAAAACATCCAATGCCCGAGGTTAAATCTGTGAAGGCGATATAAGACCTCCTCACTAACCACTTCCATAACACCACTGAAATTAAAGCGGACTCAAATAATGGTATTACAGTGAAATACCATGCTTCTGCTTGGCTGACTTAACTGATAGGTTTGACAATATTCCAATCCAACCCACAGCACGCTGTCCTTCCCCCCCACGAAGCGGTGGGAGAGACTGAGATACTGGAGAGCGGATTCTAAAATTTACATGAAAATGCAAATGCTCAAGAAGGACAAGTGGTCTTGAAGGAAAGAAACAAATCTAGACGCGGAAGCTACAGATAAGAGACAAACAGAACATGGATCAGAAGAGAATTCTGACACCGAACCACACTTACATATAATTTATGAGAATCATGTCATTGCCACATACTGTAAGATGGCGCCTTCACCTGGATGTCTCTATGGTGAAAACCTCCATCTCAAAAAACACACAAAGATCAGTCTGACAATGGAGCCTCGGTCTAGATACAAAGGATTAAACAATAAAGCCTTGAGAATGAAATACAGAACACATACATGACCTTAAAGGAACCCTGCTCTCGTATGTAGGATGCAAAAAGTGCTAACGACAGAAGGAATTACAAAGGTATAAATTGGGCCATGTTGAAATTGGGAAATCCTATTTATTATCAAGACACCATTGAACAAGTGAAGGGGCCACTAGTGGAAAAGATATTCTCATTCTTTACGTGTCTTTCTATAGAACTATATCTATGTCATCAATGAAAGTCCCCAAATGTAGTCTAATACAAAAGGGTAAGTGACCCAATATGAAAAAAGGTCAAAATACTTAAATAAGCATTTCATGAAAGAGGCTGCCCACATACACAGTACAGAAATGAAAAGATGATCAACTTTATTGCTCATTAGTGCATGCAAATTGATGACTTCCATGGGATGCCAGTACATACTCATGAGAATGATCACAATTAAAAAAAAAAAGAGGAGACAAAATGCCAAATACTGACAAATACTGGGTGTTAGCAGAGTGTGAGTAGAATTGTAATGGGAAAAGTAATTTGGTATTTTTCCGTTTCTTTTAAAGCTCTTCAGGAGTATACCTCGAGGTCTCTGAAATTCTACTTCTAGGTATATACACTGCTCATAAGTACACCAGAAACATCTATCAAGATGCTCATCCAGCAATATTCACATCAGCCCCCACTGGACACTGCCGACATGCCCAGGAACAAGAAGAAATGTAGTATGGCATCTGTGCACAAGGAAAGACTTCTGAGCAAAACAATAAACTGATAACCAAATGCAGTAAATGGCTGAGTCTTATACACATGACCTTGAGCAAGCTGTATTTCAGGGTATATGCACTTTTCTGTACGTATACTATTCTTAAAAGATGAAGTCCTAAATCATTTCCAATCCTGGATATCAGGCATGAATGAAAACACGTACATTATGGACCTACTAATGTTCTTGATTTTCTAAAAAAACAAACAAAACAAACAAACAAAAAACCCAAAAAGAGACATCTTAACTTCAGAGGTTGCCAGCAATATTCTTAGCAAGTTATTTTAAATGAAAATAAAAGCCTTTTAAGCCCTAGAAGTAGAACTAAAGAATGAAGGGATCACCTTTTGGTGTGATATCATCAGTTTTAAAATAATCTACTATGCTGTGCTGTACTAGACAAATGATCTAATTTCTTGGGCCAAAAAGAAAGAAACCACATTTTAATGTTATGGCCACTTGAACCTACTAACTCTGACAGCAGATAAAAGAGTAAGTAGCACTAATTAATACAGGAAGGCTTTCACATTAGAAACAAGTGAAGACTTTGTAGTGATTTCCAAGCAAGTGTGTTATGAATAGCACTATTCTTTTAACAAAACAATCTTTAGATGAGATTTTTTTAAAAACTTGATTCTTTCCTGAAATTTTGACTTTTTATTTTCTCAGAATCAGCATTCCAGGATAAAACTCTGTAATTCTGTTTATGATCCCTCCAGACGCAAAGGTATAAAATTACAAATGACTGACAGCCAAATTACTGAGTCTGCCTTCCAAAGGGCCTGGTGAAGCTTCAGCACAAAGATGATTTTGCAATTAAATAGTTGCAAAGAGTAATATTTTTAGGGCCAGCTCTGATTTTCGTTTGTAGTCTGTGGTTATCTTCGCTGCCCATGACCAGGATGGACTGCAGGATGCGTTAGTGTTAGGGGAAAGAAGAAGGGAAAAGAAAGAGGAAGCAAGTCAAACAAACAATTCTGGACTTTTGCCTACGACCCTGGAGGTGACAGTTACTTGGATCAAACTGAACCCTGTGCTGCCTGCTGCTGCTCAAATGTCACTACCTGGTGTCAGGCACACTCAGAAATAGGACACTGGGTACTAAGAGGCTGGAAATGCATGACATCATACACTAGCTCCTGAATGCCAATCAGTGTAAACTTGAACTCTGTAGCTAGGAATATAGGGTATATACACTAAATCCCATTAATAAAATACATTTTGATGATTATTTGCCCTACCAGGATATAAACCTCTTATTCGGGACCTTTCACACTGGGCAAATCACATGCCTGCCTTCGCTCTCTGCTGTAAGTTAAAGCTCATGGAATGAGAGATTAGGACAACCAGAGGATTTCAGGGACAGCGCTCTACCCTGGCATGAAATTAATTTCACTGTATTCAAAGCACTCTTGGTTTCTCAAATAGGATGTGCAGTTGACCATCCAGTAAAGGTTCAGCAAACCCCTTGGCATTCCTAATGCTGTCAATTATTAATCCATAAAGTTCATATGACTTAATATTTTGGACATAAAACTTGAAGACAGGAATCCCCAGTTACCAAATGCATGACTGCAATGACCAAGAGAATGAATTTAGGACATGATTTTTCTAATGCATTAATTAATTAGAGGCAGAAACACATCTGTTCTATGGAATACTCCTAAAATGCCACAATGTACCAGTTTTATCGTTAATGTGCATTTTCCAAGTAATATTAATAACAACACAGAATTCTCATTTTTAAATGCAGAGTTCCCATTTTCAAAACAGCCTCTCACTTTCTCTGAAACACACACACACACACACACACACACACACCCCCCTCGGCAGGATGTACGTTTTAAATTACAAAGGAGAATTTCTCTATGGCTGAATGGACAATGCCTCCCATATTTTATCCTTAACCACATCTCAAGCACATATTTCAGACATTGTATTCTAACAAATAACTCAATTTATCTGACTACTAAGAGTTTGGTATCTTAATCTCCCAGTATTAAGAGTAGCATTTGTTTCGATTTTGTGCATAATTAGCTTCCGTCTTTATCTGACATTCTTTAACAGTTATGTAAAGTGGTGATCATGAATACTACTCTGTCAAAACAGAGTGGCCCCTGTTTCTTGGGCGGACTTGGCCATCACATCACTGCCCCGGGCTGAGGTGCCCAAGGAATACCAACAAGAAAATGCGCATGACTAAGCATTTTAAGTTCTTCCCACAATGTGTTTGCCTGAGACGTTACACTAAGAGACTACTTTAAAATTTTTATTTGCAAAAGAAAATACTAAGGTCCAAAGAGATTGGACGGGCACATTTAAAACAAGTAAATGCCTGAAACTAGACATTTGAACACATCACATCAGAATTATATCAATATTCTGGTATAATTATCCTCCATAGGATGTAATCTCCCTGGGTATTAGCACATTTTCTTACATTTAGCCTGGAACATTCCGTCCTCTAACTTAAGATTTAACTCGTATCTTGGAAAGCTAAGGTACAAAGGCCAGCAGTGCACTGTCACGGTGATGGGGATTAAACAGGGACAGCAGGCTCAAGGTGATGAGCGGTCCTATCATTCTAGGATGCGAGTGCCCTCTTTGTACTCTGCTTGTCGGAATTTTTTAAACTTAGAGCAGTATTTAAATACTTGGTTAGGGACACCTGGGTGGCTCAGCTGGTAAAACATGTGATTCTTGATCTCAGGGTTTTGCAGGTTTGAGCCCCATGTTGGGTGTAAAGATTACTTAAGAATAGGGGCGCCTGGGTGGCTCAGTCAGTTAAGTGTCTGACTTTGGCTCAGGTCATGACCTCATGGTTCCTGGGCTTGAGCCCCACATCAGGCTCTGTCCTGAAGCTCAGAGCGTGGAGCCTGCTTGGGATTCTGTCTCCTTGTCTCTCTGCCCCTCCCCTACTCGCACTCTGTCTCTCTCTCTCTCAAAAAAAAAAAAAACTTTAAAAATTTTTTAAAAAATAACTATTTGGTCAGCAATCTTTCATGACTGGTAGTATGCTTTATATGCCATTTCATCACAAATGCCTAAGAGCAATCTCTAAACTTGTTCTCTGTCCGATGGTGGGGTTGGATGCAGGTGAAGCAGTGTAGAAAGCTAGCCAAAGCCAAGTCCAAACTGATCTTTCCTGAAAACTGACCTATCCTGCAGATATGGTAACAGACATTATTAAACAGACGTTTATGTTAAATAGATGTGAATCACAATAGGATCAGTGCTGATGGGGTTTTGGAGTGGTGGGGATCTGGGAATAATGCCCAAGAAAGAACTCTTGGGATGTCTTTGGTGCAAAAAGGTGATTTTATTAAAGCATGGGGACAGGACCGATGGACAGAAAGAGCTGCCCCTGGATTGTGAACAGTGACCGATTATTTACCTGGAAGTTGGGAAGTGAAAGCCAGGGGACATTTCCAAAAGGATTTTCATATGCTGCAGACTCTTCCCAGGATCCCAAAGGTGTAGCTATTATCAAGCTAAGGTTGTATTTCCCTCGAGCAAAGTATGAACATTAAGAATGTGCTGAGTTCCTGGAAAAACGTTCTACTCTGCCTACTTCAAGTATTTTTGGCTACAGGTTACAAAGAAATTTATCTACATTTCCTTCTGCCTTGGTTTCCCACATCAAGTACTTCATCATCTATTGAAATAATACACTCTCTTTTGAGAATTTTGAAGACTTTTCTACAATATGTATTGAATATGTCTCTTTCTGAACATTGCCTACACACTGGTATCCGATAAAGGGAGGCCTTGACTGTGTGATACAATTTCAGCAGGTTCTAGAATTGATACTGCATTTTTGAAATAGGCTTTTCTTAGGATGTCTATAAGCTTTGTTTACAGTTCTCTAAAGCTCCTAAATCCTGAGGTTGCTCCCTTTGTAAGTGCAGCCCATCTGGAATGAAGGGAGTGTTTGACATTTTCAAAGCTTCTCGGGTCTTCAGATGGACTGGATGAAAAGCTGAGCCTCATTTAGCTCTGTAGATTTATGCTATGTTCTTTCAACCTTGCTCTATATTCAAAATTTGGCCTTTAATAATAAGCTTCCCTTAATTCACAATGGGCACTCTGGACTGTGGAATATTAAACAAATAACAATGAGAGCGAGAAGAGCTGGCATTTTATTGGGTACGTAACTCACCATTGAACAACAAGGACTCACTTCCCACATCCCTGAAGTGTCTTTGACCATGTCCTCATGTGCGAAGGAAGAGCTGGCTTTTTTGTTTACTAAAAAAAGCATTAAGTAGGAGTGAAATTGTATCATCCTTTCTGCACACAGTCGAATGGAGCAAGTTACTCTCTCATTGTAAGGATGAGGAAAGAGATTCAGAGTGATTAAGTAACATGTCCCAAATCACACAGATTTTAAGGAATAAAACCTATATTTCAACGTAAGCAGTTTAACTTCAGAACTCATGTTCTCAACCACTGGAGATCCCTGTAATCATTTACAAGGTTTTAAGTTTTCTCTTCCGGAGTCATGCTGAAAAGCCACAGCACCATCGTGTTCTAAAGGGGTTTGTAGAACAATGACGGATCAGACTGTCCACCCCCTACGCCGCACTAAGGAAGGAAGCTCTAATGAGAAACCCCAGTCCCCTCAAATTCAGCCAGCTTCCTAAGGGAGCCAGCATCCAAGAACAGTCCCCAATCTAGTCCACCTACTAAGTAATCTTTAGCCAACTATGGTTTTGCCTATCATTTTAAGGTCATTAAGGTTGATATTGTATATAGAAATTATAAATTCTTTATCTACTTACATTTGAAGGTTTAGTTTTACTTCCTTAAATAACAGGAACTATGTATCACTTCCCAATTTAATAAGACTATGAGAGGCAGGTTTACACATTGAGGGGAGAGACAAATTATCTATTGCCTACAGCCTTCTAACAAATGACTTGAAGACCAAGAACTGAGGAAACCTACCTTAAGTCACCATGATAATTATTGAAAAGGGCAAGACACAAACAAAACATTTTACCAACAAATGCAAATTAATATTCATTAAGGACAAGCTCACAAACATCAAAAGTACGTGTAGGGCCTGTAACAACAAAATGTATGGGGTAAGCTGATTTCGTAGATATGAGAACACAGTGACATTTCCTAGAAAATGGGAAGAAATAGTGTTAAAAGAGAGAAGTTAACTATCATAGCCAATTCTGTCTCAAACAGGCATTTTACTTCTAATTCATCTTTTGGGAAGTTTCTGTCTTCTAGAACTTTTTTGTAAGTAGCAACATGTTTTAATTATATTAACTTAATGACATTTTTGGATTTTTCATTATCCCCTGTATATGAAATCCTGAACTTGGAAATAGGAGTTTTTACCCAATACAGCTTTTCCCCCCAAATGTCATATGCATGGCTGGCAAAAGGCTGGGCTTTTTTTTGGTTGTTTTTTGAATTTTGGGGGTTTTTTTTTGGCTTTTTGTTTTATTTCCACAAGTTCCTAAAATCCAAAATGGCTTCAAGTTCTACTTATCTATGAGCTCAATGTGAATCAAAGGTGAGATTTATGCCTGGGAGTACAATTCAGTGATGAATCTGGGTAATGGAAAAGGGACTATTGAAATCTAGTGTAGACTTTCTTCCACCAGAGTTCGCAGGGCAAAGGGTTTGTGGAGAAATGGCACCAGACACGGCCGTCCAATTTACTGAGACTCGCTGTACACCTGGGGATCTCAGAGGGACAAATTTCTTCTGAAATTCTGATGACACTGTTATTGTCAAACTGATGCGTGAAGTACCTGCTAAGGACTTCCAAAGTTTAGGGGTTGCTCAACGCTGCATCAATAGGTACAACACCCTACCTATTTTCTGGAAATCTCAAATCTTGGGACCACAAATGTCTGTTATCTAATTCTGAAGCATAAAGGTAAATATGGATCTAGAGAAAGAGACTTGTGATTGAAATATGTTCCTCAGTCTTCCAATTTTCTATCTACCATTTACATTTTCCTCATCTGGCCTTGTTGGATGTCCAAAACAATCACTGAAGTACTTATCTACTTAGAGGATTCCTATCCACATTAAAACATAAGTATGTGGGCACACAGCTGTTGTGTGTGCTTTTTTTTATTTTTATTATTTTTTTTTAATTTTTGATGTTTATTTATTATTGAGAGACAGAGAGAGACAGAACATGAGCTGACGATGGGCAGAGAGAGGCAGAGTCTCAGAATCCAAAGCAGGCTCCAGGCTCCGAGCTGTGAGCACAGAGCCTGATACCATGCTCAAACTCACAAACTGCAAGATCATAACCTGAGCTGAAGTCGGATGCTTAACTGACTGGGCCACCCAGGCACCCCGTGTTTTTTTTTAAATCAGTATGTAAAAAACATTTGCTGCCACCTAAACTCTAAGCAACGTTTGGAAAATATTAACCTATTTAAAAAAAAAAGAAAGAAAACTACCTATGTATAAAAGTACTGAATATCTCCTATTAAGTACAGAAGTATAATATACTTCTATATTAAGTACATGATGTGTTTTATTTTTCTAACTTGAGAAAAAAGATGCCTCAGTTGAACCAATACATGTGCATACCTTTTAAAATGAATACTAGCACAGGAAATTGTATTGCAAAATTATTGGGCAGAACATTTCCAGACAATGATGTTGGTAATGAAAGGTTTGATCCGGAAGGAAATGTCAGCAATTAACTCAGCAGTAATAGCACAGAAGTCGAAGGTAATGAGAGTATTGGTGATAAAAATGCAACAGGAACAACCGGTGAAGGCGTCCACGAACGCCTGTCTCCTGGTGACACTGAGCACTCCCAGAGAAATGACTGAAGTCAATGAAAAGAACATAAAGAATTCTGAGTCTGACAAATACTACGATTCGACTTGCATAAGGCGCTGGGCAAGGACATTTCTCTAGAGTAACATACTCTGCAGATGTATTGTAGACTCTCATCTCTGAAATGAAAGACCGACAGAGGCACATGGGAACATGTGTCTGTATTGATGTACATATGAAGAAGAATATGCATACATACGTTTCACATGCACCTAATGTGCCCAACACATTATTTGAGAAATAGGAGATGCTAGTATCACAAATATTTTGCTCCTTGCTTTTAAAGTTTATTTTTTAATTTTGAGAGAGAGAGAAAGAAAGAGAGAAAGAACAAACAGGAAGGGGGGAGAGAGAGAGAGAGAGAGAGAGAGAGAGAGAGAGAGAGAGAGAGAATCCCAAGCAGGCTCCATGCTGTCAGCACAGAGCCTGACGTGGGGGTTTGAACTCATCAAACCGTGAGATCATGATCTGGACCGAAACTAAGAGTCAGTCACTTAACTGACTGAGTCACCCAGGTACCCCGTTGCTTTTTTGTTTTTTAACATACCATAATTTTCACCATTTTTTCTGTTTGTGACCTAATTGGCATTATCAGATTCTACTCAACTTTTTGCACAGTGTCTTTCTTACAGTACTATGGAGAATGGCATATTGCTATAGATGAATTTTATTTTCTTCTCCAGAAAATGTCCCTGAAAGGACAAGACACATAATAAGCCATACATAATTGGAACAAATTTAATTCATCTCATTAAAAAATAAAATTTAGATTTCCAAATTCTAATTTAGTCTGTCTGAAAACCCTTAGTCATTGTAAAGTTATTTAAATCATTTTATTAGATTTAATTGTTAATATTTGTTTGTTCACATCTCACAACTCATTAAGATTTTAATAACTTATACTTTCCTAAATGAGAAAATATATCATAATGATAATCACATAAACATTTACCGCCTTATAGTTTACAAAACGGTTTTACATAAATTATCACTTTTGATCTTAATAATCTTTCAGTTAGATATTAGTATCTAAAACAGAAAGATAATTGTAAATTTAATAACAGAAAGCCAATTTATATCAAAGTTCTTATTTGGGAAGTCAGGTTACCAAGTTAATTACAAAAAAGTGCTCAGGCGCTTATTAAAATATACTTTGCTATTGCTCATTAAAGGAAGTGCTTAGTGCTATGTTTCAAAACATTCACCTGAAGCCCTTCAACCCCCTTCTCCCCAACCCCCAAGTCTCTAGAAGGTTTGGAGCCAAGCGGCAAAAAGTGACCTTTTCCACCCCCATCCTCTCCTTTATTCCTGAGGCTTTGGCAGGCAGGAACTTTCCTCTGAGGATATGGTAACTAAGTTCCCCTTAATAATAAAGGGATGCAAAGCACCATGAGATTCAATTTCTCTTCCTCTGGAAATTAATGATAGAATTTCTATTCTTAAAAATCTATTTTATTTTTGTAAAATATGCCGTCATAACTTAATTTTAACAATGCAAATGGTTCATAACAACACCTGAGCATTGCCACTTCTATATCAATACTATCGTAATTAGGAAATTATATACATAGAGTTTTTTTAATCGTTGGCACCAGAAATAATACCACGATTTTTGTCATCCAGGAAGATTTGAGAATCCAAAGCAACGCAAAGGAGTATTTCTTTTGAGGCAAGTTCCCCGTGGACATGTGCCAGGATGCATAATAAACACGATGACATTAGATGGCACGATGCAAACACCTCCTTGGCAGTCGCAGCAAGAAACAAGGGCACTGTCCTTTGGCCACGGAGCCCAGTGCGTCTCACCCAGTGTCTGTCCAGATGGAAGAGTGACACCCTGCGCCAGTGCGGGCACTCAAGGAATAACCTCACAACAGTCAGGTTTGAAAGAGACGGGAACCAGGAGACAGTTTCACTTTCTTTAAAATACAAACAACAATAACAACAACAAAAAAATCATCAACTTAGCATGCTGCTTTTCATTTTTCAAGTTAATGATACTAATGTATGATACAAGAATGAAGCAATCCTTCTAGAATTATCCTGCGCTAGCAGCAGCCTCCAATCAAGGAGGGGATAAATCCAGTACCTTGTGACACAGAGAGATGACTTCCTAAAATATTTTGATAAATATCATATGAATTACCCATTTGTTAAAAGGAAAGATGGCTTCTTGGGTTATTCTCTACCCTGTCACAGCGTGGAGAAGCACGTGGAAGACGATACTTCACATTAGGCACCTTAATTACTACCAAATAAACTGTTGACCCCAGACGCCTTTACCCCCACAACGCAACATGAACTCACCATGAGCAAAGAAGTATGAACACCATAGTTTCATAAACCTATTGAACAAACCTTCATCCGCATTTAGTATACTAAAAAAGTGGCCGCCTACTTTTGCGATATGAAAGTTGTCCATTCTGGTTTCCAAAAGAGCATCTAAGTATATGCATTTAACAAGAAACACACCACGGAACAGACACAGTCTACTCACGGTCTACATTAAATATCATAGTTACAGTAGCCGATAGGTTTCAATTTTACTATTGGTGTTGGTGTTGGTGTTGGTGTTACTGTCAGGATTTCACGTGCAGCTCTGGGACTTCTGAAAAACCCAGTGTGGTCCCAGGAAACCAAGGTTATCCTGCCACATGCCTGAAGCAAAAGTAAAACAGACTGGAGGTCCCAGAGGAGTCCAGAGTAAATGGCTAATTACAGAGGTGCTGCATTTGTCCCCATTATCATGTTATGTTCATGTAAAATGTAAAACCTAGGAAGACGAGTTTTGCTAAAAGTAAAAGGCAATGTAAATAGACAGAGGCTGACTTTATGAAAGGCAAACACTGCGGAGGGGTCTATTTCATAGTCCAACAAATGAGTACTTTGAGCAGTCCGTTTTTAGCGTTCACTCATTCTTCATCCATCCAATGAATAGTCATTAAGTGGCTATTTTGTTCTGTGCACTATTTTGAAAGGCAGTAAAGACATATCTCCACCCTCATGCGGTTGCTGTCTACTATATTTTGGAAACACTCAATATCTGCCATCTATTCCTACTTCTTCTAGAGATAAAAATTTATTTATTTATTTAAGTTTATTTATTTATTTTGAAAGAGAGAAAGAGAGAGAAAGAGGGAAGGGGCAGAGAGAGAGGGAGTGAGAGAGGATCCTTAGAGGGATACGCACTGTCAGGACAGAGCCAGACGTGAGGCTCGAACTCACAAACCATGAGATCATGACCTGAGCTCGCAACCAAGAGTCAGATGCTCAACTGACAGAGCTGACCAGGCACCCTGCAATTTAATTTTTTTAAACAAATCAATTTACTTATTCCTATAGAGATGCACACAGACTGATTAGCATATTCCTTTATAATTGATAAGTATATAGTAGTAAATTGTATTCTGAACTTAAAAGTTATTTGTTAATTTACTCTTTCACATAGAGGGTAGAAATAAGAACACAGAAATTTACTATTGCATGTTTGGTGAGCATTCAGATTCATAGGCGGGTCTTCTTTTTCCATGGAAGTCAGTGGCTAAAATGTGGCTTACAGTGGGTCAGATTTTGGAAGAAAGGCAGTATTTCATTTATGTAGCATTCAACTGTAGCAACTCATGCCCCAGGTTTTCACAGCCATGCGGTTGGCCTAGGAAATTTACAAAGGCTCTAATTGTTAACATGAATTGGATGGTAACCATGACCTAGACATCATGCTTATAATAACACAGATACTATATCAACAACTTTCACCACTGCAACGAAAGGCTGCTTTCCTCTCTTCATGATGACATTCCAAAGTGGGAATGACCATGGCAGGCTCCAGGCTGGTATATGGTGGAATGTGGACCTGAGCACAAGTCTGTTCTCAAGCCTTGACTCTTTCCTTGTAGCTTATTAGCCCCAACTTTGTAAGCTTCCTCCCCTCTTTTGCATACATGTGGTCTTTGTTCTCCTGCCCCGTCTGACGTTCTCTGGCTTTTCAAATCTTGGTTCCTTCTCTCTCCCCTAGAAAGCCTGGGGCTAAGCTTCTCCAGACATAGCCAATGCCTAATATTACCTGGATTCAGTTAAACACCCACCTCCCCAATCCTAGAAACTATCTCATTAAAATGGTCACATTAATATTATCATGCTGAATGGGAAATGAGTGAGGCATGTATAACCCTAATACAGCCCTGGAAGGATGACAGGGAGATTTGCCTGACCATTTTGGTTACGTCTTGTGTTTAGTTTGGAGTCCTATGTTCGTCCCTCTGGGGATTAGGATATGTATAATGGGAAGTGTAGAAGCCACAATCAGGGTTGGGTCCCATGTAGTAAATAAATGAATCATTGCTTCCTCTTAGGGTCCCGGGTGAAGTAGGAAAACGAATGCACAACCTTGGGTGACAGCCCTGAGGCCTCCACATCATCAGTTTCCAGCCTCCCTTCTTTGTTGCCCTGGAAAAGTTTTCTGTTGCCTCACATTGCCAGTTGTTTTCAGTCTCCCCCATACAATTTAATATTTGATGGCAATAAAAGTGCCAACAAGAAACATTAAACAGTAACACAAACATGATATATATTCCCTTTTGGAAAAAAGTAGTTGAGTAATTAATTACATACCTATGGGATAAATGCCAATGCTGGTATGATTCAGAAAGAAATCCAGAGCAAGTGCCCAGAGTGTGTGTTACAGCACCAGGTTTTCTCAGGGAAGTTACTCAACTGGTCTAGAATGAACTTTATTTATAAAATGGGAATAAGATTTACTTACCCTAGTTCAGTGAAAGGTTATAGAAATGCGTGTTACTAAAGCTACAAGTTTTAGGGGGTTGAGGGCTTGTCAAATATATTCCACACAGTGTCTAGGGGAAAATCTCATGAGGAAGAGTTCTTATCACTGCTCAGAGTAGAGGGTACCAAGCCCAGTGACACCCTCAGAACAGGCAGAATACACACATAGAATAAATGTCGGCACGAGAAAGTAATTTAAAAAATTTTTTTAATGTTTATTTCTTTTTGAGACACACACACACACACACACACACACACACACACACACAAAGCACAAACTGGCAAGGGGCAAAGAGAGAGGGAGACACAGAATCTGAAGCAGGATCCAGGCTCTGAGTTGTCAGCACAGAGCCCTACACAGGGCTTGAACTCACAAAATGTGAGATCGTGATCTGAGCTGAAGTTGGACACTTAACTGACTGACCCACCCAGCAGCCCATAAGAAAGCAATTTAAATTGTACAAGGATGTCAGCCTTTAGAATATGGACTTCATGATGTTAAGATATGTTCCATCTCTCTGTATTTTGTTGAGGGTTTTTATGAAGAATTGATGCTGTATTTTATCCAATGTTTTTTTCTGCATCTATTGAGATCATATAGTTCTTTTCCTTTCTTTTATTAATGTGGTATATCAAGTTGAATGATTTGTGAATACTGAACCAATCCTGCAACCCAGGAATAAATCCCACTTGATTGTGGTAAATAATTCTTCTAATGTGCTGACGGATTTGGTTGGCTAGTATCTTGTTGAGAAATTTTGCCTCTATGTTCATCAGAGATACTGGCCTATACTTCTTTTTAGTAGGGTCTTTGTCTTGCTTTGGAATCAAGGTAATGCTAGCTCAAAGAAGGAGTTTGGAGGATTCCTTACATTTCTATTTTTTGAAACAATTTAAGAAGAATAGGTATTAGTCTCTTTAAATGTCTGTTAGAATTCCCCTGGGAAGAAGCTATCCAGCCCTGGACTTCAGTATGTTGGGAGAATTTTGAATACTAAATTAATATTCTTCTGGTTATTGGTCTACTCAAATTTTTCTGTTACTTCTTGTTTGTTTTGGTAGTTTGTATGTTTCTCAGAACTTATGCATTTTTTCCAGATTGTCAGTTTGTTGGCATATAATTTTTTATAATAGTCCCTTATAATTGTTTTATATCTGTGGTATTGGTTGTGATCTCTCCACTTTTATTCATAATTTTATTTATTTGGGCCATTTCTCTTTTCTTATTAGTCTGTCTAGGGGTTTCTAAATTTTATTAATTCATTCAAAGAATCAGTTCTTACTTTTGTTGATCTGTTCTACTTGTTTTGTTGTTGTTGTTGCTTCGGTATCATTTATTTCTGCTCTAATCATCCTTATTTCTCTTCTTCTGCTGGCTTTAGGCTTTATTTCTAGCTCTTTAAGGTATGAGGTTAGTTGTGTGTTTGAGACTTTTCTTGCTTCCTGACATAGGCCTGTATTGCAGTATACTTCCCTCTTAGGACTGCCTTTTGCTGCACCCCAAAACTTTTGAACTGTCATGTTTTCATTTTCATCTGCTTTCATGTACTTTTTTTACTTCCTCTTTAATTTCCTGTTTAATGCATTCATTCTTTAGCAGAATGCTCTTTAACCTTCATGTATTTGTAGTCTTTCTAAATTTTTTCATGCAGTTGACTTCAAGTTTCTTAGCACTGTGGCCTGAAAATATGTATGGTATGTTCTTCATCAATTTGTATAAGACAGGGATTCCATTCTTACTGTGGTTATTTAATAGAGTACTTTAGGTCTTAGTCTCAGCAATCAGACAATAAAAAGAAATAAAAGCTATCCAATTTGGCAAAGAAGAAGTCAAACTTTCACTATTTGCAGATGACATGATCTATGTAGAAAACCTAAAAGCCACCCCCCAAAAATTGCTAGAACTGATATATGAATTTAGCAAAGTCACATGATATAAAATCAACATGCAGAAATTTGTTGTATTTCTATACACCAATGTTGAAGCAGCAGAAAAAGAAATCAGTGTATCAATCTCATTTTCAATTGCACCAAATACAACAGATACTTAGGAATAAACCTAACCAAAGAGGTAAAAGATCTATACTCTGAAAACCTATAGAATACTTATGAAAGAAATTGAAGAGGGTGCAAAATAGTGGAAAAACATCCCATGCTCATAGATTAAGAAGGAAAAAGTCATTAAAATGTCTATATGACACAAAGCAATTTATACATTTAATACAATCCCTATCAAAATACCACCAGAATTCTCACAGAGCTAGAACAAACAATACTATAATTTTTTTGGAACGACAAAAGACCCCAAATAGCCAAAGCAGTCTTGAAAAAGAAAAGCAAAGGTCAAGGCATCACAATTCTGAATTTCAAGCTATATTACAAAACTGTAGTCATCAAGACAGTATGGTACTGGCACAAAAACAGACATGTAGATCAATGGAATAGAATAGAAAACCCAGAAATGAACCTAGAACTATAAGGTCAACTAAACTTCGACAAAGCAGGAAAGAATAGCCAATGGGAAAAAAGACAGTCTCTTCAAAAAATGGTGTTGGGAAAACTAGACAGCAACATAGAGAAGAAGGAAACTGGACCACTTTCTTATACCATACACAAAAATGAATTCAAATTAGATGAAAGACCAAAATGTGAGACAAGAAACTGTCAGAATGCTAAAGGTGAATGTAGGCAACGATCTTTTTGACTTGGCTGGAATAACTTCTTTTTTTTCCTTTCTAAATGTTTATTTATTTTTGAGTGAGAGAGACAGAGAGAGTACTAGCAGGGAAGGGGCGGTGAGAGAGAGAGAGAGAGAGAGACAGACAGACAGAATCCAAAGCAGATTCCAGGCTCCAAGCTCTCAGTACAGAGCCCAACATGGGACTTGAGCTCATGAACCATGAGATCATGACCTGAGCTGAAGTCAGATACTCAACTGACCAAACCACCCAGGCATCCCTACCACAGCAACTTACTAGACATCCTGCCGGAGGCAAGAGAAACAGAAGCAAAAAACGGGAGAAGATATTTGCAAATGGCATATTGAATAAAGGGTTAGCATCCAAAATCTATAAAGAACTTATTAAACTTAATATCCAAAAAGCAAATAATCCAATTAAGAAATGGGTAGAAGGGGCTCCTGGGTGGCTCAGTCAGTTAAGTATCAACTTCAGCTCAGGTCATGATCTCACAGTCCATGGGTTCAAGCCCCGAGTTGGACTCTGTGCTTACAGCTCAGAACCTGGAGCCTGCTTCAGATTCTGGGTCTCCCTCTCTCTCTGCCCCTCCCCTGCTCACACTCTGTCTCTCTCTCTCTCTCTCAAAATAAAGTTATTAAAATTTTTTTAAAAAAGAAGTGAGTAGAAGACATGAATAGACACTTTTCCAAAGAAAGCATCAGATGGCTAATAGACAGATGAAAAGATGCTCAGCATCACCCATCATCAGGGAAATACAAATCAAAGCCATGGTGACATACCACCTCACACCTGTAAAATTAACAACAAAAGAAACAACAGGTGTTGGTGAGGATGTGGAGAAAGGGAAACTCTCTTACACAGTTGGTGGGAATGCAAACTGGTGCAGCCACTCTGGAAAACAGTATGGAGGTTCCCCAAAAAAGATAAAAATAAAACTACCCTATAATCCAGCAATTGCACTACTAGATATCTACTCAAAGGATACAAAAATAGATTCAAAGAGATACATGAACCCTGATGTTATAGCAGCATCATCAACAATAGCCAAACTATGGAAAAAGCCAAATGTTCAAGGATGGATGGATGGATAAAGAAGATGTGGTACGTGCAATGGAATATTGCTCAGCCATCAAAAGAATGAAATCTTGCCATTTGCAAAGATGTGGATGGAGGCAGAGTATATTATGCTAAGTGAAAAAGTCAGTCAGAGAAAGACAAATACTGGATGATTTCACTCATATGTGCAGTTTAACAAATGAGGAGGGGGAGAGAGAGAAACAAATCAAGAGACTTTTAATGATAGAGAATAAACTGAGTGTTGATGGAAGGAAGTGGGTGGGGGATGGGCTAGACAGGTGATGGGCATTATGGAGGATGGCATTTGTTATGATGAGCACTAAGTGTTGTATGCAAGTGATGAATCACTGAATTCTGCTCCTAAAACCAATTCGGCACTATATGTTAACTAACTGGAATTTAAATAAATATTATAAAAAGGAAAAAATAAATCATACAAGATAGAAACAATTAGAACGGTCACAATGTTAATGTATTCTAGGAGCTGAAGACAATAGACAAGGGTTTTATATTCTGATGAAGAGTCACAGACTATTAACATCCACAATGAATGAAAAAGATGGCTTCTCACGGTGATAAATGCTACAAAGGAAATAAAATTGTCTGATGAAGTGATCGAGCCTTCATAGGAATAAATAGGGACTTGCAGACCATTTTAAGGTTAGGATTTGATTCTAAAAAAAGCCACTGGAGGAGGTGAGTGACATTTTCTGACAGATATTTACTTTTTAAAAGATCAATTTAATATATTATGCTAAGTTTAAGGCAAAAGTGTCTTGAAGAACACAAGTTATGAAGAAATAATTGTGTTTGGATCTGATAAACCATGATCCAGACAAAACACGTTGGGTAACAAGGGAGGTAAATATTGTAACATCTAGAAACGGCAGTTGCTGCTGGGAATACAAAGGCAGTGGTGGAGGAGGAAAAGCAGAAGTGTCCTGAAAAAGAGCTAACAAGACATGGTAGTAGTGCCAGGAAGAATTCTAAAAACTTCCCCTTCCCCTACTTCATGTGCCCTGATTACTTCATCAAATATTCAACTAAGTTCTACTGTCAAGGGACTTGACTTTGAAGATGGAATTAAGGTCATACATGTTTTGACCTAAGACTATACAGGATATCCTGGATTAACCAGGCTGGCTCCACTTAATCCCATGAACCTTTAAAAGGCCAGGATTTTCTCTGGATGGAGTCAGCAGAAAAGGCAAAAGATGAGGCAGAAAACGAGGACAGAGAGATTCAAAGGCACCTTTGCTGGCGTCAAGGATGGAGGAAGAGAGCCTGAGCCAAAGAATACAAGTGGACCCAGATGCTACGAATGACTGGTGGTCCCAGCTAGCAAAGAAATGGAAACCTCAACTCCACAATGGTGTGGAACTGAATTTGGCCAACAACTTAAAATGGGAAGCAGATTCTCCCCCAGGACCTCCTGAGTGTCCCTGAGTGTGGCCCTCTTGACTTCTTGATTTTAGCCCAGTGAGCCTTATGGTGGACTTCTGAGACACAAGATAAATAGCATTGTTTTAAGCTATTAAGTTGTAATTGGCTACAGCAGAAATATGAAACTAAGACAGCAATGGAACCAATATTAGATGGGAATAAAGAAATGAGACATGTCAGGATGACTCTACTCTTCGAAGACAGAAGGGGGATGGAGGGACCATTTACTGAGATAAGGAAGCATGATGTAAGAGCGTTTGATAAGAGGGATAGAAAACAAAACTTTTGTTTTGAACATCTTAAGCTTGAGATATCTATCATTCATCCAGCTGGAGGTAACAAGAAGGAAGGGAAAAATAGAAATGTGAAGTTTGGAGAAGTGGTCAAGGTCAGAGACGTAAAAAGGCTTCGTGAATGTGTCATGTCCATATAAACAGGGCTACATGTGCACCCTAGAGATGTACAGAGAGCCAGAGAACATCTCCAGGACTGATTCATTAGCAACATCTAAGGAAAGTAAGAATGTTAGGAAAGAAAGGTTACGTACATTTATGGGTTGAATTATATCCCCAGAACATGTGAATGTGACCAAACTGGAGACAGGAACTTTAGAGACATAAAGAAGTTAAAATGAAGCCCTATGGGTGTTCCCTAATCCAAAATGACTGCTGTCCTTATTAAAGAGGAGATTTGGACAGAGATGTGCACAGCAGGAGAACATCACTGAAGAATAAAGACGGAAATCAATGTCCTGCTTGAGGAAGCCAGGGGACACCAGGGATTGCTGGAAAACCACCTGAAGCCAAGGGAGAGCGCAGACTGGGTTCTCTAGCGCAGCCTCAGAAGCAAAGAAGCAACCAGTACCTTGATTTTCAACTGTTAGCCTCCAGAACGGAGAGACAATAAGCCACCCAGTTTGTGAGCCTTTATTAGAGCAGCTCTAATTCACACACATGATACCGTGAAATTGACCTGAGGCAAGTCTACAGATATATTTCGAACAGGATGGTTTCCATTTTTGGAATATATAATATTACCACCCATTTTAAAATAAATAAAATAGATGAAACTGTGGCAAGGAAAATGATCCATTATAATAATCGCAACAGTAACCATACAATTTTAATTATCCACTTTTTAAGAACTAACAAAAACATATAAGTTCACTTTGGAGGCAAAGTTTCTTTTAGGAGAGATTAAAATTGACTGCCATTCAATTGACACAAATTATGAATATCTGAATGTTAATCCTCCATGAAAAACAATGGCAAGAAAGAGGCTCAACAGTCTTAGTTGTGAACCCACTTCTCCATGATATTCTTTGTATTTATTTATTTATTTACTGTTTTATTTAACTTAGACCTGTTAAAAATGTCAAACTGTCAATGTCTCCAGTGGAAGAAATTTAAAACTTGGGCTGCACGTCTCTGAACACAGCAGGTATCAACCCCCCTCCAACTTTAAAAGGAGCATGCCTTCTGTTATAAGCAGAAATTTGTACATAATGAGGTCTCATGCAAGGAATGTGCTTAAAGTTGACACTATGCATTATGAGAAATTCTCAAGTTCATTAACAGCCATAAAAAAGAACCCAGGGGAAAACTACTCTTATAAAATTTAGCACTTGTGAATTTTATCAACAATTTGCAACAAACCTAGAAATAGAAGCTGCCAGCTTAATGTATTATGCTAAATAAAATGTGAACCTACCCAGAGCAATGGAAGCTATGAAGAGTCCCGTTAAAGTCTGAAAAGCTATGATTCATAAAAAGCCAGAAAACAACATGACTGGAAAGAGAAAATTAATACAGTGTTATCGCACCCAGGCCCAAGGCATTAAACATCATCTATATGCTGATGATTCCCAATGCTTTCATCTCCAACTCTGCTCTTCCCACTGAGATCTAGACATATCTAGTCAACTACCTACTTCCCATTTCTACTGGGTTTTCATTCACCAGACTTCTAAGTTCACACAACCAGAAGAGAGCTTTTCTAAAATTTCTCCCATTCTCCCAATTCCATCACTCCCAACCTTTCCTCATCTCTGTAAAATGGGACCATCACCAAACTAGTCCTTGAGAACAAAAACATAGAAGACATTCTGGACCAGTCTCTTTTCCTATGCTCCATGAATATACGTCACTGGGTTTTTGTTGGTTCTATTCTCCTACATTCTATATCTTGAACTCTTCCACTTCTCATCTTCCCCAATTATGCCACCTAGCCCATTATCCCTAGCTTGCATTTCTGCAACAGCATCTTTCTTGGTTTCCCTTCTTCCCTTCTTGCCCCATCCCCCACTGCCTCCACAATGTTATTTTACAGAGCAGCCAGGGTTTTTCCAATTTTTAATTACATCCGTTCAAACCTTTGCGTAAAATGTTCCAACGGTCTTCCCACGAAGTCATCATCATCATCAACAACAACATCGTCACCAACAACATCCACATCATCACCACCACCACCATCATCATCATGTGAGTCACCGAGTACCTACTTCCCTGACTTTGTCAGCTTCCACTACTCCCTCTTTTCACTAAACTCCAACATATGGCATTTTTCTTCCTCAGACCCCTGAAGCCATTCCGTTAGCCTAGTCTACTCTTTTCCCAGACCCTCACCTGGCTGCCTCCCACTCATCCTCTGAGCCTTAGCACAGATCTTCCTTATCCAGAGAAGGCTCTCCTCAGCTAATCTTTATTTTTTTAATGCTTTTATTTCTTTTTGGAGAGAGACAGAGACAGAGGGCAAACAGGGGAGGGTCAGAGAGGAGAAGGAAACACAGACTCCAAAGCAGGCTCCAGGCTCTGAGCTGTCAGCACAGAGCCTGATGCGGAGCTTAAACTCATGAACTGTGAGATCTTGACCTGAGCCAAAGTTGGATGCTTAATGGACTGAGTCACCCAGGTGCCCCAAATCTCCTCAGCTAATCTTGCCCAGGTATCCCCTGCGCACTCTTAATGCCGTTGTCCATGTGTTTCATTTTCTTCATACCACGAACCATGCTCTGAAATTAGATGTATTGCTTATTTATATTTTACCCTCTCTTTTTTTTTTGTGTTTGCCTGCATTGTTATTGTCTATCTTACCCCCGTAAGTCACTCTGGTCTAGTGTTTATTTATTTTCACAAAATATGATGGGTTTATCATTTTTGATGAATATTATAAATAGCTGAACTAAGGTTACAGCTATTTTTTTCCTAGCAGACAGGGAAAACCTGTGCTCTTCAACAGTATGAATTTCTTTCTAATTCTTTGGAAATTGAAATCTTTGCATTTTGGGGATTTTGGAATCAATCTTTCCAATTGACCCTCTGTTACTAAGACAGTCAGGTTTAACTGAGTGAGAATTATTAATCACTCACTGATACTCTAATAAGAAAATGACCTTTTTTTTGAACTTCTGGGGAAATAACAGTCTATTTTATTGTACCAATAATGGACAAAATTTCAAAACATAGTTTTTGAGATAAATCACACTGGTAACGCCCAACACTGGCTAGTGAATTGAGAGAAAGGAATGCCTTGTTGTAGGTCTGTGTTCAAAAGTCTAGTAAGATGCATGTAGACAAAACCTGACCTGAACCCAGGTGTCCTTAAGTTTGAAGCCGACTTCCAAGGAGAGGCTTGAACCTGAGAGACTCCCACCCTCACCCCCAGGGTTGGGATCTTGACCTCACAACCTACTCATAGTAAACTTCTTACACTTGGCCAGACTCTATTAACCTTTTATCATTACCATTTCTCCCTAACAAAATCACTTTGAGAATCTTTTAACCTACACAATGACCTCCTTTAAACATGAGGAGAAATTTAGAACTGATTTATTTGACAGCAATTTGGTTTTAGTCCTGGTATTTGTTATGTTGATTTATGATAACATAAGTGCTGATGACAAAGCTTTATGGCACGTTCTGGACACAAAGTTCCACATTGGCTCCCTATACAGAGTTCACTCTAAATGCACACACTGAAACTGCTAGGCCATTCCACCGGAGGAGAGCCAGAGTAATGTCCAGCCAGCCCAAGGAAAGTAATGCCCTTCATACGTGAATCCTAAGCATAAACCCAATGCCTTGTTTAGGTTGGGAAGGACAAACATCTTAAGGAAATAACATTCAAAATGATTTAAAATACTAAAGATTTCAAACTGTTTAGTTGAAACGATGCTGAAAATTTTATTTATAGGAATAGCTGAATGTTCCAAAATACGTTAAAAGATAAGCTGGTGATCATCAGATGTGATATTAGCCATAACCCCCTAAGAAACTTGGGAGAGCAATAGTATTCCCATATCAGAGAAGAGACACATGCCTAGACAAGTTAAGTGAGTTTCATGGATTTATAAGCCACTAAATCTTAATGTTGGAGGGCTCTCGTCATTTTGACTCTCAGCCCATGGCATCCGTCCCGGAATAAGGCACTTTCCTTTCTCAGCGTATTAAAGAACGCCCTTTGGGTTCCAGCTGATGGTCCAAACTTTTCAGCTATAATATTACTACCATAAATGATGCCTGAATCAATCAGAGCAAAAGATACTCTTTTGGTCATCCAGAGTTCTATGTATCTCAAAGATGCACTTTAAATTCATGTTTTCAATATGAATGACACAATATAGATGTGGCTATGTTGTTGCCTTGTGAACCCTGGCTGCATACAGGTTTAGAGAAAATGCTCTTACAAGCTATCAATGGAAGGAAGCTGAAACAAGAAGACACTTAAGGCAAACAGATTAGAGGTCGATTGTAATTGGACGCCAAGAGTTAGGATACAAATCTAGGGTCTCAGTTGGTAGAAAAAGTCTCTCCAAAAGCAAAACTGGTCAATTCTATCACCTTTAAAGTTTTATTTTAAGCAAGATTTAGAACTGCCATTGTTAGCCTGCCTGTAATCATGGAGTCTATGTATTTCAAACGAGGGACAGAAGCAGAAAAGTATTCACCTGCAGCCCAGAAAGCTGGCCTACAGCCTGCGTGGTTTCAATAAAGATCAAGTCTGTGCTGGTTGCTTCATTCTTAAAAGGTCTCATTACAGCCTGTACATCTCACCAATGGCTAATATTGAACTAAAGGGTAGCTTCAGAGAAATCTTGTGAAAGTAGACGTTGGAAGAAAAGTAGAACTCTTGTGAAAGCAGAAATTTGAGGAAAACATTTATGACCTAATTCTCCCTGCATGTCCCTTCCTCCTTGAGCACTAGGCATATAATCACCAGCTTCATACAGCAAAAGTGCATCTCCTTCTGCCCATGGGGTCTGTCGCACGCTACTTCAATAAACGCACTAAGTTACACTGTAAAATGTCCCAAGGGTTCTTTCTAGACTGTCACCCTCAGTGATCCCGCAACACTTCTATTTCATACAATGTGTATCAGGATACAGTGATAAAGGTCTTCTCGAACTCAGAACAGATGAGGGGGACACCTCCACCAGTTGGTCTTCCGGTGCCCAATCCAGCACACAGACCCCAGTACTTAGCGTGTCTCAATGACACATCACTCGCAAGACACCCAGTCCGGCTTTGCAGTCCTCTACAGGTTCACTTTCTTCCACTGGACCCCCTTAACAAGCACCACTCCCCTTGCAAATGCTGGCTCTAGTCTAGTTCCAGCGTGAGAGGTAACAAGGAGAATCCCTTGCTCCTCCCAAAGAAAGGGATCACTTCATCCTCACATGCCCCCAGGTGGATGTCCTGCTGTAACTCTCCCTCCACTGTAGGATAGACATTTGTCTCTAACTGGCAGCCCTCTCCAAACTGTGAGCTCTTCGAGGGCAAGGACTGTATCCCATTCCTAACTGTGTTCCTAATATAAATAAGTGATCAAGGGATATTGGACGTTAAAAGAAAAACACAAAAATATCTCTTTATTTCAGTTCAATAAGTGCCAATACTAGATATTCTTCAAACCTAGATTGTAAGGGAAAGTCCCAAATGGTGGAGATACAGAGCTTTTGACCTAACAGTGTGGCCATGTAAGTACTCACGACAGGAAATCCAGAATCCCAGAGAGTGGGCACTCTGTTCTATCACTTAAATGGTCTTGACTTTGAGCATTAAGAGATGTGATTTTATAAAATGAGCACTTGAAAAGAACTTTTTATTTGAATATAAATCTTATCTTTCATTATTACTCATGCCTTCTGAATGGGAAATTTTGTCCTTAGAGAAGCCAACAATTTTAAGAAGGAATGGTTAATCATCTTTTAAAAATTATATTAAGCAACTCAGTATCCCTGAAATATATTTAAATTACTAATGACCAAAATAAGCAGATTCATGCCAAGACACACTGAGTCTCAGGGATACACATTTCTATTCCTTCAAAGCACACGTTATACAGCAAATTTGAATGTAGAGGGGAAACTATTCATGGAAATTAAGGTTTTAAAAAAGGTTCTATTGCTTAAAGACTAAGGTTCTTCCTATTTCTAAACACAAAAACAAACACAAACAACTTTCAGCTTTCTCTAAGGGTCAACTAACAGTCATTTACATTAACTGCCATATTTAATAGGGCCACTGAATTTCCATCCGGGGTATGGCATCAATTTCCTGAGCACACCCTGTTCCCCTCTCAACTCAACGATGCTGTGAATGAAATATGTGTGGAGAATGGTACCAGTCTGCTGCTTTGTGACATTTGCTAATAAATTTTTGCCAGTGTCAAGTGCTCTTAATCGAAGTCCATTTTGCTTTGGAGTTGTTTTTATTTTAACGTCAACATGGTATTCATATAGCAATTATCCCGTTTAAAGTAGCTTGTATGGATCGACTTGCTTCCTTCCTACAATTATGTAGACATATGCATGTGTGTGTATATCTATGTCATTTGTTGAAGCTTAAACTCAAATAATCTTGTTAAAGTCCTTCTTATGAAAATTTCTCAATGACATTTGTGAAAAATGGAAGCAAACGCTGGTGCTTCCTTCATAATGGCAAGGAAATATCAAGACCACCATGGTACAGAGAATTCAGGAGATAAAGTACTGCTAGGAGCTAAGTACCTAGGCGAACCTGAGGTCTGTAATATGGGCATGCAAAAATACCTCACCCGACATGATCTATATTAATTTTTATGCATTAGTTTGATATTTCAGCTTCAGGCAATGCATTTCCTTCAGAATTGAGTTAGTTACTAGCATGCACACATTTCCCAGAGATAACCATATGGAGACAGCCCAAGGAACCGGGCTCTTAAGTCTTAGTTCATGTCACCTCTTTCCCACCAGCTCCCGGATCCTGCCCAGCCTGGGAAGGGCAAGGATTAGGTTAGAGCTTAATCTGTGTTTCCATCATAGTTAATGCATACCTGCAGCTTAAGTCAACTACTCAGAGTCTCATCACTTTTCCTGTCTCATCTCTCTCTCAGACTCCCAACAGTATCACCATCTCCACTTCAATACATTTATCAATCCTTTAAGTCTAGCTCGTCTTTGCATCTACAGTGGCTCGCCAGCTTGTCCTTCAAAGACACATGCATTTATGAAGACAAAACAAAGATGGTGCCAGGTAGAGAAGCTTGATTGTGTTGATAAGAAGTTTAGAAAATTTCTTTCTTGATGATGTACTTTTTCCCCGTACGTGTTGTAAAGGACACTGTAATTACTTCAGTGGTAAATTCCTTCACACTGTGTACAACTACAGTTCTGATTATTTGCATGCCACTCACATTTTTAGTGAATTTACACTGTCTATTACGTAGTGACTATGTTTCACAGATTAAATAAAATACCTTTAATTTATGAAAGCGCATCATAATGTTTGGAAAGGTTAAAAATTACGTGTGAGCTATAACTTCCAAGGAGTCTGAAGGACTAAGATTTCAAACACAGAAAGTTCTGTTGACGCTAACAGTCTGCTTCTCCGTGCCAAATACTGCTTCCTTTTCCCCCAACTAATGAATTATTTCCACTTCTATCTACCAAGATTAAGGAACACATGGGCTCCTGGGTGGCTCAGTCGGTTAAGCATCAGACTTCAGCTCAGATCATGATCTCACAGTTCAAGAGTTTGAGGCCCACATCAGGCTCTGTCCTGACAGCTCACCCTGGAGCCTGCTCCAGATTCTGTGTCTCCCTCTTCCCCTGCCCCTCCCCAGCTTCCTCGCTTTCTCTCTTCTCACAAAAATAAATAAGCACTAAAGATTAATTAAAAACAAAAAAAGAAACCCAACTGATGCAGAACTTGTGAATCAACAAAAGCTCTTCTATTGGCTAACAGGAATATAACATATACAGCTGCTTTGGAAAACAATTAGGCATTAACTCATTAAGATGAAATTTGACTTCTGCACATATAATCAAGAAAAACTCTTAGGAAAATGTAAGGCCAGAGACATATACAAGTTCAAGGTAGCACAGTGCATAATAGCAAAAACTCAAAAACAACCCAAATGCCCATCAAGGGAAAATGGATGAATAGTGGTATTATTCCATCATGGAATATTCTAAGAATAGTGAATTCCATGAACTACGGCTCTAAATCTGTGTTTCATCATTTTGTGGGGTGGTGGTAACAGGGGGTTGTGTGTGTGTTTTTTTGTGTTAAAACAATTCCACTATGACTTTTACCAAGCATCTCAAACTAGTCCCTCTTTTCCTCTCGTCCATCCCTATCTTGGTGCACTGCAAAAAGTTTCTATCACTGTCGCTCTACAGAAATGTTTTGTTGAATGTGACCAATGGTTTCCTAATTCCCAAGTGAGGCTTTCTTCCTGAGACACTTAATTTCATATCCTCAGTATATTACTGTTGATGACTCATCCTTGGCCTTGACGTTAATACTACCCTAATTTCTGCCTCTATGCTATTTCTTTATGCCAATCTTCTTATCTTTATTGCTTCCCTTTAAACACAGCCATTCTTCTGTGTTCTGCCTACAAGGACTGATTCTCCTGCATGCGTTTTCTTCCATTGTTTTGTCTATTCCCAAAGCATCTTCAAGCATATTTATGTTTATCAGTCTTCCGATTCCCAAATTTTCTATAAAATCCCAGAAATAGATTTCCAATCATCTACTACCTCCATGGATAACCAAAGGGTTATTAATATCATGTTCATAACAAATGCTCCTATTTCTAGCTTCCCTATCCTGGTTTATAACATTACATTCTTCTTGTCGCCCAGGCTAAAACCTGTGATGTTAGCTTTGATTCTTCTCTCTTATTTGCCTCCAACATTTATTTCCAAGTTCAAGAAGGTCTGTCAAATATGACCCTTCATTTACCTCTAGTGACACCATCTTCATTATTTCTCACTCCTGCAGAGACATTCCTGGGCATTTCTCAGTAGCTAGATCCCTGGTGGCAATTTATTCTCATCTCATCTAACACCCACAGGGTGCTTGATATCATAGGCCCTACACCTGATTCATCTTTTGCCATCTGTGCTGCCATTTCTTAGCTCATCCATCCTTCATTCAGCATTTATGGAGTATGTTGACTGAAATGTGTGCTTTGTTAAGAATAATTGTCAAGTGATCACTCAACAAACATTTATTGCACAGCTATTATGCTAGGTTCTTTTTTTTTTTAGGTCAGAAGCACATTAATATGAATATGAATAAAACGTGACTGGAGCTCTGTTCCTGGGTGTGCCGTGGACTGCAAGCCGTTTCCCAAAATGTCCGCTAGGGAGCAGTATTTCCACAGTGCTTGGGGGACAGAATTCTGGTGCCTACTGGGTCAAAGATGAACAGAGTCTTCATTATGGGATTCTCGGAACCATGAGGATGCTGATGGACACTGTAAATTGGGACTAGATGTATTTCTGAACTAAGAATTTTTTACTAGAAAGACATTACTATACATACATAATGGGGTCAAGGAGAAACACCCAGAAAGGGAGGTGGGGCATAGAACCACTAACTTATTATCCCAGACAAAAGTTTCTACTCCTGGGCAAACACAAACAATACAGACGGGGAGAGGAGACGTCACTGCCCCCATTGTATGGATGAGAAAACGGATGTCAGTGAAAGTAATTGCAGGAATAGATGGCAAAATGATGACTAATATATCTCCTTCTAAGTCTGCTAAAAATTTTGTCTCCTTTGCTTTGCACACATTTAGCCCTTTTAGCACCTACTCTGTTACCTACCTATCTTTTTCTCTGCCCTTCTCTACTTAAACCTGTCAGGTTTTCTTTATCCCATTCATATCTGACCACACCAGGTACTTGGGTTTTGAGGTTCATTTCATATCATTTGAAAAACATTAAAGCATGCTCTCCACCAATTACAGCTCGACAAGTCCCTTATACAAAACCCTTGGGACTAGATGTATTTCTGAATTAAGAACTTTTGACTACAAAGATATTACTATACATATATAATGGGGTCAAGGAGAAGCACCCAGAATCAATACATTAAAGTTTCCACAAAGATATGTGCTACCACTCATGTTTGCCAGGATTAATAACATGATACATAGCCTCATGTTAGTTTGGGTCATGATTAGATTCAAAAAGGAAGAAGTCTTTAGTTATTTCTCTCTTTAACACCTTGCTGACAATATGCTGCTGTTTCTAGGGAACCTCAATATTGCCCTCACCACACATATATATGTGTGCATATATATCTCCATGTGTATGTGTGTATGTGTGCATGTATGTATATAAACATACATGTATACACACATATATACACAAAATATGCACACATGTATACATCTATTTCTATCGTATGCACACATACACATATATTTACACACACACACACACCCCTCACAGATTGTGGAGTTCAGAGATAATACAGGTCATTTGGTAGAAATATTACCTAACCCTCTCATTCTTTCCATACTCTGACCATCTGAGATGTTAACAACAACAACAAAAAAATGTTGATCAGTAGCACAATGTACAACAGTTTTCTTAAGAACCAAATCATTCTAGCCTGTTCTCGTTAGAAGAATCATTGCAACTATGACCCAGGCAGCGCATCAGGAATTGGATGAGCCCTCACATATGTTTCACATCATTTGCACCCTCTTTTTATCAGTACATTATTTTATCAACTAAGTTATTTTTTTTGCTAAAAATAAAATAAATTCTAATCAACTTTTTATTGATTACCTGGAAACTATATTATGCTTCCCTCCAACTTCTTGTTAGTAAATTGTGTAGCTTCAGGAGATTTTTGAATCCAAGTTAGAATTTTGCAAAATTAAGGGACAATCAGTTTTTTAAAAAGCAAATATCTTCTTTCTGGAGTTTTCTGGTGTACGGCTTATATATAAAAGAACTACTGGGGTGCCTGGGTGGCTCAGTCGGTTAAGCGTCCGGCTTCGGCTCAGGTCATGGTCTCACAGTTCGTGGGTTTGAGCCCCGCGTCAGGCTCTGTGCTGACAGCTAGCTCAGAGCCTGGAGCCTGCTTCAGATTCTGTATCTCCCTCTCTCTCTGACCCTCCCCTGCTCGCACTGTCTCTCTCTGTCTCTCAAAAACAAATAAAAAACATTTAAAAATAAATAAATAAAAAAAGAACTACAACTTAAGAATCTTTAAAATGAAAACAATTCAAAAATATATTCTCAATGTATTTCCCTTCCGTTGCCTGGTCCTGGGCGTGGTCTGATTTGTGGTCCTGGTGGGTTACTAATTAGCCTTTTTTTTTAAATTCTCAGGTTGGTTAACATACAATGTGGTCTTCTTTTAGGAGCAGAACCCAGTGACTCTTCACTTCCACACAACACCCAGTGCTCATCCCAACAAGTGCCCTCCTCAATGCCCATCCCCCCTCTTCCCCTCTCCCCTGCCTCCCACCCCACCATGAACCCTCAGTTTGTTCTCTATATTTAAGAGTCTTATGGTCTACTTCCCTCCCTGTTTTCATATTTAGCTTTTTAAATCTCATGCCCAAGAATCTCTGCCATCAAAGCCTGCGTTCATGCTCAGTGTGGGTCATAATTAATAGATTTAAATATCTAAACTTGTTTCCATGATGGCAGAGGAACTTAGATAAACACTCCAAACAGAAGGTACAAGCATTTTGGCTTAAGTAGGTATATAAAAATAACACTATTCAGAATATCCCAGTTTCTTAAAGCTGCACAAGGATCTGGGAACCTCCAATTTGTTCACTTAGCTGGAGTCATAACCCTCCTGCACTAACTACTGGTGCCCTCTCTTCGTACTTGAGGAATGGGCATCTAAATTGGTGGCAATTTGGAAATTTTACGTAAGAAAGAAATCACATGACTCATCTTCTTATTTGAAGTTTGAAGTTATCACCACACTATCCTTCTCACCGTCTTACATTTCTACACTGTCTTACATAGCAGGACCTGCTTCTGGTCGGTATACTCTATTTGGTGGCACAGCTCATTTTGAGTTTATATTAATTAGAATTTGAGGCCAAAATAGAACTTTATGTTTTTAAGTATGTTTTCAAGAAATGTTTAAAAAATAATGTACTGGGGTGCCTGAGTGGCTTAGTTGGTTAAGCATCTGACTTCAGCTCAGGTCATGATCAGATCGTTTGTGGGTTTGACCCTCACATTCGGCTCTATGCTGACATCCCAGAGCCTGGAGCCTGCTTTGGATTTGGTGTCTCCCTCTCTCTCTGCCCCTCCCCCACTTGTGTTCTGTCTCTTAAAAATAAATAAATATTACATTTTTTTAAAGTTTAATCAATGGTATTTTGCATCTCAGAGAGGGAGGAACACTATAAGAAACTCTTTTTTTTTAATGTTTTATTTTTGAGAGAGAGAGACAGTGTGAGCAGGGGAGGGTCAGAGAGAGAGGGAGACACAGAATCGGAAGACAGGCTCCAGGCTCTGAGCTAGCTGTCAGCACAGAGCCCGACACGGGGCTTGAACCCAAGAACCATGAGATCATGACCTGAGCCAAAGCTGGACGCTCAGCTGACTGAGCCAGCCAGGCGCCCCAAGAAACTCTTAAATACAGGGAACAAACTGAGGGTTGATGGGGGGTACAGGGGAGAGGGGAAATGGGGGATGGGCACTGAGGAGGGCACTTGTTGGGATGAGCATTGGGTGTTGTATGTAAGCAATGAATCATAGGAATCTACTCCTGAAGCCAAGATCACACTGTATACACTGTGTGTTAGCCAACTTGACAAAAAATTATATTAATAAAATAAAAATGCACAAAACATAAATATAAATCTCAAATAAAATCTCTGAAAATAGTAGCTTCCATCACCATTATTGTTACTTGTCCCAAGAGTATTATGTACCGCAGGTGTATTGATCGGGTCTTTTTTATTTTCTGTAACTCTGATGCTTTGACATCTTGGGCCTTTCAGACCCTGGAGAGACCTCTTTAACTAGTTCTGGGTCCACACAGCCCACCCTCTCCTCTATTAGGCTCTCTCACTCCCTTGCCGCAATCGCCCCAGACCCACGAACCAGACGACCCGGGACAGCCTCTGCACCACAAAGCTCACGGACATTATTCTAGAAGCTAGCCAATCCCACACCTGTGTCCCCTGCCTCATCTGCTCCTTCCCACAGAAACCACAACAAACGTTCTTGCCCACATTTATCTGCTGCTCCATGTGCCTCCTGGCAAACCCTGGCCTTGACCGGCAAGGCCCTGCACTGTGTGGAACAGGCCCTCTTCTTCAAAACTATCTGAAAGATGAGTCGGTATCTTTTCCATGACACACAACCCCTGATCTGGTGAACTCCTCACACCTGAATAATAATAAAACCTACATTTTAATCTATAGGTCACTGGGCCCACGTCTTAACACTTGCGGCGGACTACACCCACGTTTATAACCTGTGACATCCCTGTCTCTCTGTATCCGAATCCGGCAGGTCCTCTAGTTCCAGCTGACATGCAGCTTGGTGTCTCTGATACCCAACTCCTAGCATTTCCTGATGCCAAAAAGCCTGCATCTGGGGCTCGAGCCAATCCCAATATGTAATCCCAATATGACCCCAGTGCAACACAAAACATGACTCTGAGCCAATATCTGGTCCTCTTGACCCTGCTTCCTGCCGGAAGGTCAAGTCCAGCTGGAGGTCTGGTTCAGTGTCGTGCACTCAAGTCCCCGTGGATGAGTCTGTGCATGCATGTGTACATACACACATTCATATATACACACGATCACGTGTATCTTGCTAAACTAATTCTGCTATAGGTAAACATGTAAAAATCAATATTAAGTAGATTATGTAAAAATAAATATCAAATTTCAGACTACCATATTTGTACTGCTTAGGAAATAATTTTGTGATATGTAGACATATATAGACACACACATATACACACACACTGGTGGATACTTAATTGTAAGTATATTCTAAATTGTATTTAGATTATATTAATTTATATAATATACTAATAAATAAGATAGAAATATATTAATAAATATTCACATTACATTACAAATCTCGAGTTGATTTCACGCATACAGAGCTCTGCCTGCCGTACCTGGCTTGTTCCAGAACCGCCTTTCAGCCCCTTCCCAAATCCCAAAGCCGTTGTGGATTACGCATATAATCTACAAACAAAATATACTCCTTCTAAAATGAAATATTCATCATCATTTCAAAATAAAACTAAATTCTTTTTTGTCAAAGGGTTACTTATAACCCAGTAGTCTTCAAATAGGAATAACGCAGCCTTAAATGCATCATCATGCTCACTTAGTGTAAGGAGAAAACACCAGTGCCTTCTACAGATTTGCCAAACGTTACCTAACACAAAATCCTGGTGAGGAATAACATAACTTGTTCCTCAAGCTCTATATATGCTTTAAAATTATGTTTTTTTATATTGGAATTTATTTGAGTGGATTATGTTTCCCAAACATTTACTGAAAATAAATGAACTTATTTTCTTACCAACATAAAACATGATGACTAAATCATTGATTGGGGATCAGAGACTAGCCAGCCTAATATAAAACATCAATAGAAAGCAAATACATCTAACAAGTTTTGCAGTTAACATCGTGATGACCTAAGATAGATCTGACGAGTCTTCTTCTAAAATAGAGTTGTCAGTTGTGTTCATGATGGCTCATAAACAGACCAGTTTTTGTTGATAAGGTTTTATTCCAATCATTCTAAATGGCACAATTGGTTGAATCGACCCTGTAGTTAAAATGG
Organism: Helogale parvula; assembly: GCA_004023845.1. Classification (NCBI taxonomy): domain Eukaryota; kingdom Metazoa; phylum Chordata; class Mammalia; order Carnivora; family Herpestidae; genus Helogale; species Helogale parvula. Next base: position 248,843 of record PJEM01000579.1, on the reverse strand, counting down.
CTAAAATGATAAAATTGCCTATGGCTCTTTCCTATGCTTTCTAGAAAAACATGGCCTCGACCGAGGCAAAACTGTCCCACAAAACCATGGCTCCGAAAGGTTTCCCACATTCATACAGTGGCATCTTCTTAAGCATTTATTTATATTCCATCTACTCCAAAACAGAGTGGAGACAGTTAAATCAAGGGAGAAAAAAAAAAAAACTCTAAAGGGAGAAACGTCAACAGTAAATAACACTGATACCTTTCACAGTAACTCTAGAATGATTAAAACAGGTAGGTATTCTGCTCCAAAACACGTTAAGATTTCCGCCTCCTAAAATCTTTTTTTCATTGTTGATTTTTCGTCTACTGCAATTATGTCCTTCAGAGTAACATTAACAGAAGGGCAAGTTTATTTTTGGCAACATCAGGAGAATAGTTACCGGCAAACTGTTCCCACTGAACATGAAGGAGAAACTTAAATCACCCTGTTGGTCTCTGAGAGTTTTCCCGGGGAAATGTTCCCGCCTCCAACACAGGGAAGGAGACTGTTGACTTCCGGGCAGACTGCTCCTTATTTTATAAGAGGAAAATGTATAATTGGGAGAAGCATACATTCATGAATTTGAGCTGGATAATGTTTATTTCCTTATAGAAGTAAAGAAGTGAAAAGGGCATGTGACCTTTCATACACTGAGGATTTACTATGTCTTAGGGTGCCAAGGACCTTTAGGTGAGATCTCTTTGGACCTCAGAAGGATCTATTGCTCTTTCCTTTACTGCAGACAAAAACTCTACAGTTTAGAAAATTTACATGTCTTTGTTTTTAATTTATTTCATTAATGCTTATTACACCTCTAAATATGTTTGACATGATTCTATATGATGAGGGCACAAAGCAGGAAAGGCAAATTTTTCCTACCTTCAGGAGCTTATATTTTTTTTAACGTTCATTTATTTGTGAGAGAGAGAGAGTATTTGTGTGAAGCAGAGGAGAGGCAGAGAAAAGTAGACAGAGGATCCGAAGCAGGTTCCAAACTAACAGCACAGAGACCAATGTGGGGCTCAGACTTATAAACCGTGAGATCATGACCCGAATTGAAGTTGGACGCCTAACAGACAGAGCCACCCAGGCGCCCCAGGGCTTACATTTTACTGGAAGAGATAGATTAACAATTAAATACAGTTTTTATATTAGACATTTGAATAACTTAAGGGAGAAAGTCATTAAGTCACTGTGATCTAGAAAAACAAGAGGATTTATTCTAGCAAAGTTTTTTGAGGAGTTAGCATTAAAGCTGAGATTTGAAAGAAGCGAGGGGTGTCCCAGTTTAGAACTAGATGCGTTAGTTCTCTTGTGCTGCAAAATCCTGTATACTCGTGTGTGTGTGTGTGTGTGTGCACGCGTGCGTGCGCATGCTCACAGGGAGAGTATCAACGAGATTTATAATATCAATAATATCAGGATAATATCAATATAATAGGATTTGGAATTAGAAATGAACACCAAAACACAAAACAAAAAACCTTGGAGCTCAGGAGATGGAAAGGAAATATAATAAGAAAAAGTGCATATATTCAGAATATAACGTGATAAATTAGATAGGAATGGTATGGAAGAACACATGGTTAACAATGCTTTTTTAATTTAACTTTTAAATGTTTATTTGAGAGAGAGAGAAAGAGAGAGAGAGAGAGAGAGAGAGAGAGAGAGAAAGTGCACTAGCGGAGGAGGGGCAGAGAGAGAGGAAGACACAGAATCTGAAGCAGGCTCCAGGCTCCGAGCTGTCAGCACAGAGCCAGATATGGGGCTCGAACTCACAAGCCATGAGATCATGACCTGACCTGAATTTGGACGCTTAACGACTGAGCCCCCCAGATGCCTCCATTGTTAACAATACTTAAAATAAGAAAAAAGATTACTGAGATGGAGCATTCAGCAATATAGGAGTTCCCCCGGTTATCTGCTTTATTCTAAAGAAACAGATCATATCAACTGCTTACTGAGAAGAAAAAGACACAAACGTGAAATGTTTTTCTAGGTTAGAGTAAAAATATTGAATAATTCTGTTTTCATTTACATAAGAGACATGGAATTCATTTTAATACTTGTTGACAATGGTGTCATTTTACTCACTGACAATAATCAGTCAAAATACATTGTGTAGTAGGTTGTATTTTGTTAAAGATATTTAATTTCAGACGTGATTTCTTAAGCAGATTTAATTTTAAATACCAAGTTAAAAGACTTGAATGGAACAGTGATATTTAGAAAAAAATTCATTTATTAACATTATTTTTTAAAGTACAGTATTTTTGTTGATTTTGATTTATAAGACATTAGAAAAAGGAAATAAAGCAAAAGAATTCTTCTTCAGTTAAGGAGAATTAATGATAAGAATTTCACAAGGGGCACCTGGGTGGCTCAGTTGGTTGAGCATCTGACTTCAGCTCAGATCACGACCTCACTGTTTGTGGGTTTGAGCCCCATGTCGGGCTCTGTGTGAACAGCTAGCTCAGAGCCTGGAGCCTGCTTCAGATTCTGCACTTCCCTCTCTCTCTGACCCTCCCTTGCTCGTGCTGTCTCTCTCTGTCTCTCAAAATTAAAAAAAAAAAAGAATTTCATGACAGTTCTTTTGCCTCCCCCCCACCCAAATTTTGGGTGTTCCAAATTTTTACCAAAAAAATGTTCCAAAGTGAAATTCAATGATGTTACTATCAGTTGTACATTCATTCAACGGCTATTAATTGGGTCCGCTACTCTATGCAGATGCTATATTTGAAGCTGCATGTAATACTATAATTTGTGGTCTCTATTTTAGAAGCACGCATCTGTAAAACAAAAACAAAACCAAAATCCAACAGTAACAACAACAAAAATACACAAAATTACAATAAACTTCAAAATGGACTGTAAGTAGCATGCAGAGAAATGACCACATGGCTGAAATTATTAAAAGATGAATGTCAGTGACATTTTACAAAAGAGCTATGAGGAGTATGTCCTTTATTACTTTCAGTCTTCTTGGGGAAGGGATTTTGTCCTCAAAAATCCATTCTACTAATCTTGTTAGAATGATTGGGGAACACTTGTAGACTAAAACTGAGAACAGAAGACCACATTCATGCAGTAAATTGACTCTCAAGCAAGAGGGAAATCCTGTTCAATGGAGAAAGGATATGGTTTTCCACAAATGGTGCAGGAACATTTACATAACCATATTCAAACATTCAAAAAGGCAAAATAATAAATCTCTACCTTACTTCACACCATTTAAAAACAGTAATTTGAAATGAATCATAGACTTAATGTAAAACCAAAACTTACAGGAAAGTTTTCTACATGAAGTATATGGTAAAAGTGTACATATATTAAAATTAATAAAAATCACAAACATTTCCTCCTCAAAAAACACCTGAAGGCTCAGTTGGTTGAGTGTCCAACTCTTGATTTCTGCTCAGGTCATGATCTCAAGCTTTGTGAGTTCTAGCCTTATGAACGGCTCAGCGCTGATGGTGTGGAGCCTCCTTGGGGTTCTTTCTCTCCCTCTCTTTCTGCCCCTTCCCTGCTTGCATGTGAGTATGCTCTCTTTCGCTCTCTCTCTCTCTCTCTCTCTCTCTCTCTCTCTCTCTCAAATAAGTACATTAAAAAAAACTGTTATAAAATGAAAAGGGGAGCCACACACTGGAAGAAATATTTGCAGGACACTCATCTAATATCGGACTTATCTCCAAAATACATAAAGAATTCTTACAAGTCAATAATAGTAAGTCAAACAACTTGATTAAAAAGATGAACAAATGACTTGAATGAACACTTTAAAAAATAAAATATACAGGGGTGCCTGAATGGCTCAGTCAGCTGACTGTCTGACTCTTGATCTCAGTTCAGGTCATGATCCCAGGGGTGTGGGACTGAGCCCTGGGTTGGGCTCTGCGCTGGGCATGGAGCCTGCTTAAGATTCCTTCTCTCTCTCTCTCTCCCTCTGCCCCTTTCCCACGCTTGCATTCTCATTCTCTCTCTACAATAAAAAAATTAAAATTAAAAATTAAAATAAAAAATAAAATATACGAATGATAAATATGCATGCTAAAAGATTCACAACATATTTAATCACTGGAGAATTGCAAGTCCAAACAACAATGAGATATCATAACACATTCCGAGGATTGCTAAAAATGGAAAAAACTTGTAATACCAAGTGTTGGTGAACTGTATCTCCCAGGCTGCCAGAGGGAAAGTAAAATGCGTGAGGCACTTTAGAAAACAGTTCAGCAATTCCCTAAAACAAAATTCATTTAGCTTGTGGCTCAGCCCTTCTATCTCCAGTATCTGCCTAAGAGAAGGAAGACATGGTCTGCACTAAAACTTGAACTTGAATTATCCTAACAGCTTAATCATAATTCATGAAAAATGGAAAAAAAAACCCTGAGGAATGGAATACAATAAAATACTATTCAAAAATAACACAACACTGATGCACCCAATAACCTAGATGAATCCCAAAAGTATTCCGCTAACTAGAAGAATTAGAGACAAAAGATGAAATACTCTTTGAGTCTGTGTATATGAAATTTTAGGAAAGACACAAGTAGAGTGACAGAAAACAGGGGGGAGGGGTGATGGCGGAGGGAAATGACTTTCAGGAGGCTCAGGGACTTTTCAGGTAAGGTCTCCTATTCAGATGGTGGTAGTCCCATGAGTGAATCCATTAGTTAAAACTCATGGAACTACACTCTTAAAATTGGGCAGTTTTATAACTTGTAAATTATACTGCAATAAAGCCAACAAAAAATTCTAATAGTGTGTTTGCTAAGAGGTTAGATACACACTATACATTATACTGATGATCTAGGAAGCAGCTAGACTCACTCACACACAGGGTCACAGGTGTCAGAAGTTAGACATAAATATGAGTACAAAGCCAAAATCTTAGTAATACAGGACAATATGAAGCCAAAAGATGACCAAATACTGTATTTTTTTTAAATATTCTGCTAACCAGTATAGAATGATTATTTTCAGACTTTTTCAAAGACTGAGTATAGGGGCGCCTGGGTGGCTCCGTCAATTAAGCGTCCAACTTCAGCTCATGTCATAATCTCATGGTTCATGGGTTCAAGCCCGCATTAGGCTCTGTGCTGACAGCTCAGAAACAGGAGCCTGCTTCAGATTCTGTGTCTCCCTCTCTGTCTGCCCCTCCCCTGTTTGCATTGTTTCTCTTCCTCTTTCAAAGATAAGTAAACATTAAAAAAATATTTAAAAAAAGACTGAGTATAAAAGGCTCGTATATCCGATACCTATTATGAAATAAACCTTGAGACCACAATGGAAATGCAACCTAACCAAAATCTAAGAAGCACAGCAAAGGGACACTTCTACCCACGTCTTTCATAATAAAGCAATGCCCACTTGTCTACCTTCCCCCCAAAACTGAGCAGTGTTTACCTCTTACTCCATTTGATTGCATATTTCAGGCTGATTGCTTGTTGCGGACCCCTGATTACCTTACTGGAAGTTTTTAATTGCATTGTCGTAAAAGCGAACACTACAGTATGTGTGGTATTTAGTGATCAGGTAAAAACTAAAGTGTAGGCTTATAGGTAAGTCATTTACATAATTCATTGAGATTATATAAAAACACTATCATATTAGGAATGTGCACATTGCTAATTACAAAATTATATTCGATCAACCAACACAAATTGAAGAGTCAGGGTGTTTAAGTCACTTCACACGTTGTTAAGTGCTTAGGTCTTGGAATGTGCTATTAGTTTTGCTAGACTCTCTGACTTTGTCTCCGGTGATTGCCACTGTGTAATGAACGTTCTTTTTTTAGAGCAATAAAGGCAGCAAGATTCACACTACCCCAGATATAGGAGGCTACGGCTTCACATATCCAACCCACAAAAATACACTGGTACATGCTTTTGATGAAATGAAATACCTGCTCTAGACTATGCATCTTGCTTTTCATGCAAATAGTAAAGCAACAGTTTGAGAAGATTCACACACACACACACACACACACACACACACACACACCATGAAGAACCCATTGGTGCTTTAATCTAAGCTTTAAAAACTGTGCCAGGGGCCCCTGGGTGGCTCAGTCAGTTGAGAGTCCTCTTCTTGATTTCAGCTCGGGTCATGATCCCAGGGTTGTGAGATCCAGCCCCACGTTGGGCTCTGTGCTGAGCATGGAGCCTGCTTAGGATTCTCCCTCCCTCCCTCCCTCCCTCTCTCTCTCTCTCTCTATCTCTCTCTCCCTCTGCTGCTCTCTCTCACTTACTCTCTCATGAATAAATGAATAAGCAAACAAACACTGTGCCAAATTTCTCTTTCTCCTATGCTGCAGCCTCTTTCACTGTTTCTGCTAAGTGAGGAACCTGTTTCATCTACTTTTAACTGCCAGGTGGATAAAATTTGGGTTAATTTGCAGAGGTGTTTGGAAAGCATTTGAAAAATTACTGGTGATTGCTAGGGTCCAAAACTGAGTCATAGAGAGCAAGTCCCGTAAGGCAGATCTTTTGTCTTTTTGATAGACTTATGAGCCCTGGGAGAACTCTTAGAGCCGGGACTGTGTGAGAATAAGGCTTCTGGACATTAGTTGAACATCTGAGGAGACTATCCGTGGTGTCCTCAGCATTGCTAACCATTCTTCAAGACCATCCAGATGTCGCCAGCTCTGCAAAGCACACCCTAGTTAACGCAGGTAGAGTCACCCACGGCTGTTCTGTGGTGACCTGAGACAGGTGTTTTCTACAGTGTCCTTTGATTAGGCATGAATCACAGGGCCTTTAACAATTTTTTTGCACACCAGCCTCTTCTATAAGAGCGTGATCTGTAAGGTGACACATGTTTGGCCTCAAGTATCAATAAATGCTTGAGGAGAGCAGTAGATGAAGTCCCACAGACAAAAGGAAGAAAGCTGACTGTGGGTCACAGTAGATACAGGTAGAAACTTCATAACGACATGGAAATGATATTTACATTTCAAATGACAGGAAGTTAACTTAGAGCATCCAACTGACTTCCTTATGCAAATTCAGACTTGGATACTGTTAGATAGTTAGATAACACTTAGACAGTGTTATTTGGATGGCAGAGAAATTCAAGGAGTTTGCACCATGCTATAACAATGCATTAAGTCCTAAAAGATGAGATTTCATCAGGATAAATTTTAAAAAGCCTAATTTTAGATAAAAATGTTTTACAGTCCAGGATCAAGACACTGAAGCTTAATGTCATAACATGAAGAGAAGACCACACTTAATTAGAAATATTCAGCGAGCAGCCCGTCCGTTGAACTGCTAAGCACCTTACAAGTATCACTTAGCTCGATCCTCCTATCAGAGCATGATGTAGCAATATCAGAATCTGCAAAAAAAATGAGGCAGTTGAAATTGGGAGGGCTTCACTAACCTGCCCAAGGTAACACAATTAATACATGACACAACCCAGTGAGAGACCTCACCTCTCTGGACATAAAGCTCTGCTCTTGACCAACCTGCTCCACTGATTCTCAAATACACTAGGTGTGACGAGGCCCTCCAAAATAGTAGTAACACTTTATGTTGCATTAATAGATGTGTTACATCCAGGCTAAGGAGGAGGGTTATTCTTCACTGCTTTTTGTACTTTTTACAAAATTATGGTTTTTCAAATCGCAGCATCTCTGGGGGTGGGGGAAGGGCCCAAAAAGAAAGAGTGATTATAACTTTTGAGAAGACTTGAAAGGCCATAACCGCCATCTTGAAATGTCCAGAGAACGGTCAATTGCAAATTGAACTATTACTTTTTGCATAGCTCCAGAAGAAGACACAAGTGGTGATGGGAAAAACTATTTGGCAATTGTGAGCGTCCAGAAACAGACAGATGGGAAATTCCTCTACATAGGAGAGTGTTTATTTGGAGGCTAGATGATGCAAGTTCATGTGGGCTGTAGCAGGCTGGCAGGTTTGACAGGTGACTCCAAAGTTCCTTTCCCATCTACAATTCTATAGCTATCAATCACCTAGTTTGCGGAACAAATGGAAATGTTAAAACTATGATTTGTAAAGTCGATGTCAACATTTTTGAAAAATGTGTATCAAGCATTTATTTGAATTACTGAACATTATATATCAGCCACCTAACCTAGAAAAATGAAAAATTCATATGAGAGTCAATAAGCCTGAAGCCAATAAAGACACAGAAGGAGACGGGACAGATCTGTTGGGTGGACAGTGCAACAGCTACTCCCCACAGGTGGTTCAGAATCCTCCCCTGTCTTGTTAGAATTCTCCAGGGTGCTCATCTCACTAAAAGTGATAATGGTATTTGTTTAGGAATAATATAAGCATTTCCACCTCTGAAGCAGAATAGTTTGAATGTATCAAATAAAAACTGATAGCCATTAGGAGAGACCATAACACAGTGACCATGCACCAAAGACCTACTGACGCTTTCTGCCCATTTACAGTGTTATATCTACTTTACGCTGTATTTATAGCCCTACATTGTTTGTATCTGAACTTTTAATATATAGTTTATAATATATTTAAATTTTAAAAAATTTAATATTTACTTATTTTTGAGAGAAAGAAAGAGAGAGTGACAGAGGTTAAGCAGAGGAGGGGCAAAGAGAGAGGGACAAACAGAATCTGAAGGAGGCTCCAAGGTCTGAGCTGTCCACACAGAGCCCGGCATGAGGCTAGAACCCACGAAGTGTGAGATCATGACCTGACCTGAAGTCAGACACTTAACCGACTGAGCCCCCCAGGTGCCCCATATTTAATTTTTTTAAATGTTTATTTTTATGTATTTATGTATTTATTTATTATTTGAGAGAGAAACAGTACAAGTGAAGGAGGGCAGAGACTGAAAGAGACAGCAGTGGGCTCCAGGCTGTGAGCTGTCTGCACAGAGCACAAGGCGGGGCTAGAACCCATGAACCATGAGCCCATGACCTGAGCTGAAGTTGGATGTTAACCAGCTGGGCCACCTAGAAGCTCCTATAATTTTTAATATACATTTAATATATGTGTTAATATAAAATTGGTCCCCAATTCAAACAGGCTATACTACGTATGCCTTAATTTAAATGTTGAAAAAGCAAATTAAAATTAATTGAAAGTTAACTTTATTTAAATTGTTTTAGTTTATGTATGTATTTTTATTTACATATTAATATAATTATTGTCCACTTGGCTAACACACAGTGTACACAGTGTGCTTTTGGTTTTTCAGAGTAGATTCCCATGATTCATCACTTTCATACAACACCCAGCGCTCATCCCAACAAGTGCCCTCCTCAAGCCCAACACCCGTCTTCCCCTCTCCCCTGTACCTCCCCCCCACCAAAGAACCCTCAGTTTGTTCTCCGTATTTAAAAATCTCTTATGGCTTGCCTCCTTCCCTCTCTGTAACTATTATTTTCCCCTTCCCTTATCCCCATGGTCTTCCAAGATCCACATATGAGCTTCTCAAGATCCACATATGAGTGAAAACATATGGTATCTGTCTTTCTCTGACTGACTTATTTCACTCAGCATAATACTCTCCAGTTCTATCCATGTTGCCACAAATGGCAGGATTTCATTCTTCCTCATTGCCAAGTAGTACTCCATTGTGTATATAAACCACATCTTCTTATCCATTCATCAGTTGATGGACATTTAGGCTCTTTTTATATTTTGGCTATCGTTGAAAGTGCTGTTATAAACATTGGGGAACATGTGCCCCTTTGAATCAGCACTCTTGTATCTTTTTGATAAATTCCTGGTAGTGTTATTGCTGGTCAGAGAGAGAGAGAGAGGGAGTGCGGACATGTGAGCACACACAAGTGAGGAAGGGCACAGAGAGAGAGAGAGAGAGAATCCCATGCAGGCTCTGCACCATCAGTATGGAGCCCGATGCGGGACTCAATCCCACAAACCACAAGATCATGACCTGAGCCAAAGTCAGATGCTTAGCCAACTGAACCACCCAGATGTTCCAAACCCATTTTTTAATAGAAGCAAAAATGAAAATGCATCTGTGTGACTTAACCCCAGCTACACTCTTCTTGTTGGTCTTTGAAAGGTTGCTTTTTTCCGTATGTTTGCTTTTGTTTGTCTGTGTGTGTTTTTGTTCTGGTCATTCCCCCTTCATCTTAATTCAGTCCCCCTCCTTCCCTCACAGTAACTCACAGAAGGGTATTCAATATGTGTTCTTCTAATCCACTCTCTATGTGGGTATCTACTAATATGTGTCTCTTTAAAAAAGATGTATTGTGTCTTTTAAGTCTAATTGTTTCCCTTTTTTTCACATAACACTATGCTTCTGAGACCCTGTGACTATTTAGAGATTGAATTCATTACTCTGGGCTCACGCAGAGCTCTCCATGCATCACACTTGGCTTCTCCATTCCCCGGGGGATCTCTCCACACTGCGGTGGTGGGGGGGGTGTCTGCTGCCTGTCTCCTTGTGAGCTGGGAGGGGCCCTGGGAAAGAACTGGAGGGTGGAGTGCAGAATGCCTACAACAGGCAGAATGCACTTCACCCAGTTCTGACTCCTGATCCTGGAAGGACTGAGCAGCACACGCACCAGCCACGACTGCAGGTGGGATTCTATTTCCCAAATTCTTGACAGCACTTGCTCTCATTCAATTTTTGCAAAATTGGTAACTTTTTTCTTAAAACACGTGCACAATTATTTAGAAGCGTTTCCAGTTTCTACCTCTGAAACTTGTCTGGTGACAGACAAGTTGCTTTGTCCATTTTTCTAATAGAATAAGTTCTTCTGAAACCTTAAAAAATCAAAGAATTAATATCATTTTAGAGAGAGAGAAAGGAGGGGCAGAAGTGGAGGTGAGGGGCAGAGTGAAAGAGAGAGAGAGAGAGAATCCAAGCTCAGCACAGCCCGATGTGGGGCTCAATCCCATGACCCCGGCATCACCACCTGATCCAAAATTGAGAGTCAGATGCTCAACTGACTAAGTCAAACAGGCGCCCTTAAAAATCTTAATCCTGATGTAGTCATAATGTTAACTGTTTCTCTTCTGATTTTTGCTTTTTAGAAAAAAAAAAAAAAAACAGGTTTGTTCCAGAACGTGTTTCCTATCCTGTTATCATTTTTTGATGTTTTTTTCTTTTATAGTCTACTGTCAAGTTGGTTTCCACATAACACCCAGTGCTCATGCCCACAAGTGCCCTCCTCCATGCCCATCACCTCTCTTCTTCTCTCTCCCACCCCCATCAGCCCTCAGTTTGATCTCAGTATTCAAGGGTCTCTCATGGTTTGCCTCCCTCCCTCTCTCCAACTATTTTTTTCTCTTTCCCTTCCCCCATGGTCCTCTGTTAAGTTTCTCCTGTTACACATACGAGTGAAAACATAAGGTATCTTTCCTTCTCTGCCTGACTTATTTCACTTAGCATGACAGCCTTGAGTTCCATCGATGTTGCTACAAATGGCCAGATTTCATTCTTTCTCATTGCCATGTCGTATTGCATTGTAGTAATGCAACATTTTATTCTATATATTTTGTGGGATTCTCTCTCCTAATTAGTCTTTACTACATTAGCAGTTTTATGTGTTCAATCCATAGTAAGACAAATTTCCTTGCAAGTTATGGTACTTTGATCACATATCAAAGGCACATACATTCATGGAGATCTTTCTGGACTCCTGTGAAGCAGTGATCTGTTTGTATTTTCCTGAACGAGTGTACATGGATCTTATTACTATGAAATTGACCTTACTATATGGTAAAGAGACGCTTTACTACTTGAATTATGTGATACTTAATTTTAAGACACCCCATTCTATATTTTACAATGTTAAATAGAAACATTCAGTACTTGACAATATTCTAATTAGATTAAGGAATACATTAAGTTACCACAAAGACATCCACATATTACCCTAGATAAAGACACTGTCACCATGTTTACTCTGAAGTATAAACACTTATTTTTTATTGTAAGAAGTTTTATAAAGTTGAAGGCTTCTTATAACTAAAATCTGATGCCAAGCCCATTTTCTCATTTCTAAAATAAAAGAAATGAACATGATGATGCTGAAGGTCTGTTTAAACTCTGAAATTTTTATGAGCCTATAAAAATCATCCAAATAGAAATTTCAGTGAAAAAAGGTAATTTCCGTGTCTCTATTTCTAGACGAATTTCCTAGAAGCTAGGCTTTCCTTCTGCATTCACCTTCATGCCTCATTTCAAATGTTTCCAACAAAATCGATCCTGTATGGATCAACTGAAGATACAGAAACATCCTTCATTTCAAAATAGGTTACATAAAAAGTAAAAGTAAAACCAACACAGGACAATGAAACTTAAGTTAAATTGATACTTCCAATGCAACATGCTTCATGACTGAGGATGAGCAGTTTGACAAAATATGAGCTAAAAGGAGTAGACATACCTCATTAAACAAAATTGGTATTTCTAAACTGGCATTGCCCAGCTATGTCCTTATGAATTGGTTTTATGTAAGGATAAAAAGCTACTCTCCTATATCTAAATATGCTAGAACATTTAATTGAAATATTTCTTTGTGTGTGGGGCGTCTGCATGGCTCAGTTGGTTGAGCGTCTGACTCTTAGTTTCAGCTCAGGTCATGATCTCAAGGTTTGTGGGTCCCAGCCCTGCTCAGGCTCTACACGGACAGTGTGGGTGACTCCTTGGAACTGTCTCTCCCTCTCTCTCTGTCCCTTTCCCACTCTCAACGTAAATAAACTTAAAAAAAGAGAAATATTTCTTTGTGTGATCTTGAGGAGAATGGTACATCATTTGTAGTACATATTGTTAAATGATATTATCCATAATATTGCTTAAGACCATACTGGTAACTTATAATTAGGCCAACATCCCCCTTTGACCAACTGTGTTTCTTCATGTACTTTAGAGGACGTCTACTATAGTTTTCAAAGATGTAAAAGAATTTGCTTTGGGGCATTAAAGTAACCATTTCATTATCACAATTTAAAAATGAGGCGACATTATACACTCCTCAGAATGGCTGTGATAAAGACAGATAATAACAAATGTCTGGGATGTGGGCAAACTCTAACATTTGAACATTGCTGGCGTGGATCTAAAATGATACCGTCATTTGGGAAAACAGTTTGGCAGTTTCTTCAAATTTAAACATAAGCTCACCATACACAGAAATTACACTTCTGTGAATATATCCATGCAAATTGAAAATTTCTGTCCACACAAAGATGTGCATGCAAATGTCCGTAGAAGCATTATTCATAATAAACCCAAACTGGACACAATGTAAGCGTTCACTAACTGGCAAACAGGTAAACAGCACGGGGAATATCTATGCTCTGGAATACTAGGCAGCAGGTAACAGGAATGAACCACCGGAATATGCTAAAGCACAGATGACTCTCAAAAGCAAAATAAGCCACAGGCAACAGATGACACGTGGCGTGACTCCATTTTTATGAACTGTTTGGGAAAGGTAAAGTGATGGAGTCAGAAAGCAGATTAGTGATTCCCTAAAACTGAAGTTCCCCAAAGCAGAACTCGTAAGAATGATCTTTAAAAATCAACAACCATTTAAAGCCCCTGGAAGTTGTCCTAAAGTCATATAACGAATGGAGAAATGTTTCTTCGAGACATTGACGAAATCTCAGTAAAAAGAGGATCTGTGGCATCTGAACCACAGCACACTCCCCTTCTTGTGGACAAATGTCATGGAAGCTCCACTCTGCATGTCTGGGGCAAAACGACAGGGCTTCCTCTCCCAACACCGCCAAGTACAAGGTTGTAGTTTCTTTTCAGGAAGAGGACAATATCAGTGCTACTCATCCCGGGAATTCTCTTATGCAGAAGCTCCATCTCAGGCAACTGTGACTGAGGCGTCTGGGGCAGTCTCCTCTCAGCCAGCCCAGTTTGTAGGGTGGACACTCTGTCCCTCGCCGGCAAGCTGACAGTGTTGGGCTCCGACTGGCCTTGTTTCGGCTTGCTTGTAAGAAGGAGGTGCCATACTGGGGGAGGCAAGCTGCGGAGACCAAGAGTTACCTTCCCAGCTTAGTGCCCCTCTCGTAGAGCAGACGTATCACACCAGAAGTGCTCCACTGTCCCGACCCCCACCTCCGGAGCACTGATGCCAAGGCTCTGCACAAAGGGAGAGACATGTAAGACCAGAGAACCCCAGTGTTCTCCCTACAGGAACTGACTGTATTTGAACCAGAGCATGGAAAAGTTCAAGGGTAAGGGTCTACTGGAAACACGGACAATCCTGGTAGTGATCAAGGAAGAGAAGGCTGGCAGTGCCATGACAGTAATAAATGAAGTGGTAGACCAGCTAGACAGAGAGAGGATCCAGGAAAGATACAACCAGGAAGACACTTCCTGAAGTTGAAGCAAATCTCACAAAGACTAGGGAGATCAAAGAAAAAGAAAAAGTGAAAAAGCCCGTCTACACCCAAGCCAGCCACAGAGTGAGGGTGAACTGGGTATGTGCCGAAGGAGGCAGCTTCAGAGAAGCAACATGAGATGCTAAACGGGAAAAATGAACTTCACCAGCCAAGTTACTAAAATAAACAAGCAAACAAAACAAAGAAACGTGCGTGTGGAGAGGGGAGAAGGAGCATCTCGAACTGCTGACATATATTGCCTAAAATGGCAAGGTTCCAACAAAAAGTTGAGATATACTGAGAAACAGGGACCCAAACAAAGGACAAAAAAAAATTAAAAAAGACATTGGAAACTACAGCTGAAGGAGTCCAGATGGTAGATTTCGCAGATTTCAAAGCAGTCAGTACAAATACGTTCAAAGAACTAAAGAAAAACTGCTTCCAGAATAAAAGGATTGTATGACTAATGACTAATCAAACAGAATATCAATAGATAGAAATTATCAAAAAGAACCAAATGTAAATTTTTCAACTGAAAAGTAGAATCACTGAAATGAAAAAGTCACCAGAGGGGATCCACAGTAGATCAGAGCTGAGAGAACCAAGACGAACTGAGCTTGAAGACAGACTAATAGAAATGATACAACCTGAAGATCGGATAAGAAAGAAGGAAGAAACTTGAGCAGAGCGTCAGAGAAATGGTGAATACCATTATATATTCCATTGTGCATGTAAAGGGATTACTAGAAACACAGGAGAGATAGAAAGAAACAGAAAAAAAATCAAATAAATAATTATTGTAAACTTTTCAAATTCAATGGACATCAATAATCCACAAATCCAAGAAGCTCAATAAACAATAGGGTAAATCCAAAGAGAATGACACCCAGACACAAGATGGTTATGTTAAAAGAGAAGGGCAGGTGAGAAATCTTGAAAATAGCAGGAGAAAAATGACTCCTTATTTACAAGGAAATATCAATAAAATGATCGTTAACTTTTCACCCAAAACAACAGAGGCAAAAAGCAGTGAGATAAATATTCCAAGTATGGAAAGAAAAATAGGCTCCCAACCAAGTATCTTATATTCAGTGAAATCATATTTCAAAACTGAAAGTGAAACAGATACATTCTCAAATAAACAAAGACTGAGAGCTTGGTTGCCAGCACACCTTCCTTCCAAGAAATAATAAGGAAACGTCCTCAGGATGAAAGTATGTGACGCTGGACATTATTTTAAATCAATATAAACAAACAGGGGTGTCAGGGAGGCTTAGTCGGTTAAGCGTCTGACTTCAGCTTGAGTCTTGATCTCAGAGTTCTTGAATTTGAGCCCCATGTCGGGCTCTGTGCTGACAGCTCAAAGCCTGGAACCTGTCTTCGAATTCTGTATCTCCCTCTCTCTCTGCCCCTCCCCTGCTCATGCTCCGTCTGTCTGTCTCTCTCAAAAAAGTAAATAATAAGCCATTAAAAACATTTAAAAAATTAAAAAAACAAAGAGCACCAGTCAAGGTAATAATGTACTGGTAAAGGTGTAAATACTTAACTCTTTCTCCTTCTTTTAACTGATCTTAAAAACAGCCGCATAAATCAACATCTGTGTCGCTGCAATACTGCTACTGCAGCATATATAAATAAAGCATATCTGACGGCACAAAGGAAGAAGATGGGAGGAAAGGATTATTAGAGCAAGAATGACACCAGATCGTTTATGAGTACTCAGAAACCAATGAAGAGAACCAGAAATGACTAAAAAAAAAAAGATTAATATGGCAAATTCGGTAAGCATATTCATTCTCTCCTTTCTTTTAAAGACATAAATTGTATAAAGTATAATTATAACAATATATTGTTGGTTTTGTAGTGGAACCCAGATAGACATTACCAATATCAGCACAAAAAATGGTAAGAGGAAAGTGGGCTATATAAGAATAGCTTTTCTACAAGTCACTAGAACTAAGTTAGTATAAATCTGGTAAGTCAACACGTACATTTAAGCTCCAAAGCAACTACCTAGAAAAAAAAACTTTTAAAAAGTAGTAAAAAACATTAAAGAAATTAAAATGTTACACTAGAAAATATTCGTTAATGCAAGAGAAAGCAGGAAAGATGAACAGAGGGAAAAAGAAAGAAAGGAAGGAAGGAAGGAAGGAAGGAAGGAAGGAAGGAAGGAAGGAAGGAAGGAAGGGAAAGAAAGAAGAAAATAAATAAAAAGAGCACAAGATACACAAAAAACAAACCAGAACATAAAACATGGAAGACATAAATCCAACTATCACAGACTGAATACATGCGAATTATAATCCAATCACAAGGGGAAGGTCTTCATGCTGGAGAAAGGAAAGACAAGATCCAACTATGTGCTGCCTAGAGAGACACCCTTTTGATCGAAAGGTATAAGCAGATCGAAAGCAAGTGGATTAGAAAAGGGATACCGTGCAAACAGACAAGAAAAGAGATCCCAGAGTGGCAATCCTAGTATCACACAAAACAGACTTCCAACCAAAAAGGTTACTTGTCAAAAGGGACGTTTTTTAATGACAAAAGGGTCAGGGAATGTGGAATATACAAAGTTTCCAAAAATAAACGTAGCTCACTACAGAGCCCCAAAAGACTCCAAGCAAAAGCACAGACTTGATGATAGACATTGAAAAGTCCGAAATATTAGTTGAAGACTTCAATATCCCACTTAGAGTAATGGACAGACTACCTTGAGAGAAACCTAGACCCGCAGGACGGAATTAGGAGCCCAGAAATGAACCCGTACATTTATGGCGAGCCCTGGAATTCTGCATAAAACCCTTATCTGTTCGGTGCAGGCTTTCTTAAAGAATTTTAGTTGGCTTGCATAACTTCCTAGTTATGCTAAGTTTTTCTTAAAAACGGCATCTTTCAGCTTAAGACTTTGTTCTGTCCAGTTTTAAAAATGTTTCTTTGGAATCAAATAATTTCCTGCTTTCAATAAGGGCTGGATGTGAGGCTCCGATTTGGGGGAGATCGGGCTGCAGCCAGTGTTCTTACATCTGATCTTTTCCCTTGGGCAGGCACGGGAAGAGAAAGAGCTTTCTCTGAGGCTGTCATTGAAAGCGGAAGTTTATTTGTAAGCCACATGCACCAGGTCAGCATGCTAGTGGAGACAATGGCTGTTGCTTGGGCTCGTCCTCGCAGCTCATCCAGCAACTTGAGAAACGTTTTCAGGCCAAGTTGGAAGATACTTAGAGCTCATAAGGAACATGGTCCCAGGCACCTGGTGTGCCTTGTGAAATCTGGTGACATTCCTTTTTTTGGTTTAATTTTTTAATGTTTATTTATATATTTTTTTTGAGAGCGAGAGAAAGAGAGAAAATGAGCAGCAGAGGGGCAGAGAGAGAGGGAGACACAGAATCCGAAGCAGGCTCCAGGCTCTGAACTGTCAGCACCGAGCCTGACGCGGGGCTCGAACCCACGAACCATGAGATCATGACTTGAGCTGAAGTCAAATGCTCAACTAGCTGAGCCACCCAGGTGTCTCAGTCTGGTTACATTCTTAATCCAGTATCAGGCTCATGCTTCTGCCACACAGCTTCCATTCTTGGGATCAAAAGATCCATCTTCTCTACCTTCAAGAAACTAAACACTCACCAGAAGCAGACAATTTTCTTTTTAAAAAGAAAATCTGGGTGTACGTAGAACGGTATTTTTCTAGTATGTTTTTTCTGACTCAGTGGAACTGAAGCAGGGACCACGGGCTCACACACACACAGGCGCAGAGCCCACAGGCTCACATACACACACAGCACAGAGCAGGGTGGCTGTCTCCTCTTCCTAAAAGCACTTAAACTTCACAATTATTTCTCCTGTGAATTCCCATCTCAGGACTCGGGGAGTAGGATCCACCTTTCCTGTTTGTTCCGTGGCGATGGAAAGGGCATGGATGGACAGGCTCCTGTGTTTCTTGTCTGCCCCAATTCTATGCACTATCTGTGCTTTCTGTCATCGAACTCTGCTCTGGAGGGAGGAGAGGAGATAACCCAGGGATCCCACGAAAGAGAATCTGAGTTCACAACAGGTTGCTGTTTGCACACAATCTCACACTGGATTTTGAAAGACAGATCAGGAGAGTTGAATATTTTACTGCTTTCAGTAGGTGGTAGTTGAACGCAAGGGGACATGGCCCAGAAAGCATGTGAGAAATCACCAGAGGGTTCAGGGAAGAATTACAAGGGATTTTACTACTTAAGGGAAAACCAGAAGCAAATGAGTCAATGATAGAAATGAGAAGAATCTCAAGAAAGAGAGCGAAGAATAGTGGCGCTGAAAGGTCCAGGGTGAAAAGCACTTTCTAAGTGTGAAGCCCACGGTATCAGGTGCTTTTGAGAAGTCAATAGGTTAAGAAACAAAAAGAGGCTATTATTTTGGCAGCCTGGTGATCCTGACCATTATGAGGAATTTTACTGTCATCCTGTGGGCAGAAGATAGAGCCGATAGGTGAAAAGATCAATAGGAAATGAGGAATTAGAGGCAAAGAGTACACAGCATCCTTTCAAGACATGCGGTGTTGACAGCAAGGAGAGGATAGCTTGAAAAGGGAAAAAATATACGAACAAAGAATCTTTTCCTTTGCAAACGAAATGGAGGGAATGATCTGGGAATGTTTTTAGGCTATGTATGTGGAGAAGAGGGAAGACCGTTATTAAAACTTTGAGGAGGAAAAGAGGTTATGAAGCAAGAGTCACAGGAATATGGAATGAAAAGAAGAGGCAGGGGGGTGGGGGAAATGGTATTTTTAGAAAGAAGGCCCCACGGCTGAGACGGTAATGAATGGATGGAAGGGTGAAAAATTGGAATTGTAGAATCATCTCCTAAGAGCAAGGGGAGCTAGAGAGCGGGAAGCTTGAGGGAGGTGGGATATGGAGGAGAGAAATAAAGGTCACCAGGAATTTTGTTTATTATTTCCAGAAATCACTTCATGGGAGCGTTATGAGATCAGTTGTGATTGTAAAGGACAGAAATTCACAATTTCTGAATGCATGTTGGGGATGAGACATTTCTATTATTAACTTTTCAGGGCTTTCCAAATTGTTCCGGATTCTTTCTTAGACGTGTTACAACTTTCTGGCCACATTTCAACACTCTGCATGCACATCTTACTTCCAACATTCATTGTTTTGTTTTTATGACCGTACTATAGGAAGTCAGTCCCATGCATTCCTCATAGGAAAGAGTATACGTTCTTTCTCCTAATGTAGATTGGCTGTTTGTGTAACCCACTTGTTTTCAGGACCGCTGTCAGTCTGGCCTCGCGGACACACTGCCCAGGACTGAAGGTCCCCCACCCCACTCTGGTCCTCCAAGCCAGCTTCCCTCTGTATGGATTCTGGGTTTCTCTTTCCTATTTTTCACATCATAAGTGAAAGCCCTCACATTAATTTGTGGTCTTCTGGGAATGGGTTCAATGCCTGATATTCTGAAGCATCCCCAGCATTAGGAATTGAATCCCCCCTCATATATGGTTCTGCTGTCCCTTCCCTGGAGTTTTAGAGAGGATGAAAGAAAGATAATAAAACCTGCCTCTTAAATGGACACTACATATAATCCTTTGAAAATAACCTATTTAACATGTTTAATATACTTCCAATGGAAATTACACAGCGTGCGCGCACACACACACACACACACGCACGCGCACACACACACACACACACACACACACACACACACAGAGTCAACCTGTTTATAAGTTGGCTACAGAATATTTTATAGCTGGGGCACTGGGCTAGCACATGACTCTGAATCTCAGGGTCATGAATTCAAGCCCCACATTGGGTGTGGAGCTTACTTAAAAAAGAGGATTTTATAGCTAATCTCCGACCTATTCTTATCCCCAAGGATCCCTCTACAGAATATACCAGCTTTGTCATCTTCTTCCTCCTCTGGGATAAATTTTGTGAAGCAGTGTCATTCTCTGCTCTGTCTATCCAGATTCTGGTTATAGTAGAGACTTGAAGTCCTCAATAATCCCAGAAATAAGCTTTTCACTAAAGAAAGAATATAGACTTGGGGTGGGAAAAGTTGTGCCAATGACAGGCACCAATAATAGGCTGTTATGATAGTGCGGTCAACTTTCAGTGAGTATTTCGACTCCCTCTTGATTATTTCCCACCTTCGGGTACAACTTGGCAAGCTACCTCTACCGCCGGAAGAAGTGGAACACTGTTAATTAAAGAAAATCAGGTCCAATGTTCAAGTCTGGAAGACAATTCTGAGACATTATAAAGTGTGTCATCTTGGCAAGCAGCTGGAGTGCAACCATTTGGAGCAGATCTATTTCTCAGTATGTGCGGAGACTAAGCTAAGACGTGCACTACGGTGTTGACTGGGGCATAAAGAAAGAGCAGCAGAGCCCACATAAATATCAAGCAATGACCTTCCGTTTGGAAGTTGAAGGCAATTCTTCACATGGGCGTCTCTGCATTTAGAATTTATTTCTCTGGGTTCTCAGGCACAGGTGGATTGTACTAAGAATAAATAATATCATGGTCCAGAAAGCCATGGGGGGGGGTTGACTAGCAGAAAAAAGGACTACCTTAAATAAGTGGCAATTTCAGAATAAGAAGACGGCCATTTCATTTAGTGGCTGTAAAGTTTTAAAGGAGAAATAACACCATCAAAATGCGGTCATGACCTTGGAAAACATTTAATTAATTTTGTCTATTTCTCAATGCTCACTGAGTTTGATTTCAATAACTAACAGACAGAAAGTGTATTAAACAAACAGAATTCTTGTCAATGAACCATTTTAATAGAATATGTAATTCCTGAGTAAAGAGATGTATTAAAATATCATTTTGCTAACAACCCATTGAAAAAAAATGACCATAGATGCCCTGAAGTAGTTGAGACATTGCCTTTTGCTCAAACTCTACAAATATTTTCATCTTGAGAATATGCAAATCAATACTTGCACTTAATTTTCTCCCAATTACCTTTCCTGCAGAATTTTATATGACATGTTCAGTCTTATTTGAATTGCTTATTTGTTTATCAAAATATCTTGGTCTAGAATTCCACCTCTTTAGCCTCAGAACAGTGTTACTGAACAGCATGCTAGTACGTACACAACAGTCTGCAATATCCATTTCTAGCTCACCGGATCTCAGTCCTCATTTTCAAAATGATCATGACTTTTATATTTTAACAACATAAAACAATGATCTACCTTACAAACCACCCAGACAATCCAGTCACCAAATAACTGTTTATAAAACATACATATTTAGGTTTTTAAAATTATTACTGATGATTCATTTTCAAATCCACTTTGGTTTCTGCTTCCTCCACTCAAAACCTCTTATAGAATTACTGCAACGTGTTATCTTGAAACTGAGGGAGACCCACAGATATCTAATTTATAGCCTCACTTTACAGATAGGACCTGTGGGGCCCAGAGTGGGTAACACAACTTGGAGATAGGTTTTCTCTGCCTAAGAAAAGTCATACTTTATAACAAGCCAAATGGAAAATGTAATGTAAAGAAGTGGTCTCTAAAGTCTTTGATTTTAATGAGAAAAGATAATAGCTTCTCTCTCTCTCTTCTGGTCAAATGAGTTAGTTTCAGACTTATAGAGTTTGGTCAAAACATTCTCAGAACTTCAGATTAGTAGAGCCAGATGAGGGGGTGCAGTTTTCTTGTTCCCAGCTGTCCCTCTGGGAGATAAATGCCCTCTGCCCAGGCCTGTCTAGACAACGTTCTTCTCGGAGGTATATACTGTGCACACTGCAGATGGGGTGATCCATTCCCCAACATTCTGCCCATGGCTCTCTCACTAGAAAAATCAGCTCCTCAGAAAGCTAGCCACACTCATTTTGGGTATTTTACTTTATGTTTGCTCATTGTTTTTATGCCTTAATTTTACTTTCACTTAAAAAAATTAGCCAGGAGCACAAGCATTAGTCTAAGAAATCATTGCTACCCCAGGAATAAAATGGGCACCTTAATTCTCCTTCGTAGCCCTGCACAAGCCCTTAAATTGTCTGGAGCTAATTATGTTCTCCAGTTCTTGAGAGTTCCTTCAAATTATAAATATGCTCCCTGGAAAAAGTTGACAAGTAAAGACCAGCTATCCCTGAAACTGAACAGAACCGTGGCTTCCCACACCTCCAACTTTGAAGGAAGGCCAGTTTCCCATTGCTTTATAAGAGAAAGAAAAACTATCTTTCCCTGATCTACGACAACTTAAATATCCTGTTTTTGGCCAGAACTGAGAAGGAACAGTTGAGAAACCAAAGAGACAAAACATCTCAATATAAACCATTTTAAACACTGGCTTTCAAAAAAGGTGACTCTGTCTCCAAGGCACATCTGCAATTTCTACAGATACTTTTGGTTGCCAAAACTAGAGAGAGGAGGTGTACCTTACCATGCCGTGGTCAAGTGTTAGAAGTCAGGAATGCCACCGGACAGCCTACAATTACAAGCCATCAGGCACAACAAAGAATCATCCAGTCCAAAATATCAATGGTGCTAAAGGTGAGAGCTTCAATTTAAATTCTTGCTATCCAGGACCACCTGTGTGGTTCAGTCAATTAAGTGCCTGACTCTTGATTTTGGTTCAGGTCACGATCCTAGAGTCATGGAGATCGAGCCTGTTTAAGATATCGTCTCTCTCCCCCTCCTCCCCTTTTTGCGTGCTCTCTCTCTCTCAAAATACATAAATAAATAAAGTCTTGCCCTTCAGACTGTTGTCTCTGGCAGCTTCGGTCTCCGCTAAGAGCTTGTTAGACACCTGAGTCCCATCACAGACCTACGAGATCAATCTATGGCAAGGTGGCCAGATGACTCACGTAGACTGTCACATTTGAGAAGCACATTACATAACACTTTGACAATCCTTAAGTGTTCTACAACATCATCTGTCTTATAGCCCAAAAGGACGCCCTTAACTTAAAAACAGGCTCACTGGTACAGCATCCTGTTTCTACTTCAATATTACTTTTATAACCAGTAGTTCCACTAGATATTACATTGTTACATACAAAAAAACCCATTGCTCAATAATATGGAAAACTCATGTAGGACACACTAAAATGCAGTGGACCCTCTAATAGGATAAAGGACCTTAGAATTGTCTGGAAAGGGCTATCATAGTACCATTTCTCCAAATTATTTCACTATGGGATCTATTTTTCCTCAAAGCATTTAATAGTCCTAAGTGTTCACAGAACGCATTTTCCTTTTCTCAGCCTAGGAACTAAGGAGGAACTAATTAAGTTCAGACCTCTCTCAATAGAGTCTTGAATTAGTTATTACCTGAGACACACGTGGCTTCAACAAAAGGCAAAGCCCATGGCCGGCTCTGACAATGAGAGTCTGACTACAATCCCATAGAACCTCAGCAAGAGAAAAACGTTATCAAGTCTGTGCCTGAGTAGAAGAATCTGGCAGAGGGAATTTCTTATATTCCAGAAAAATCTCTTGGCCACTGTTCTCTACTGAAAGGACAAAGTTTAGGCCCAAAGATGAATTCCATCATTCAGAAATCATATTAAAAAGATCTGTGCTTTCCTCACATCATCTGATGGCTTTAGTGATGCAATTATTTTCTGCAATATGCAATAAGAAAAAATCTTTTAACAAGCAATTTTTGGGGACAGACTGCAACACAGAAAGGAAATAAAATATAAGTAATTCAATGTCAATGGTGACTTTATTATGCACATAAATTATAGGGAGTCACAAACTGTCTTTTTTCCTCACTAATTATATTAAAGGTTATTTAAGATTTGCTTACTGAACAGAACTGCCATGGTGTGGACAGGTTTGCAAAACCACAAACATTTCCTTAGAAAACAGCAATCATTGGGGTTGAAACACACGCAGTTCAAATCCCTGGCATTTAATGTTGATACACAGATACCTAGAAGTAGACACAGCATCGCCTTATCAAGGAAATCGAGTACCTTTCTAACCGTGATTAATAGTGAAGACACAGGATCTGGAATCAGACATTTCTGGGTTCAAACCTCAAAAGTCCTCCTTATTAAGGCCTGCAAACTCCCCACACCTCACATCCCTGGGCCCATGAAGGAAAGGGCTGTGCCTCCCTCTTCAAACACCTGTGCAGACTGTGACACACATCTCCTGTGACATGAGAACAACACAGCCCAGAGGCCTGTGCACAATAAGGCATCACTGCCAGCAGTTACTATCATTATACTTAATATTTACATTTTTGGGGCACCAGGGGTGGCTCAGTCGGTTAAGTGGCCGACTTCAGCTCAGGTCATGACCTCATGGTTCATGGGTTCAAGCCCCGCATCAGGCTCTGTGCTGACAGCTCAGAGCCTGGAACTTGTTTCTGATGCTGTGTCTCCCTCTCTCTCTGCCCCTCCCCTATTCACACCCTGTGTCTCTCTCAAAAATAAATAAACGTAAAAAATTTTTTTAATTTACATTTTTAAGGCTGTCTAGCCATTCAGACGTCACTGGGTGAGAGACCATCATTTCAGTTTGTCTAAATCTTTCTCGTGGAGTTATTCTGAGTGAATAATGAGCCTGATCTCTCTGCCAATCAGTGGTGTGACAAACCAATAATGGACCCAATCAATTCTGCTGATGCGTGGAGGAATACCACAGCCACATTTCACCAAGCGTAGCCTTCATTCAAGAGCAGTATCACCAACACAAAATAAAGATACAAACATTCTAGGGTTTTATTCAATTACTTTCATAAGTTTTCTATAGTTTTTTCTTAACTCTTTGGCTAAGCTTATCCCTACATATTTTATGGTTTTGGGTGCAAGTGTAAATGGGATCGATTCCTTGATATCTCTTTCTGCTGCTTCATTATTGGTATATAGAAATGCAATCGATTTCTGTACATTGATTTTATAGTCCTGAGACTTTGCTGAGTTCATGTATTAGCTCCAGCAGTTTGGGGAGGGGTCTTTCAGCTTTTCCATGTAGAGTATCATGCCACCAGAAAAGAGGACAGACTTATCCCTTGCCAGTTGGGATGTCTCTTTCTTCTTTTTGTTGTCTGATTGCTGAGGCGAGGACTCCAGGACTACATTGAACAACAGTGGTGAGAGGGAGCATCCCTGTCGTGTTCCTGGTCGTAGGCGGAGAGCTCTCAGGTTTTCCCAGCGAGGCTCTACTAGCCGTGGGTGCTTCATATATTGCCTTTATGGTGTTAAGGCATGTTCCTTCCACACCTACATTCTTCAGGGATTTTATCAAGAAAGTATGCTGTATTTTGTCAAATACTCACACCTGCCAGAACGACTATCATTAATAACTCAGGAAACAACAGAAGTTGGTGAGGATGAGGAGAAACAGGAATCCTTTTGCACTGCTGGTGAGAATGCAAACTGGTGCAGCCACTCTAGACAACACTATGGAGGTCTCTAAAAAAAATTAAAAACAGAACTGCCCTATGACCCAGCAATTGTACTGCTAGGAATTTACCCAATGGATACAAAAATGCTGATTCAAAGGGGCACGTGCACCCCCTATCAACAATAGCCAAATTATAGAAAGAGCCCAAAAGTCCATCATCTAATGAATGGATAAAGAACATGTGGTTTATCTATGCAATGGAATACTACATGGTGATGAAAAAGAATGAAATCTTGCCATTTGCAACAATGTGACTAGAACTAGAGGGTATTATGCTAAGTGAAATTAATCAGTCAGAGACAGACAGATACATGATTTCATTCATATGTGGACTTTGAGAAACTCAACAGATGAACATAGGGGAAGAGAAGGAAAAATAAGATAAAAACAGGGAGGAAGGCAAACCTTAAGAGACTCTTAAAGATGAGAACAAACTGAGGGTTGCTGGAGGGGTAGGTGGGAGGGATGGGCTAGATGGATGATGGGCATTAAGGAGGGCACTTTTTAGGGAAAGCATTGAGTGTCATATTTAAGAGATGAGTCACTGGGTTCTACTCCTGAATCCAAGACTACACTGAACGTCAACTAACTTAAATTTAAATTTAAAAAAATTCAAGGGTTTATCATGAGTCACATGGTGAGTTCAAGGTGTTGGGGAGACACTTTACTGATGGTCGCCAAGCACGTATTCAAGGCTACCCTGAGCACAGGATCTCGGCAAAGGTGACCTACCTGCATGTCTTGTGATTCCATGTGAAACCGTAGAATAGGTTTGTTTCCCTAACAGCATTTAATCATCAGGTAGATGCATTTTAATTCTCTCAGCTCTAATGTTTGTGATGCAAGAGTTAAAAGCTCATCTTGGAAACTTCGCTGGTCTAGGAACATGGAAAATACACCTCAATGTCCGTTCTCATGTGAGTGCCCACGCCCATCAGAAAGTCACTTAATCTCGTCCAGCATCTATCTCCTTGTCTGAACAGGAGAGAAGGAAATCCTTATATTGCTTTGTTCAGAAGGTTATTAAAAGAATTCATTTAGGTAATAGAAAAACAATTTATATGTTTAAAAATGATAATATTATTCATTGATTCCATCACATTCCCCAAAGTCTTTTCTTTGTGCTGTGTAACATAATCACATGATTCTCCCATAAGGCTCAGCATAATTGTTGTTGGTTGCTCTAGGTGAATATGAAATTGTAAGGGTTGACGCATAAAAGCAAGGAAACTGTTTCTTAGAAGTGAAAAAAGACACAAAGGTTTGAAAGCAATGCTGTTCCCCAATGCCACACAATAAAAAATGGAGATGTAGCTATTCAACAAATATTGACTGACCACTTATCATGTGTCAGGTACTGCCCAGGTGTTTGGACTATATAAGAAATGAAAACATATGAATTCTTGCTCTCATGGAACTTAGATTCTAGTAGCAGGAGGCAGAAAATAAGTAATTCTTATACCAAATCAACAAAGTACATCATCTTGGAAGCTGCTTATCTTGTATTTTAAACAAGAAGAGTAGAATGTGAGAGACAGGAAGGCTAAGAGCAACCAGGATAGTCAAAGTAGGTGTCCTTAAGAAGGTGACACTGAGCAAAGAATTGGAGGAGGTGAGCTGTGTGGGCTTCTATGGGTTAAACCTTCTAGGACAGGGAAGGAGCCGTGCAAAGGCCCTGAGGCAGAACAAAACTGGTATGCACCTGCGTGTACAAAGCAGGTGGTGGAATCAGGCACAGTGAGCAAGGAGGAGGAGCTGGGAGGTAAAGGCCAAGAGAGGACAGGAGAAAAGTTGCCACCTGCCAGGTCTCAAAGGGGGAGGAAGAGGTGGGAGGAAGCAGGATGCCTGTGGTTGGAACACCGAGAGCAGAGCACTCGGGCACAGGCAATAAGCGTGCACTTTGCCTTGGGGAATTTAACAATAAGATGACGCGAATTCAGTCTTCTTTTCTTTTACACCATGTGACGGCAACTCTAGGCAATATCAAAGATCAAATGCTCCACTCCTACATTTTCTATGGGTCTAAGTTCAAAATAACTGTTGTGGTTACTGTGAAAATTTAATTATATGCAATATATGTACCCTGTGCTACAGAGTCAGCCCCCAAAACCTGCAGACTCAGCTACATGCATCCATCTCAAGAGGAATATTCTAGCAGTGCGGCCTGTCTGAACTTGCTTTGGGTACCGTCTCCCTCCAAGCTGTGGTATAGAGTCGTGCCTTCAGATCCAGTCAGGACAGTATAGTTACCTTGCCGGCAAAGAAACAGATCACAAGTTCCATCCACGGAAGTGCTTTGCATTTTCTTTGTAATTCAAATTTAAAACAGTAAAGGAGATTGTAAACCACAAGGTGTAATATTGTGTGTGTGTGTGTGTGCGCAAATTTTAGTTCATACACGTACTGTTTTACTTCTTATTTTCAGTAACATCTTTATAATAGAAAATATGTTTAAATTGGGTTTTTTTGACATTTATTTATTTTTGAGAGACAGAGAGAGACAGATCATGAGCAGGGGAGGGGCAGAAAGAGAGAGGGACGCACAGAATCGGAAGCAGGTTCCAGGCTCTGAGCTGTCAGCACAGATGTGGAGCTCAGACCCACAAACCGTGAGATCATGACCTGAGCCGAAGTCGGACACCTAACCGACTGAGCCCCCCAGGGACCCCTTGCTATTCTCATATAATTGTAAACTTGCTGTTAGGGGCCCCTCGGTGGCTCAGTCGGTTAAGCATCAACTTTGGCTCAGATCATGATCTCATGGTCTGTGGGTTTGAGCTGTGCAGGCAGCTCAGAGCCTGGAACCTGCTTCAGATTCTGTCTCTCTCTCTCTCTATCCCTCCCCAACTCATACTCTGTCTCTGTCTCTCTAAAATGAATCAACATTAAAATAAAATTTAAACAGTAATACTACCCATTACTGTGAGGCACCAAAAACTAATGTTTTCTTCAAATTTTCCCTATGTATGAAGAATTACTGAGTTATTACTTATTTCCTTTATTCTACCATAATATTTATTTTTATCTGCCTGAATATACAAAGTACCAAGAAATTTTCATTTTTCCCTTAGGTCATTATATTCATTTGATTTCATAATTATTATTGAAAATAACTTTCTGTGGGACTCCTGGGTGGCTCAGTCAGTTAAGCATCTGACTTCAGCTCAGGTCATGATCTCGTGGTCCCTGAGTTCAAGCCCCATGTCAGGCTCTGTGCTGACAACTCAGAGCCTGGAGCCTGCTTCAGATGCTGTGTCTCCCTCTCTCCCCACCGCTCCCCTGCTCACACTCTGTCTGTCTCTCTGTCTCTCTCAAAAACAAATAAACATGAAAAAAAAGAAAGTAACTTTTCGCACAGAGAAGGAAATGTTTAAAAAAATGATTCATTCTAGTTGTCAAATAGGCAAGGTAGGCCAGTGACTGGAAGCAAATCCTTGGTTTTGTTTCCTAAAAATTCAGTGCGTGAAGTACAATAAAATCATTTAGTCTGGAGGCCAACTTCATTACTTTTGGCCACAGTGGGAAAGTTTCATTAATGACCGAATCAATAAATGGATCAATCAGAAAAAATGAAAACAGTGTAGAGAACAGAAACGGTACCACCAATAGGAGTGTTCGTACCAGATGCAGGAGGCAAGGACCTGGGTTACGCGGTCTGTTTACGATGATCAACTGATCTGTCTCCTTGCTTTCTGTACTGAGAACATACTTCAGACAAACAACTGTAATTATTATTTCTAACTACACTAACAATTAAATCGTGTGAATGATACCCAGCAATGTATTTTTTTTTTTAATTCTGGTTTTACAAAAGCATAACGAGAGAGGACATCAAGCATGACTACATCACACCATCGCTGAATGGGCCCCTTCGGGCATAAAAGTAGACAGCTGATGCTCGTCACCCATGAGCCACACTGAGAATCAACATTAAAATAAACACACTTGAATGGATACTTGTTATAAATACAGACATGAGAGAAGTCATTTTATTTGATGACAGAAAACTGATGGATGTATTTTCAAACCATCAAGTAGCAAAGTATTATTTTTTCCTCATATACAAACTTTAAGCTATCATGATTCGTTTCACATATGTATTATATTATGACCCAACAGAATACCAAATAGGCTATAACACAAAACTATATACCAGAAATTTTGCTCACTGTTAAAACACTTATTTTTTTAAAAATAGAGACATCATGATCATTTCTGTAGCTATTTATGATAAATTAATCCATATGTTAACAATTATTTATTGAGATATTTGAGTATACCAATTATCATTGTAGCCTTTAAGCAAAATGGGACTGAGTCTCTTTTGGTGCAATAATAAAGCGTTAGTAGCACTTTCAGACACATTTTCTGCATTATTTGTGCACTTGCAGGTGTTTCTTTTAAAAAAAGGAAAATAAAAGTTTCTTGAGCTTACTGACCATCTATTACTTTCTTACTGTAAAATATTCTGAAAGTGAACAATATTAAAAATAAAATGACTACAACATAACCTGAAAAATACAGTAGACTACTTCATTTGTATTTATATTTAATACTTTATAATAAATAATTTTCAAATTAAAAATGGTACATCAGTCAAAGAAAGACAAATACCATATGATTTCACTCATATGTGGGATGCGAGAAACAAAACAAACTAGCAAAGGGGAGAAAATAAGAGAGAGATAAGCAAGAAATGGACTCTTAACCATAGAGAACAGACTGACGGTGACCAGAGGGGAGGCAGGTTCGGGGATGGGTGAAAAAAGTGACAGGGATGGAGGAGGGCACTTGTGACTGATGAGCAGCAGGTGACGCACGGAAGTGTGGGATCACTATCTTGTACACCTGAAACAAGTGTTAACACGGTATGTTAACAAACTCTATTAAATAAAAACTTTAAAGATTATATCATACTCTTGGTTTTATGATCTGATTTTGTAAAATTGTTTTTACAAGATTTTTTTTTATCAAAAGGTGAGCTCCTAACACCAATCTTGGTGATGATTTGAGGGGAGGGGGTTTATACCAAAAAGCAAAGGCAACAAAAGCAAAAACAAAAAAGTGGAACTATATCAAACCAAACAGCTTCTGCAAAGGAAAGGATGCCATCAACAGACTGAAGAAGCATCCATCCCCCTGAATGGGAGAAACTATCTGCAAACCGTATATCTAACAAGAGATCAATGTCCCAAATGAAGAACTCATCCAATCTAATAGCAAAACGCAAACAATCTGACTTAAAAATGGGCAGAAGACCTGAAGAGACATTTCCAAAGAAGATAGATTCAAGGAACAGGCACATGAACAGATGTTCAACTAATGAAAAAGATGCTCACTAGTCATCAGGGAAATGTAAATCAAAACCACAGCAAGCTACCACTTATACCTGTCCGAATGGCTAATATCAGGACACCAGATAACAAATGCTGTCCAGGGTGCAGAGAAAAGGGAACGCTGTTAGACCACTGGTTGGCATATAAATTGGTGAAACTGCTATGGAAAACAGTATGGAAACCATACAAAAAGTAAAAGCAGAGGGGTGCCGGGTGGCTCAGTCAACTGAGCATCTGACTCTTGATTTGGTTCATGTTACGATCCTAGGGTTGTTGCATCCAGCCCCACATTGGGCTCCATGCAAGTGTGGAGCCTGTTTAAGATTCTCTTCCTCTCTTCCTCTTCCCTCTACCCCTGCTCGCATGCTCATTCTATCTAATAAAAATAATAATAAAAGTAGAACTATGATATGACCCAGCAAACCCAGGTCTAGATAATTATCCAATGACAATGAAAACCCTAAGCAGAAAAGATAAATGCACCCCATGCGTTCACTGCAGCATTATTTACAATAGCCAAGACATGGAAGAAACCTAAATATCCACTGGTGGATGAATGGATAAAGAAGATGCGTTATGTGTGTACGTATATGTCTGTATATGTGAGTGTGGGTATACACCTATAATGTATCATGTATGTGTCACATCTTTATCACGTATCATACATGCATACATATAACAATGTAAATACATATAATGGAATATATACAACATTCCATACATATAATATTAGGATATACAGATTCCAACACACACATGAACACAATAAAATATACTTCAATTAAAAAGAATGAACTCTTGTCATTTGCAAAAACATGGGTGGAGCTTGAGGGGCTTATGAGAAGTAAAATAAGTCAGACAGAGAAAGTCAATAACAGTGTGATCTCACTTATATATACAATCTAAAAAAACAAGCTAATCGATACAGAAGACAGATTAGTTCTTGCCAGAGGTGGGCGTGGGGAGAGTGGGCAAAATGTGAGTCCAAAGGTACAAATTTCAATGTTATAAAATGAATAAGGCATGAGATGCCATGTATGGCATGGTGACTATAGTTGTTGGTGGTGTTATTTTATTTCAAGTTTTTATTTAAGTGCTAGTTAGTTAAAACATATGGTAAAATTGTTCCCAGTATAGAATTTAGTGAATCATCAGTTGCATATAACACCCAGTGCTCATCACAAGAACCTTCCTTAATATCCATCACCCGTTTAGCCCATCTCCCCCTCCTCACTCCTTCACACCTCAGTTTATTCTCTATGGTTATGAGTATCTTATGGTTTGCTTCCCTCTCTCTTTATTTTTCCCCATCTCCTAGGTTACTCTGTTTTGTTTCCTAAATTCCACTTATGAGTGAAATCATATGGTATTTGTTTTTCTGATTTATTTCACTTAGCGTAATACACTCTAGCTCCATCCACATCACTGCAAATGGCAAGATTTCATTCTTTTTGACAGCTGAGCAATATTCCATTACATATACTATATATTACAGAATATATATATTATATATATATATGTATACATACAAGATCTTCTTTAACCATTCATCAGTTGATGGGTATTTGGGCTCTTTCTGTAATTTGGCTATTGTTAATACGCTGCTATTAACATAGAGATGCATGTGTCCCTTCGAATCAGTATTTTTGTGTCATTTGTGTAAATACCTAGTAGTGCAATTGCTCGGTTGTCGGGTAGCTCTATTATTAACTTTTAGAGGAAACTCCATACTGTTTCCAAAGTGGCTGCACCAGTTTGCATTCCCTCCAACAGTGTAAGGAGGGCTCCCCTTTCTCCGCATCCTTGCCAACATCTGTGTCCTGAGTTGCTAATATCAGCCACTCTTACAGGCGTGAAGTGGTATCTCTTCCTGTTTTTTATCTATATTTCCCTGACGCCGAGTGATGCTGACTGACTATAGTTTATACAGCTATTCTGCATATTCGCAAGGTGCTAAGAAAGCAGACTGAAAAGTTCGCATCACAAGGAAAAATCGTAACTATACGTGGTGATGGATGTTAACTGGACTTACTGCGGTGATCATTTTGCAGATATACAAATATCAAATCATTACACTGCACACTTGAAACTAATACAAGGCTACAAGTCAATTATACCTCAAGTTAAAAAAAGTAAAGCAAAGAACATAAAAAAGTACCGTTTTACTGTGAGTAAACTATACATCAATAAATTGATTACAAAGGAAAAATAATTAGTGCTGTTGGACTGAGATTTCAAAATAAAAGCGGTGCCTATATGATAAATAAACTGAAATCATGAGGAAAGAAACCTATCTTTCACACGTGTTCTTGTCAATATGCATAACTACAGAATGCAACGCTAATGGTTGCAAAGTATTCCATTTTAGAGAGGTACTATAGTTTATTTCACCAGTTGCTTGTGATTCATCTTACTCTCCTCCCCTCCTTATCTTTCTTGTTCTCACCTCCTATCCTCTCCCTCTCACCTTGTTTGCATGATTAAAAATGGTCTGAGCATTTCCCGTGTTAGGTTCAGCTTCTGTTGCAGATTTACGTATTATCATCACGGTCCCAATCACAACTTTCTAGGTAGTCATTATCAGTGCACCCACATTACAGATCATTGAAATGAGGTTTAAGGAGATTGAGAGAGAGAAACAGAGAGAGAGAGCACAAATGGGGGAGGGAGCTGTAAGCACAGAGACTGATGTGGGGTTTGAACTCATGAACTGCAAGATCATGACCTGAGCCAAAGTCGGGCGCTGAACCGACTGAGCCACCTCGGCGCCCCAGGAGGATTCTTACAAAAGGCCTTTTCCTTTTCTGCCTTCTGTTTTCTATTAGCCTTCTCTTTCCCTAGCACTGCCAGAACATTATACCTAGTAAAACTGTTCCTGTACTCGTGGGGTAT
Organism: Helogale parvula; assembly: GCA_004023845.1. Classification (NCBI taxonomy): domain Eukaryota; kingdom Metazoa; phylum Chordata; class Mammalia; order Carnivora; family Herpestidae; genus Helogale; species Helogale parvula. The sequence continues at coordinate 214,905 of PJEM01000579.1, read as the reverse complement.
TTGATCCACAACTACTGTTCCCGTCCTAGATCAGCATTTCTGCTCATCCAGCAAACTCTAGTGCTGTCACACTTGCCCTTCCTTCACTGGACCCCCACACTGTATTAAAACACTGGCTGTTCTCAAGTACCCACACCTCTTTGGTCTAGTTTCCTTCCATTACCAGTCTGGCAATATATCCATTTAGGGCATCTGCCTACTTCATGTATGAGTTCCAACAACATGATTACTGCTGGAAAAACAGCCCAACTGCGCAGACTGCCATTCCGAGAAGGCAGGCTGTGAGGAGTCCCTAGGTCCACCTACCCTCCTAGTCACCCTGCCCACTAATCACACCCTACATCCCCTAGTCACCCCGTCCACTAATCACATTGGCCATGGTCTGGCTCCTCTGTAAACCAATCTGCTGACAGAACCTTCACATCATCCATCTGTCTGTCAGGGATGATCCTACATCACCTACCCTGTACAAGTGAAATCCTCTTCCACAGGTTTCCATGACTCCCCCTCTCCCAGTGTTCTCCGAACTGGCTCATCCCCCTTTCTCACAATACTCTCTGGGTTTCTCTGTCCCATTTTTAAAAAGAAGCAGAAGTCCCAAGATGGAGTCACTTGTGCTAAGCCCAGGTCACCAAACTGAGACTTAATACCTAACTCAACTGAAGTTTCAGCGTCTCCCAGGAACGTAATCTTTAATCAGTCAGCCTGGAATGTCAGCACCAGTGAAGTAATCAGCCTGACAGACCCATGTGTCGCCCAAAGCAAGAAGACCTTGCTTGAAGTAATAGACTCTGTGCTTGGAAGTTCTTTGTCCGCTCTACTGCCTAGACTCCATTTTGCACAGCTCATCAGGGCTTCTTCCTATCTTTCAGATAGGATGCTGCCCAGTTCATGAACTGCTGAGTAAGGCCAATAAGATCTTTAAAATTTTCTCAGTTGAATTTTGTTTCAACACTTGTAACTGTTGATAATCCTTAGGGTGCTGCAGTAGGAACTGTGCTAACTCTACACTCTGTCCCTTGACAGTCTTTTTCATGTTGCCCATCACTAGTTGCTTGCTTCGTGATACCTCAGTGCCACAGACACTCAGCCAAGATCTTGCTCCTGAATCTCAGCCTATATATCTACTTGTTTACTTGCCTATTTCCTTAGAAATCCAGTTCTCTATCTTTACCACTGGATAAAACACAGTTGCATTCACAATCAAAGGAAAAGGAGTTGATGTGTGTGGCTGCATCTTACTTAACTTTCAGATCTTGGCCTAGATACTGCTTTCTCTAGGAGGACATCTACCAGCACAAGATCCAGATGAAGTGCCCTTCCTGTCCTCCAGCACCCGGGACTCCTCTCATAGTCCTTCGCACGCTGTATTATACTTTCATATACAACTTTCATTCTTTCTCAGTCGACTGTCCCCCACGAGGACAGACAAGAGGCTAATTTTTTCCACCACTGTATTTATGACACTGCACAGTGCACACAGCAGGTATGCCTATTATTGGGATGAACTGAATGGAATGGAATTAACTTCGCCTGGATTCTCTCTCTAACTACAGGCCGCCAAAGCTAGGTTGTTTTGTCCTGCCCTGGTACTCTCCATGTCTCAACTGTCTCTTTTTAGGGACGATTGCTCAGACATTCTCCTCAAGAGCCACTTTCTCCAAGGTTATCAGCTCTCGTTAACTAATGCCAATGAAGCCAATGAGCCATCTACTTTTCAGGGTAGAGGAATCTACAAATCCATCTGGGTTCTCCTTGACACCTTACCATACTTTGAAAAGTCTTCCCCACGATTATCACCCCCTCAAGTTTATTATATGTATTTAGCATGTTACATCATTTATTGATCAGGAATTTGGATTCCTGGACTGTAACTATATCTACCTATCTATCTATCTATAGAGATCTAGATATAGATGGCTATGTAACATAACTACATATAAGGTTATATTCTATATATACCTGCATTCTATATATAGTTATACTGTATACATATAGTTACATTCTTTCTGTATATAGCTGCATTATATATATATACACATATATTTGTGTGTGTGTATATATATATATACATATATATATGTGTATATATATATATATATGAGATAGAGAGAGGGAGAGGGAGAGAGGGAGGGAGTAAAGGAGAGGAAGTTATATTCTACATTCTATATGGATGTGTGTCATCCCAATTGGTTGGTTACCCTACCACTATTTACTGAACTCTTCAAATATTCTCCAATGATCAAAAATTTCAACTTCACCAAACAGTAATACCTCCTAGCGATTCAGAGGACAGTGTGGATTCCAGAACCGAATGCCCAGATCCAGGGTCATTCTAATACCCAATACACCTTGCCAGCTCACGTGACCTCCCTGCGCCTCTGTAACTCAGGGGTAATAGCAGTCACCGCATGTAAAATACTTAGAGGAGTGATATAACCCAGTGTGACTATGTGTTAGCCACTGGCTTTTGTTTTGATTTTCAGCTTCATTCACCTTTTCATTGCTGAAACTGTGCCACACAGTTCTAATTGATGGAGAAGGCTAACACACTGTCAGATCTAGAAGAATAATCTCCCTGAATCATCACCCCTTTCCCTACCTCCTCTTATTTAAAAAAAAAAAAAGTCACTTTGCTACTCTTGTGCAATTTTTTTTAGTAAAATCTCTTTTTTTTCCCCAAACATACTAGTAACAACAACTCACTATTACTTATGGTTTGCTTTGTATGGACACTGTGATAAAGGCTTTATTGACACAAATAATCAAATTTAATAATATGAGGTATGCTTTATTATTATAAGTAATACTTTGTAATACTTGTGATTGCTTTACAGATTAGGAGAATGAAATCGAAAGCCATGAAATAAGGAACCCGGGTCACCTGATTCTAAACCATGTACCTCATATGACTACAGAGCATCCCTTTTGTGATACAAACTGTTATGGAGATTGGGTTCAGATTTAGATTCTATCTATATATTTATTTGTGGAGCACTGACAGTGTGGAATACTAAGTCTTCCTGTTCAGTGTTATGGCAATCCTTTCCCCAATTATTTATATCCCTCTTTAAAGTTTAAACTGTTAATATAACTAATATTCATAGAGTGCCTACCACATTGTAGGCACCGATTTGAATGTTTTACAAATACTAATTAGTTTCCCTCTCACCATGACCCCATGGCGTTGGCATCATTATTATCATTTTCATTTCACAGATTGGGAATGATGGCACAGAGATATCTCCTTAAATTAAGTGACTTCGTGTCACATAGCCAACGAGTGACAGAGCTGGTATGTTTATTATTCTCTCATAGCTCCAGAACCCATGAATTCAATCACTATGCTCTCAACTACTGCTCAAATCATGGATAACGTGTATTTCTACCTCTTCATACACATTGATATTTGTGACTGGAAACGTCTCTCATGCCGTTTTCATTTTGTCATTGCTAATGTACAAGAAAGCATGGGTTTTTGTAGATTATCTTGTTACCCTGTTGAAAACTGATAAACTGCAATTGTTTATCAGTTGATTATCCTAGGTTAGGAAGCTCATCAAAATAAATCTAGGTTTTGTTTCCCAATATCCAAAATGTATCATTTTATATTCTTCTCAAAACAAGTGTTTGGGTTAGCACTTTCTGAACCGTATTTCTTTCCTGAACAATTTTAAATAGATTCTCCATCAGGCATACTTGCCTTACATGCCACTCCAGTGGGAATGCCTCTAGTAAGACAGCTTCTGCTATTTTGTTTTTTTCAGGTGGGTACTGTCTAATCTGTTAAGAAGACAAACGCTGGGCACTGAGAGTCTTACATTCAGTCAGTTACTGATTATCATTCCTTGGGTCTTTTATTATGAAAGATCACCAGAGCGCCCCCAAGCCCTGCAAAACGAGGTGATGCATTCAACTGAAGAGACAGCTACATATCACCCAATTGGGCTCTGTTTGCCACACTACGGATGTTCAATTCATATTTGTAAATAAAAGGAGAAGCGTGAAGATGGGTTTATGCCTCTTATCTTTCTCATGATGAATCCTTCCAACTCCACTAAAAGCATTTCATAATAAATTATATTCATAGGTAATGTTTAAGAAAGACATTCCGTCTTTCAGCTCAGGGTCACGTATTTTTTATTGAAATAAATTACAAGTCAAATGGCAGAAAGCTTTGCTATATCCATTGATTATTTTCATTCATGGCTGAGGAAGCAAACGAGATCCATCTAAACGCACTAGAAGCAGCCCTAAGTGGTTTTCATACATTCCATGTATGGTTACCCAGGTACCAAAATATTACACACACTTGTGGTTCCAGTTATTGAAATGGCTGCCAATATGGCTCCAAGGTTTCTGAGTTTCCGTTACTGTTTTTCTTTCAATGATGACACACATTCACTTGTTTTTTAATATGGGAGGTACTGAGTCACCCATCTTTGACTTATTTCTGTATCAACATTGTAAAGGTTGTACCTGCAGCAGGTTCCTCTTTGATTTAGTTAAAAAAATCATTTTAGTTTTAAAGTACCACTAAACCATTCCATTCCAAATCTTCTTCAAGATTTTAGAACTTAGGCATAATTACAGAAAAGACAAGTACCTATAAATTTGCCCAAGAGTATTCCAGGCAAGGTGCAACATCTCAAGCAAGATGAACCGGATCTTTTTAATTTGCATTTGTGTATGCTTGTTCACTTTTCATCCATATGCACGTTATGAAGAAATACAATCGATAAGTTGTTTTATGTCTCTGCTCTTTCCATAATTCTGTTTGCAATGTCACTCTTTGCAATCCTATTATAAAGCAGTCAAGAAAGTAAGAGTGGTAGGGGACTTCAAACTTTCCTTTGACACTAGCTGTGACAAACCTTCATCTTTGAGGAGCGAGCCCCTCACCATCTCTGCTTCTGCACTCACTGCTGAGCACTGCCAGAGAGAAGTTCCATACTCACGTGGACCAGAGCCACTCCACAGCCCCAGTTTTGGTCACCAGCATATCTGACGAAGGCTCTTTCTTTTCTGGATTCCCTGTCTCTGCCACCAGAGGTTTTTCCAAATCTACATCATGCTCTCATGGCCCGTCAGGCCACCAGCTCCCCATCTTAAGAGAGAATGTTTGCTCCTCCTAACCCATAACTGTGGAAGCCTACAGGTGGAAAAGCCTTTTCCATCTCTCTCCCATCCAGGTAAGCTTTAAAGCAGAGCCTCAGGAAATAAACTACTAACCTCTCTGAATTTACGTACACAATCACAGTAAAAAGGAGAATGGCAAAGCAGTAGTCAGATGGAAGGCCAGTAGCTTCTTACGATCCTTTGTAGGCAGGTGGTGGCCATGGAGCTGTTCCCAAGTCCTGCATAAGTGGGAAAGTGGCCCCTGCGTGTCACTCAAAACACTCTTGCAGGACTTTGAGGAAGGAATTATCAGTTCTGGCTGTTGGTTGAAAACCTTCCAGTGACATATTCTGGTGAGATCAAGCAAACAAAACTTGCAGAATATGTCACAACAGCTCAAAGAACAATCATAGAGGCAACTGTGAAACGCTTCTTAAAAGGATTCTGTGCCCTCACTGCTTCTGTGTTGCTGGGGATGGACGGTAGCATGTGGAAAACAGAGATGCTGATGACAAAATGTCAAAAGTGAGGCAGAAGAGAAAGACTCTGGAAAAGCTTTGGGAATACTTAACCAACTTGCTGAACTTAGATTTTCATTTTTTAGGAATGTACAACAATCCCTTCCATGTTTAAGAGTGTACAGCATGGGAGATGCCTGGGTGGCCCAGTTGGCTAAGCATATGATTCTTAATTATGGCTCAGGTCATGATCTCACAGTTCACGAGGTAGAACCCCACATTGGGTGTTGACAGTGTGGAACCTGCCTAGGATTCTCTCTTTACCAATCTCTCTGCCCAGCCCCCACCCTGCCCCTGCATAGAGAGCTCATGCTCTCTCTCCGTCTCAAAAGAAAGAAATAAACTTAAAAAAGAGTGTACCCCATAATGAAAACTGTATATACAGATGAATCTAAATGAGCTTTTCCAATATATATATATAATTTTAAAAATTTAAGTTAACAAAAAAGCTTCATGTCCTGGTCCTTTCTGCCTTCCTGCCTTCCTGCCTTTCTCTTTCTCTTCCTCCCTCCCTCGCTTCCTTACTTCTTTCCTTCCTTTCTCTTTTTCTCTTTCCTCCCTCCCTTCCTCTCCCTCCTATGTCTCCTCCCTCTTTCCCTTCCTTCCTTCTGTCCTCTCTCTCTTAGTTTAGTGGTACATGAAATAATAGTGTGTCTTAATTTTAATGTCTCAGATTTTGGCAATAATCCAAACAGTGTTTGTAATTCTGACATTTAGTCATACAGTTAGTGACAATTAGTCTAAAGTCATTCTTCAGACTAATATCTTTTTCACAAGTATGTTTCAAATGACTTTTTTCATTGTCATACTAATCAAAATATTTTTAAAAATCCTTTTGATAAGTCTCTTGTACATAAAATTCAATTACTCCTGAATTCAATGCTTTATATTTTACATGACATAAAAACAGGCTATTTCTTAGTAACTCTATGACTTTTGTCATATAGATGTTTATAACTATCTTTAAAGTAGTTGAAAATCATCTTCTCAAAATCATCACCCAGGAGAATGTAATTTATTTTTATTATAAAAAGTAAAACTGTTATTTTTCAAAAAATTATCCATCTTTGATTTATTCATTAGGCACCATTTATTTTGTGAATTTCCATAGCCACAAATAATAGTAAATTTCCTCTTCAAATTCTATAGATTGTAAATATTATTATGATTGTAAACCTAAAGATTCTTTACCAAGTATGAATAACACATATGTACTGAAAATATCCTGTATGCATACATATGTGTGTTCACATGGACACATGTCTTCGTTACATGAAACTGGTCTCACTAACATTCCACAGAGGACAAAAAATATAATCTCTAGAAGTGAAGATCAAGGCCAACAGGAAAAATAAGAAATAAATAAATATACATTATGTAAAGCTTGTCTGAAAATCACGGACATTAGAGGAACTAGATGGTGACGGTGCATTGAGTCCATCTGCCATTGTAGACTGGATCAGGAGTCAAGTCAAATTACAACCAACAAATAAGCAGAATCCATTGTTGGAAGCCCTTATTTCCTCTTCTATTCTGTACTGCTGTATTCAGTGGGAAGCTCACTAAACTGAAAAAACTGGACATCCTTCATCTTTGTCAAGGTCCTAAAAAACATTACAGTCAATGGCTTAAGGTCACCTAAGCCCTCTGTCTCAATGCGCTTAGCTTGTAAACTCTTCATAAATGACAGCTGATTGCTTATGGGAGGAAGTGACAAATTAGTGAATTAAAAATTTCCACGGCACTATATGAACCCATTTCCTGATGTGTGGCATTATTGGATGCTAAGTGTTTCAAAAACAGGTGCAGAACTTGAAATTTTATAAACTGGGGTTTTGTGTAACAAAAACGAGTCATATGTTTATTTAGTTTACAAAGGATAAGCAAAAAGAATGTAGAGATCTATAATGAATTAGATATCATAAAATGGTGAGTATAACTACAGAACATTTAGGAATTGTTTAACATTTTAATACAAAGTTTAAAAATTTCATTTCAGTAGAATGTGCACAAATTGTACACTATTTTTTTCCAAATATTCTTAATAGAGTACAGACTATTTGAATAGATCTCTAACTCCTACAGAAGAAGCTTAAGTGTTACCATACACATCTGGGCACAATTCTCATATTTGCTAATGCACTAGAGCTTTCAAGTCTTAGCAGGTGCATTAGTGCAAGAGCACCACCCAGCAAACAGCCTCTTGACTGGAACAAGAATGGGAACAAGGAACATGGGAACACTGACCCATGATGCCTGTTGAGTGGACTGTCCCTAAAGGGGTGGGGGCCCCTCCAAAATATCATGTTCCAGACATGTGAAGGCCAACTAAGCTCTGGTTATGGCCATCGTTTCTTGTGTTGGGGCTGGGAGTTTTAGGGGTTTTTTTTTCTCCCTCTTTAATGTCTGCTTGTTCTCATGGCCCCTCTGAAAAGATGGCAGACTGCCTCTATAATTTTGCCCCTGTGTGCTGTCCCAGGTTCCTCTCTCACCCCACAGTTTAGCCTTACTGGAACTAAAGTTAATTTTCCATTCCTTGAATGCAACACACTTTGTTTTCCTTGGGGTCTTTCCATAAATCCTCTTGCCAGAAACACTTTCCTCCCAGGTATTAGGTTAAACAATATGCAATTACTGATTCTACACATCAAAAATAACGGGATCTCAGCCATACTGTAAAGGTGTTAAGATGATAAGGTCTCAACTTAAAGACCCCCAACCCATGCACCCCAACCAGAACATTCTCCTCATTCTGCTTCTTTTAATCTTATGTAGCATTTGATACTTTTCCAGATTTTTGTTACTTATTCAGTTGTTTGACTTGAATATTTGCCGTGAGATCCTTAAAGTCATGAACCATATTTTATCAGACATCACTACTATTCTTTTTCTAAAAATTTTTATTTGAGTATAGTTGATACACAATGTTACACTCATTTCAGGTATGCAACATAGTGATTCAATGTCTCTATACTATGCTCACCAGGAGTGTAGCTACCATCTGTTACCATACAACACTATTATAATGTCATTGACTATACTGTCTATGATGTAGATTTTGTTCCTGTGACTTATTAATTATGTAAGTGGAAACCTGGTTCTCCATCACCCATTTTGCACATCTCCAACCTCCTTCCTCTTTGGCAACCACCCGTTTGTTCTCTTGTAGTTATAGGTGTGATTCTGCTTTTTGTTTTTTGTTTTTTGTTTTTTTAGTTTATTTTTATTTATTATGAGAGAGAGATAATGAGCAAGCAGAGGAGGAGCAGAGAGAGAGGGAGACAGAATCCCAAGCAGGCTTTGCGCTGTCAGCATAGAGTCTGACATGTGGCCTGAATTCACAAACTGTGAGATCATGACCCAAGCTGAAGTCAAGAATTGGATGCTTAGGTCCATCCATGTTGTCACAAATGACAAGATCTCATCTTTTTTGTTTTTGGCTGCATAATCCTCCATTATAATTCATCAATAGATGAATGGATAAAGATGTGATATTGATATATATATATATATATATATTATATATATAGACTCTTGGGTTGCTTCCATATCTTCACCATTGTAAATAGTGCTACAATAAGCATAGAGATACATGCATCTTTTTTAATTATTTTTTTCTTTAGGCAAATGCCCAATAGTGGATTATTAGATCATATGATATTTCTATTTTTAATTTTGTGAACAACTTCCATACTGTTTTCTATAGTGGCTGTACCAATTTATATCCTCACAAACATATTCTAGAGTTTCTTTTTTTCCACATCCTTGTCAACACTTGCCGTTTCTTACCTTTGATTTTAGCCATTCCAACAAGTGTAAGGTGATGGCTCATTGTGGTTTTAATTTGCATTTTCCTGATGATGAGTGATGCTGAGCATCTTTCCATGTGTCTGTTGGCCATCTGTATGTCCTCTTTAAAAAATGTCTATTCAAGCCTTCTGCCCATTTTTTAATCAAATTGGGCTTTTTGTGTGTGTGTTGAGTTGTGTAAGCTCTTTGTTATTCTTAATGCCTGGGAACATTTTATTGAGTATGAATGCTGAAGATTAAATTCTAATAATAGATTCATTCACTGAACAGATTCATTCAAAACAAAAACAGCCTTAAAGACCAATACAGTATCTTTTCTTTAGATTCTACAACTCTGAGCCCAATGTCTGGTTTAATTATTTTTTCTTGAACAAACAGGTATATTATTTGCCTTAAGTAGTGTACTTTTACATTTGCATACATACCATTTATGCTAACAGCTGTAAGGCATAATAATTCTGATAGTTGCTATATGAATGCACATAACGAGATGGAGGGTAATTCCCAGAGAAGCCTTCTGAAGTGGGCTTAGAAGGTTGGGGAAATAAATTAAAAAGAATAAGATAAAAATGCAGAGAGGGAGTTCTAAGGTATTTTTTTCTCACATATTTTTTTTTCCAGGTCACACTGAATTTACTGAAGTAGAGGGGTTTTTTTAATTGAGATAAAATTTCCCTAAAGTGAAATGCACATATCTTAAGTATACCATTTGAGAAGTTATTAAATACATACACTCAGGTATTTCACAGCTGAATCAAGATGGAGAACATTTCTATCGCCTCTAAAAGTATCCTCGCGCCCCTTTGCATATAACCCACAATCACTGTCTAATTTGTCACTATAGTAGAGCTGTGCTTGATTTTGAACTTCCTTTAATAGAATCACAAAAAAATTGTGCCCAACATCCTTTGTTCAGCAAAAAGAGTTTTTTGAGGTTCACTCATGTTGCTGTATGTTTCAGAAGAATGTATACATTTTAATGACAGGCAATACCCCCTTCCATGGTTGTACTATCCATGTGCTTATCTGTCATGGGTTGCCGGAGTCCAGCTCCAACAGGTCCAGGGCTCCCTGAAGGATGGACGGTGTTGGCTAAAGGGAGTGAGAGAGCCTGGCTTCTTTCTGCTCACCAGGCAAGCATCTCTATCCTGACCTGAGAGTCAGTTCTATTTATTGAAAAAATGTATGGGATACAAAACAGAAGTGGCAATTGCTTTAGATAATTATTTCTGATAACAAATTCTTTGATATGTAAAAATTTCTCAGAACACAGATTGGTGGAAGAATCATGCATAACCTTTAGCAATAGGTGACTGGATGTTTATCATATGGGATAGGAAGACACCTTTAGCATTCAAATACAAGGCAAAGTTTTTAGCATAGCAAAGGTAAGAGTTAGGTCTTTGTGAGCAGGGGTCAATAGCCTGTTTTCCCAAGGGGAGGAAAAACAGGTTTTCTCAGGAAATGTAACATTTGCTCCTATAATCACAAAAGAAGAAACTCCTTTAACAAGTTTTTTTCACAAGGTACAATTCACATATTTTTAGCATAAGAAGGCAAGTCACTCCTGATATCAGTCAGGTGCCTTGGGGGTCAGTGCTCAAGCAGAAATTGAGTGGGGGTTGAGTGTGTGTAGACTCTGGTCACCATCTGAGGGAGGGAGGCCTTCCAAACCCACCTGGCCTCACAAGGAGATTTTTCCTCTACTTATGAGTTCAGAGAGACCTGGCTTCCTGCAATGGGTATTTTCATTGTTTTCTGTCAGGGGCTGTTACTATAAAGGTATGATATCCTAGTGTCACTATCTTTTCAGACATATGTTTCCATTTCTCTAAGAGTAGAATCCTTGGGGAATATAGTAGGTATATGATTAAGTTTTTATTTATTATAAAAAACTACCAAAATTTTCTCCAAAATGGTTATACCCGTTAGACTCCTACATGTAATCTATGAAAAGTCCACTTGCTGTATTTTCCTTGTCATAAAAGAATAATCTTGTCATAAGAAAAGATTTCTAACAGACAACAGGAAAGCTCTAAGATATAAATTTTTAAAAAGTCAATTTAGATTTTTTAATGTTTTAAAATACGCATATTAAAAAACACTGTTAGGAAAATCAGTAGAAAAGATACTTATATAAGCTTATATTTTCAATTTCAATCTACTATTCATCTTGAGCTAATTTCTGTGTATCATGTGAGGTGTGGTCAGGTCAACTTTTCCCTACACATATATGCAATTTTTCCTCCTCCATCTATTGCAGATTTTCCTGTCATCATCAAAATACCTTGGTGTCTTTTCTAAAACTCAATTGATTACGAAGATGGAGGGGGTTTCTCATTTCATTGTGTTTCACTGATACACTCTCTTTCCAACGAAAACACACATTGTTCAAACCGTCAAGATCCATACTGAGTTTTCATTTACTTGTATTAGTTACTGAGGTAAGTGTGCTGAAATCTCCAACTGCATTTTCTATTTCCCCTTTTAGTTCTATAATTTTGGTTTCATATATTTTGAAATTGTATTATTAAGCACATATGCATTAGGATTGTTATATCTTTCTGTCTCTATGTAAAGACATCTTTTATCTCTAATAATTTGTATTTCCTCAAAGTCTACTTTGTCAATAATCAATCAATCATTTAAATTAATGATCTGACACCAGATTTTTTTGTGCTTACTGTTTGTATTAAATAACTTTTTCTGTTTATTTTAAAAATTATCTGTGACATTATGTTTCAAGCACAGTCTTGTAGACAGCGTATTGTTTAGTATTGTTTTTACGCCATATGACAATTTCTACTGTAGGGACGCAGGTCTGAATTCGGCTTCTCAGAATCATTAGACAATAGAAGGGTACACATTGCCCAAGGAAAAAGGGACCACCCTTGTAACACCCAATCAGGAAAGGCCAGCTAACATCTTTAACATTTCTAAGGGCGGGCCTAAAGATGGAGGCTATAAGATAATCACCTATTGCTTAAGACTAGTCACGCCCTACGTGAGGGTCCTGGGCCCACTCTGTGATTGGTCAATACTCTAAATGTTGTGATTGGCTCCCACTAAAAGTATCGATGTATGATTAAAGTTACTGCCAGTATTGATAGGGGATAGGGATTGGATCTCTGTGCCTGTGTCGCGATTTCCTATAACTCCCCTTTCCCAAAACTCATAAAAGCCCTACCCCACCATGTTCGGGGCTCTCTTGCATGGATCCACTGTGTTGGTGAAGTCTGTGAGCCCGAGCTTATAAGCCCGTAATAATAAAGCCCTTTGCTTTTGCATGCGTGACTCAGTCTCCCTGGTGGTTTCTGGTTTTTGGGACAATATTACAAATCTGGGCATAACACTACCCTTAAAATGGAATGTTTAGCCCATTTACACTTAATATAATTTTTAATAAGGTTGGGTTTAATCTTCCATATTTCTATATTTTTCTCTTTTGTGATGATTCATTATAGGAACTGTGAGTTATTATGTTCCCTAATAAAGTGTATTAACTTTTTCTCTAACAGGTAGTTGGATTACCATCAGAGTATCTTGGCTCTCTCAGTGTGGTACAATGGGAGATAAATAGATTTAGACATAGATACAGACGTGCACAGCTTTTGTCCCTGGTTCCTGGCAAAGAGCTCCTAAAACCCTTGAAACCTCAGTAACAAGAGTGTCTACTCCTCTAATGAGGCAAACCACTGACAGTTCTTAGATACCTTCAGGATGGTGGCTGGTTACCAGAAGACTAAGCCTTGATCAGAAACTTGGAGTTTTCACCCCAGCTCCCAGCCTGGGGGAAGAGGGCACCAACGGAGAGGGGCTGGAGACTGAGTCAATCAAAAGTAGTCAATGATTTAGTCGATGATGCCTATATCATGAAACCTCAACAAAACCCTCTGAAACCCTAAATGATGGGGTTCAGACTGCTTTTGGGTTGGGGAACACATTAACGTGCTGGGGAGGTGATGCAGGCTCAGAGAGCATGGAAGCCCTCTCCCTTCCTCTCATATCTTGTCCTAGGCATCTCTTCCATTTCACTGTTCCTGAGGTATACCCTTAATATTAAACCAGTAACAGTAAGTAAATCATTTTCCTGATTTCTGCGACTCACTCTGGCAAGTTATAAGACCTGAGGAGGGGGTTGTGGGGACCCCTAGTTTACAGCTGGTTGGTCAGCAGTACAGGTGGCCCCTGGGGCTTGTGCTTCACATGTGAAGGTACAGACTTGCTGAACTGAGTCTTTAACTCGTGGGCTCTACATTAATTCTGGGCTGTCCGTGTCAGAATTGAATTACTGAACCCCCAGTTGGCATCCAGAGAATCAGAGACCTGGTAATTGGGGTAGAAAACACCCCACACTCAGGCCAGATCTTACGATTTGATAGGGCCAACATACTCCGTTTCCCTCCTGAGCACTAGGTGATCAGTTTTATTCTTGGTTCTGGTTCTTATTTCCAAATGTGGCTTTTTGTGGGGTCTCAGTGGAATGTCTCTGGTGCTCAGCGGGGCTGATTTCTCCGGGGTGGACAGGACTCCAGCATCATTCAGTACCACATGACCTCTGAGTTCCACAGCAGCTGTTCTATTCAGAGCCCTCTGGGGTCTCATCCTCTGCCTGAGGGGCCATCCCCTGCACATTGTACATTTTCCTCTTCTCTGATGCCCAGCTGCTCAAATTCTAGCAGTATCAAACTCTGATGTCTGTTCCTTAACTCACAGAGATGTCCACATTCTCTCCTGGTGGCAGTGCTGGGGAAACACATCCGGGATGAAAGCTAGGATTCATAGGAGTCTCCCCTCAGGTTTCTTTTCTCTCAAGAATCAAGTCCTGCACCACCTGCTGTGCAGACCTGGAAACTACTGCCTCATATACATGTTCAGTGTTCCAGCCGCTCGTGCCGTAGAGTCTGTCTTCTACCAATTACTTCCTTATGACCAGAAGCAGACATACATGTTAGGAATAATTGCTATTATCATAGTAATAGTATTTAACTAACATTAACGAATACTTACAGGCGAATAGTAAAAACTAAACAGATTGAAATACTGGGCACTTGTACTGAAGTAGTGAAAAGAGAAATGAAACCATATTTTAGACTTCTTTGGCTGTCAATAAAGTCTTTATTTAGGCAGGCGAAGGGGAAGCTTCTGAAGACTTTGGAGCTGGTGTGATGATATCAAGAGACTATGTTGAAAATTTTCATCGAGCTGAGCTCGAGCAGGTGACTGGACAAGGAATGAGATTCATATGTAGAGACCAGGCAAGATGCTGCGATTTGAGGCAGTAAGGCCATACATGAGGATGGAGGTATCAAGAAATTTAACACAAGGATGGTAGTAAGCTCCACTGTGAAGATCTACTAGTGGATTAGTATAAACATTTTAGATGAATGTATTTCCATTTTCCTTTTTCTTAAGGTAGCTTTTGATTTCTCCACTATTCCTACACAGGCCCAATGCTTGCTCCATTAGCATATTATTTAATCTCCAAATATTGATGATTTTTTCCAGTTTTCTTCTAGTAATTGATTTCTACCTTCATGCTACTGTGTTAAAAAAAAAGATACTTGATAGAATTTTAACCTTCTTTAGTGTATTGAGACATGTTTTGTGGCCTAACCTGTGATCTATCCTGGAGTGTTCCGTGCACACTTGAGAAAAATGTATATTCTATTTGGGGATGGAAGGGTCTGGATCTATCCACTAAGCCAGTCTGGTTTAATGTGTCACTTAAGGCAGATATTTCCAATTGATTTTCTTTCTGATTTATCCATTGATGTAAAGGGGGTGTTAACTTCACCTACACTTTATAGGATTGCTGTCTATTTCTCCCTTTCAGTCAGTTATTATTTGCTTTATATATTTAAATACTCCTATGTTGTGTGCATAGATATTTACAAATGTCATCTCCTCTTGCTGGACTGACTCCTTTACCATTATGTGGTGTCCTTTTTTATTATAGACTTTATTTAAAAGTCTATTTTATTTGACAAAAGCATAGCTACACCAGCTTCCTTTATGTTTCCACTTGCGTGGAAGAACGTTTTTCCTCCCCTTCACTTTCAGTCTGTGTGTGTCCTCAGAACTGCACTGAATCTCTTGCAGGCAATTTATATAGATGAGTCTTCTTTTTTTCCCCATTATGCCACTCTATGTCTTTTGATTGGAGAATATGGTCCACTTACACTTATAAGAGTTATTGATAGGTATGTAATTATTACCCTTTTTTCACTGTTTTATGACTAATTTTATAGTTACTCTCTGTTCTTTTCTTTTGTGGATTAATAACTTTCTTTAATGTTATGTTTAGCTTCATTTCCCATTATCTTTTTTGTATCTCCTATAAGTTTTTGCGTTGTGGTTATATATAGTTATATACATAACAGCTTCTATACATGCATATAAAACGAATGATTGAAGCTGATAACAACTTAAACTTGAATAATTTCTAAAACCTCTACTTTTTATACTCCCTTCCCCCATGTTTAATGTTGCTAATGTCATATTTTATAGCTTTATATTTTTGTGTATCACTTAACTAATTACTGTAACTAATTTTATATTTTTGCTTTTTAAAGTAGTTGATCGAGTAACTCTACTATACATTCACCTTTACCAGTAAGATTTTTACTTTAACATGTTAACTTATTGTTAGTTCATGTCTTTTCTTTTCTGCTTAAAGAAGTCCCTTTAACATTGCCTGTACGGCAGGTTTAGTGTTGATGAAGTCCTTTTGATATTGCTTGCTTGGTAAACTCTGTATGTCTCCTTTAATTTCAAATAACAGCCTTGCCAGATAAAGTATTCTTTGGAAGCTGTGTTGTTGTTGTTTTCCTTCCAGAACCCTGACTGTGCCACACCGCTCCTTTTTGGCCTGCAAAGTTTCTGCTGAAAAATCAGCTGATAGTCTTAGGGGAGGTCCCTTCTACATAACAAGTTGTTTTTCTCTTGCTGCTGCTTTTTTCAAGATTCTCTCTTCTTTAAATGTTGACATTTTAATTATAATGTATCTTAGTGTGGTTCTCTTGGGGTTTCTTTTATTTGGAACAGTCTTGCACTTCCTGGACCTGGCTGTCTGTCTCCCTCCCCAGGTTAAGGAAGGCTTCAACCATTACTTCCTCAGATAAGTCTCCTGCCTCCTCTTGTTCTCCGTCCGGGACCTCTGGAATGAACCTGGTGTTCTGCTAGTCTGGTCTCCTGTGTCTCTTAAACTATCTTCACTTTTTTCAATGATTTTGTTTTCTTTTGGCTGTTCTGTTTGAGTGAATTCCAATGCCTAGTCTTGCAGGCTGCTGATTTGTTCTGTTGTATATAGTCCGCTGTTAAACCCCGAGTGTATTTGTCAGTGAAACTGCTGTACTCTTCACCTCTGTGACTTCCGTTTGGTACTTTTCTTATAGTCTTTACCTCTTCGTTGAAGTTATCCCAATATTCATCCATTCTCCTCTTGAGTTTGGTGAGTGCCATTATTTTGAACTCTTTATTCTGTACTTACGTCTGTTTCATTAAGGTTCTTTTGTTTTGTTTTGTGTTATGAAGTTTTGTCTCATTCTTTCATTTGGAGCATATTCCTTTGTCTCCCCATTTTGTCTGACTCTCTTTGCTTACTTCTGTGTATTAGTGAGACAGCTACCTCTCCCCGTCTTCAAGAAATGGCCTTGTGTAGGAAATGAACCTTACTGTTCAACCTTGCCCTAGGTTTTGGTTGTCTCTCAAACTTTTGTGGTTGTTAAAAAGCTGATCTATTTTCCACAGGTCCCAATGGCTGAGGATGTGCCAGGACCTGTCAGTGATCTTAAGGGAGGAATCTCAGACAGCACCCAGTTTCAGGCTCACTGAAAGCAAAGATACAAGCAGCAGCTTTTAATGTAAGTAAATGTACGCACACACACACACACACACACACGAGTCCTGTGGAACTGCAATTCATATCAGATGACCTCCATATCAGATATGGATGCTTCTGTTGCCTGGAAGACAGTAGCAAGAATCAAGGATTTGGACAAGTGTATATGCTCCTCTCTGGGAGGTACCAGCGAGTTGTGGCAAGGCCAAGGTAAGGCACAAAGATGGCACCTCCCTGCCTAAGTTTCCTTAGAGTATCTCTGTAGCATCTAGATGTGTGGTAAACCTGGAGCCTGTCTTGAACACCAGAGGTGGGGTATTCCCTTAGCCCTGGCTATTTAGAAGACTGTTGGGGGAGGAGTACGCCCATTGGTTTAGCATGTCTGTGTCCATGCCCAACCACCTGTGCTAGTAAGGTAAAGGAGAGTGCAAAAATGGCACTCACCAGCATCTTTGTATCTAAAGAAAGTCCCAGCTGGCACCCTCCTACACTCATGGTGGGAATGTAAACTGGTGAAGCCGCCCTGGAAAACAGTGTGGAGGTTCCTCAAAAAACTGTCACTAGAACTCCCCTTTGACCCAGCAAAAGCACTGCTAGGGATTTACCCAAGGGATACAGAAGTGCTGATGCATACGGGCACAGGTACCCCAATGTTCATAGTGGCACTTTCAACAATAGACAAATCACGGAAAGAGCCTAAAAGTCCATCACCTGATGAATGGATGAAGAAGATGTGGTTTATCTATACAATGGAATACTACATGGCAATGAGAAAGAATGAAATCTGGCCATTTGTGGCAACGTTGATGGACCTTGAGGGTGTCATGCTGAGTGAGATAAGTGAGGTAGAGAAAGGCAGATACCATATGTCTGCACTCATAAGTGGAACAGGAGAAAGTTAACAGAGGACCATGGGGGAGGGAAAGGGTAAAAATATTTGGGGAGAGGGAGGAAGGCAAACCATGAGAGACTCTTGAATACTGAGAACCAACTGAGGGCTGATGGGGGGGAGAAGGGAAGGGGGGTGACGGGTATGGAGGAGGGCACTTGTTGGGATGAGCACTGGGTATTATATGGAAACCAACTTGACAATAAACTATAAAAGAAAAAAAATAAATAAAACTAAATTAAATTAAAAAAAGAAAGTCCCACCTGTCCCCTACCCCTTGATAGATGCTTTAAGATTAGAAAATCACTTAAGGGGAAGAGCACTGGGTGTTGTATGGAAACAAATTTGACAATAAAATATTATGGGGGGGAAAAAAAGAAAAAAAAAAGAATAAAATTAAACATTTAAATATAAAAAAAAAGATTAGAAAATGAATCTCCTTCATGTATAATCCAGTCACCCATTAAACTGCTGCCTTTGTGGTGGGTTCTGGGATAAGTGAGGCCACACGAATGTCCCTGAAAAGGAATATCTCAAATCCCCATAGCTCCCCTGTCCCCTGGAGGTGAGGCCCATTGGTTTCCAATGCCAGACATTTGGGAGCCTCATCTCTGACACACAGATCTCAAGGGTTGGAATGCCTGATGTGGGGAAGGAACCCCACACTCCCTAAGGGAGAAGCTCCGGATTCATGAGATTCCCCCCATGTTGTGTGGCTGTACCAGGGGTGGGGTTTTGGGTAAGACCACGTCTCTGTCTCTCCTACCTGTCTGCATGTCTCCTTTTCATCCTTTGTTGTGGAATTTTGTTCAGCTGGTTTTAGCTATTTTTTTCAGTGGGAACCATTCCATATATAGCTGTGGATTTGGTGTATCCATGGGTGGAGGGGAGTTCAGGGTCCTCCTGTGCGGCTACTCGGACCATCCTCTACCTCAAAAGTATTCTTATGTGTTGTTTAAAATATGCAACCAGGAGAGCTTTATAAAAGTACATATCTAAATTTGCCAGCAAACTTTTCTTTGCCAGGCCATTAAGAAAGTCACTCATTATGGATACTAAAATTGGAAAGAGAGCTGTTTCCCTCCCCTTTAGAAAGCAATTACTTCCTTCTGATTAGGACGACGAAATAAGAAAGAATTTTAGATTTCTAGTTCAGGGATGCAAAAAAAACCATACTTTTTCTATTCTTCCTATTACCTTTTGGAGGCAGAAATAAGTTCAGAGTGAAGAGTAAGTTCTTCTAATTGATGTGGATAAGAAAAGCCAATTAAGGCTTTTATTTTAAGGCATTCTACAAGCTTAAACATGATTACTAGACAATTGCTTAGGTAAAAGCCAACACTCAACAATAAATTAGCCCAAATATTTCCAGTCGGAAGAGACTTGAGAAGGAAAACACTAGGGTATTATGTCAAGACCATTATTTTATTAAGGCCTGAGTTGAAGGGACTTCTAGGAGTAAGGAAGACACCAAATGGTACCTAGCTATTTTTAACATTTTCACTTTAAAGAAATGTCTCAAATCTAGTTCTTAATTAAGGCAAGACTCAAACACATCACACACACACACCCTAACTCTTTACAGATGGCCTCCCATGCATTTGGACTTTCTGGAAATGAAGTGATCATGACATTGTAGAAAATACGTCTACATAATTGATTTGAAATATGAACTTTAAAGTAATTAGATTATCCTAATGTTCTCCACTATCCTAATGTTCTCTGTCTATAGATTAATCTATAATAAAAGAGAATATGTTTTCCCATTAAAGAGAAAATATCCAACTATGAACTTGGTTTCCATTCCTATTTGCAACTGATAGTTTAATACCCACAACAATTGTCAATATATGCAATGGAAAACAGAGTTAAATTAACAAGCAAGTTGCTTAACAGCAAAGATATTACTGGAAGAAAAGCTATCTATTCCTAGAAAATAAAATGGTCTATTTATAATAATCAGAAAAACAACTGAAATATGATGTGCTCTTAATACCATGAATTAATACTATATATGTGTATGTGTAAAATGTATTTTCACTTAACACAGGATAAAAATTCTTCCTAATTACCATTCTAAGACATATTCTAGTGCCATATTTAGAAATGAGAGAGTAATAAAACCAAATTTTAAACGTGCAGAGTCTTAAAACATGTACACCTAATTCAAAGACTCTGTAAAAATCAAAGAATATTTGTTTTTCTTAATGTTTACTTATTTATTTTGAGGGAAAGAGAGAGAGACAGAGAGAGAGAGAGAGAGCAAGGGAGGGGAAGAGAAAAAGGGAGCAAGAGAATCCCAGGCAAGCTCCACACTGTTGGCACAGAGCCTGATGCAGGAGTTCCTGATGCAGGACTTGATCCTACGTCCTATGAAGTGAGATCATGAACTGAGCTGAAATCAAGAGTCAGATGCTTAACCAATAGAGCCACCCAGGTGCCCCCAGCAAAGTTTTATTTCTAAAAAAAATAATCCATCAAGGAGTCCAAATTTGACCCGGGAAGAATAAGAAAATAATTATAGCATATTGCATATATAGAATAATAATATTTTAAAATACTCTTTATGTTACCACTATATCCATTGCTAATGACACTAAGTAACTTAAATTGTTAGGTCCTTGAATTATACTTGTTTGTGGAATTAATCTTAATGACGGTACAAAGAATTTGACTGGCAGAATTTCAAAGAAGCATTTCTTAGTAAGCCAAGAAGGTAGAAACCATCTCAAGACCAGATGCTGTTGCTTCTTCAAATTCCATTAGCTGCCAACATATCTCAAAGCTACAGAGTAGTTAATTAAAAAGATTGAGTCTTGAAATTCATTCAGATCTGAATGCCTCAGTTGGAGTTGCTAATGAAAGTACTGTCCCTTAATAAGAGAAATTGGTTACTAACATTAATATCTTTATTCAAAATGTCATAAGTCTATCAAATACTTATGCACCTATCATTGTCAAAACACTGTTTGAAAAGAAAGATCATTTCATTGTCAGACTTTGAGAAAAATTAAAAAAGAATTTTCAGGACTGATTGTATTAAGGGGGTGTTTGAAAAATAAAAATAGACACATTCCCTTAAATTTCATAACATAAACTCATGAATGAATTTTAAAAAGATTATCACTGAAAAACATCTGCTCATTTTCTGAGTCTCAGATGACTGAGATCATTTTCAACCAAATTATCAGCTCTAATTCATTTGACTTGCTATTTCCCCCCATGGATACTTATCGGGCAAAACTGGGATTGACATCTTAGTTTCCCATTCTCCACAGAATGAACTGCTCCAAAAGATCTTGTTCCGGGAATGAAGTATGAAGTAGGTCTTCATCGAAGGATTAAATGTGTAATTGTAGAACGGAAAGCAAATTAATTGCATTGTGAAATCTTGCTTTGAAAAACCCCAGTTGAAGGAATGTCTCCTATGGATGAGAAATCACTGAAGTGTTTATATTTGATGTCATATGATATGCAAGGGTTGGCCCTCTTCAGATGATGAGTGAGTAGGAGGGTGAATTGGGAATTAATGAATCCAATCAAATTTCCTCTTAATAACTAATGCCATCATTGAGGGTTTTCTTTTTAAGTTTATTTATTCACTTTGAAAGAGACAGAAAGAGAGAGCTGGGGAAAGGGGGAGGGAGGGAGGGAGAGAGGGAGAGAGGGAGAGAGAGAGAGAGAGAGAGAGAGAGAGAATCCCAAGCAATCTCCACACTGCGGGTAGAGCCTGATGTGGAGCTCGAACTCACAAACCATGAGACCATGACCTGAGCCGAAATCTAGATGCTCAACTGACTAAGCCACCCAGGCGCTGCTTGGGTTTTTAAAAAATGTTTATTTATTTGAGAGAGACAGAGAAAGAATGTGCACAATTGGGGGGAGGGCAGGGGGAAAGGGAGAACGAATCCTAAACAGATTCCAGACCCTGCATGGAACCTCACACAGGGCTTGATCCCATGACCCTGGGATCCTGACCCCAGCTGGAATCAAGAGTTGGCCGTTCAACCCACTGATCCCAACAGGCGCCCCTGTCATGACTGCGTTTGTATTTCTGATCGTGCATATGGTACGTGAGTCTAGGGCTCAATAGTGAAATTACGTAGCTTACAAACATGATAATGAGTACACGGGCTGGCTGCGATCTTAGCCTGTGATCTCAGCTCCACGACTTAGCAGCTATGAGATGGTGAGTGAGCTATTCCGAACTGCTTCGCTGCTAGAACTGGCATAATGATAGACAATTATTGCACAGGGTCACATAGACTTCTCTGTATAGCTTACAGCAGTCACCTAATAAACAGAACTCCCAAGACCATTGTGTAATTCTTTACACATTTCCACAAACAGAACATTGTTGTCTTTAGTTATTTCACTTGAGGGGAAAACAGACTAAGTGATATAAAGGCTTTCTTTCTTTTCAACAGTTGTAATTTGGTTTTACATTTTAAAGCTATATGTGATATTACATGGCTATTTCCTGGGTAATTTTAACATTCCACAATGGAAAATTTACATAATTGCACATATGCTGAATAAAAAGTATTGTAAGGACGCAGGTCTGAATTCGGCTTCTCAGAATCATTAGACAATAGAAGGGCACACATTGCCCAAGGAAGGAGGGACAACCCTTGTAACACCCAATCAAAAAAGTCCAGCTAACACCTTTAACATTTCTAAGGGCAGGCCTAAAGATAGAAGCTATAGATAATCACCTATTGCTTGAGGCTGGTCATGCCCTACATGAGGGTCCTGGGCCCACTCTGTAATTGGTCAATACTCTAAATGTTGTGATTGACTCCCACCAAAAGTAACAATGTATGGTTAAAGTTACTGCCAATATTGATAGGTGATAGTGATTGGACCCCTGTACCTGTGTCACAATTTCCTGTAACTCCCCTTCCCAAACCCATAAAGGCCCTACCCCCCCCTTTGTTTGGGGCTCTCAGCATAGATCCACTGCACTGGTGAAGTCTGTGAGCCTGAGCTTATAAGCCCTTTATAATAACAAAGCCCTTTGCTTTTGCATGCATGACTCGGTCTCCCCGGCGGTCTCTGGCTTTGGGGACGATAATGAAAACTTGGGCATAACAGTATCAACTATTTCTTTTCTCTATCTTAATATTTATGTGAAATTGAAAAGTGAGCCAAAAGTGGATTCAGGGACCAGCTAAGTGACAAGAGGACTCTTGCCAGTCAATCTCCTCAACCTCACTGCCTAGCCTTGGCTAAATCCCTTTGCTTTGTCCTTCCAAATGGACCAGTTACCCTCCTGCCTCACAAATCCAACGTCATGCTTAAGATGCAACAGCTGAAATAGGTCAGAAGAAAACAAAATGCAGCCTGTTTTCTTAGATAATCACCACTTAGAAAGCACAAGTATTATGAGCAAAGAAATATAAACATGTTTTCAAAGATATGAGCTCTTCACCAGATATATATGCAGTAACTATATGTATTAAATTTACTTCAAATACTGAATCTGTACTATAGAAGGATGGAGATCAAAAAGGAGAGGTAAGTCCCAAACTTAAGGTTTACGGAGAGAAAGGCATGTGCACAAATTGTAACCTGAGATAAAATCATAGCCTCCCGGTTCAGCTGCACAGTCTGTGCACTGCCAAAAAAGCAAATGGAGGGAGAGGTAATGAGAGACTGAAATCTGACCCTCACTACACTGGCTAAGCTATGCACCCTGGTCTAGGGCTATGTCTTCCTAGAAGGAATATCCTGAATCTGCAGGTTTTTATCAGCCCAGAATGGAAGACAAAGGCTGGACATCCAGAATGGGACAAATACTTTAAGACAAGGACATCGACTAAGGAAAGGGCTGCTTTTGCCTAGAAAAATCACTACACCCTTCAGAGGGAGAGTTTTGTAAAGAATTTTCATAGATGGAATTATTTTTCAACACAGATTACAAAATAAAGATTTTCCCAGATTAAGTTGGAGGAATATGTTTGGGTAAAAATAAAAGTCCACCGTGATGCAGTCACAGAATGGAGCTAACTGTGCTTTATTGGAACGGTTTTCTTCCACATCAGAGCAGCAGAGACACAGACATTGCGAGGCCAGCTCTAGCAGTACAGAAGAAAGCAAACATTGAAGTCTTAACTACTGTTTTGTAATGTAGGCTGAAGGAATTCTTCCCTCCAAACTCAGACAATCTCATTTCTTTGAAACTGATAGGAAGTCCACAAGTTTGCAATGCAAATTAGGTTGAATCTCCTCTAATGTCTTAGTTGATTACTTCAATACTCTCAAGTTATACAACCAGGAAATATAGGACTTTGGTCCCGGGAACCCATAACCCCTTCCAAATTTTCCAGGAAGTCTGGAACCTTGATGCAGTCCATAGTATGTAGGATCAATCTGATTTTCCCACCAAGGTAGGAACCAGCAGGAAAGATGCTACTTGCTGTTGAGTTTTACAGCCTGTAGTTATCTTTCTCTCTATATATTTATCTCTCTGTTTATAGATAGAGTTCTCACTATATAGAGAGAAAGATACAGATATAAATGTCACTGTATTACAAATGCATGTTTGTGGCTTTTGCGGTCTTTTTTTTTCCTTTTTCTTTATTTTTTTTTTGAAAAGCTGTTGCAAACGTTGAGCAAAGACTCATTTCAAATTTCAGTAAATAATTATGCAGATGCTTTCATTTTTATGAGTTAAAATTAACTTGGGATGCTGCTGCTTCACATTTGGGAATTCAGTCCAATCTTTGTTATCTCATATTTTAAAATCTTATTCTGAAGGCTGTGTTTTTATTGTTTTGGAAGTTTCCTAATGGCCTCCAGTCAGAAGCATCAAGAATGTGAGTTGATATTAGCATGCTGATTATTAGGAATTTAGCTGATGTTTACATAAAAAGTGAAGTGACACTTCACGTAGGGCATTATTCATAACTTCAGATAGAGACATAATGGGATATAAAACACACACACACACACACACACACACACAATGCAATGTCTGGTGGAGACTCTATCATTGATCAACACAATTCCTAAATCAGAACCACAGAAGTATCCCAGGTGTCGGCTCAGGGGCAAGGTTTTTGTTTTGTGTGTCTCCGCAGACCATAATTATGACTGAGTAGATTCAAGATCTTGGAAGAACAACTCAATTTGAACTGTATTGACCAGACCTGAGCATATTCATTTCCATTAAAAGAAATGAATTCATATTTATTCACACATGTTTGGGAAACAGATACACCTAAGTATCAGAAAAAAGTCATCTATAAATTAAAATGAGTAAAGGTCTCTTCAAGTCCTAAACAGCTACACAATTTGGTTAGTCTAGGTGTTGACTCTTTGAGTTTCTTTTGAATACCGGATCTAAGGTACACCAGTAGATTTTAAAGAGAAATAATATCTAGTGTTTTTTTTTTTGTCTTAATGAAACCATCGATTAGCTTTCAAAATGATAGTGAGTATTTAAAGAGTCTATTTGATGAAGCATGGGTCAAGTTTCATTAAGTTCTTTCTAAAGAAAGCAGAATGTTTGAGCTGATTCAAATATTCAAAGTGAGATTGCAGATGGAACTATTCTGTAAGACAGAGAACTGAAGGAAATATAGCATTTACTAAAAAAAGAAGGAGGAGGAGGAGGAGGACTTGATCTGCCTTACTCCTACTTGAAATGGGAAATAAACCAATCAGGTAAAATGAAGTGTAGCAGGATAGAAACTTTCCACAGTACCCACCCCAGTCCTGATTTTAATTCTGTTCTCACATTTTTGAAGCAACCACTGGCATGGCCAGGAGAGACTTACCTAAATAGACCCTGTGTTCACCAGGCAAGAACAGACATTTTGAGTCCAAGGGCATGGGGGGTACAGAAGGGAGGGAAACCAGCGGTAAAAGAACCACTGGGAGGCTAGCTCCTGTTCCCCCAGAGCCCCCCCTTTCTCTCACCCCTCTGCACAACCATATCCCCTCCAATTTTTATCTGTTTTTAAATTCCTTCCTCCCTTGCACTTTGCATTTGCCAGTGCAAATCAGAGATGACCCTGAGAAGAGTTTTTAATGAGATTGATTTTTAAGAGATTGTTGATGTAGCCACAACCAAAAGTTTTCCGTGAATGAAATACTCGCAAATCCACCAAATAAGAATTCTTTTAAAAAAAGAATGGAAGTCCCATGTATACACAACAGTTTTCAATCGCTTCTGTATAATTTCCTTTTTTCCTCCTCTATTGCCTTTCAGGTATAGAGTCAGCTTTATAGAGTGGCATGCTTTCTAAAGAGACAGGCCTTATTGGGGGCAAGGAAGGGTACATCATGGCTTCTATTGTCAACATTGTTGTGTTCCTCTCAGATGGGTCACAGTTACTGAGAAAAGAGGTGGGAAATTCTTAGAGATTCATAAAATATGGCGGCGAAATAAATGTTTCTCACATCCTCAGTAATGTCAATCCTGGGGGTTTAGAGCCCCAAATTTACAGGGGACCAGAGTTCAGAAGAGGGAGAAGAAAGGCTGTGATTAGATACAGAAGTGAGGAGCTCACAAACTGAGAGTGGATGAGTTTTTACGAGTAATCTAAGTCTCTGAAGTTTTAGGACAGCAATTAGAATATTAAGCTGTCTAAATAGTCCTGGGATGCTCACAAGTGATGGTCACAAAAAAATGAAAGAAAACAAGGTGTACATCTTTCAAGTCTCTGTGAGCTATGCTTTTTAGAACCTGAAAAAAACATTTAATCCCAAATGGGTCTGTGTCATATTTTATCATTCCTTCATAGAACTTTCCTGTAAGTGCTAGAAGGCTCTGGGGCTATTTATTCCTCTTTACTGCAGATAAATTGTATTTTATGTTCTCTTAATGTTTTCTATGAATAGTTCTCTGCCGATTTCCTACTACTCTTGACTTCTGATTTTTAATCCCAAAACATTTCTTATGAAAGGCGACTCTGATTAATAATGAATTTGTTTTCCTTTTGTGTGAATTAACATACAATCAGTAAATGATATTTATGTCACCAAGATTTCACTTTCTCAAAACTATCTCTTCCTCTCTAAAAGGTAATTCAAAACTCGGTGTTCAATTAGTTGCTTCCATTGTAAGCCAGTCTCCATTCCTCCACTGACGTGCCTAATGATTCTACATTTGCTTTTTTGGTTTGTAGTGATTTTTCCAGGAGAGCCACATCAGACAGACTATAGTGATTGCCATCCCCTTGAGGCAGAGGTTAATAGGAAGACACATTAAGAGGCAAAAAAGGAAGTGTTTTTGAGTAGAAATATTTAAACTTCTGATGTATATATAATAATGTACTTAAGAAATGTGGGCAATTCAAAAGTGTACATGTGGTCTTATGCAAATCTATGTATTTTTTTTTTCCTTTCTTGCTTTATTCAAAAATGTGAAAAAGAGGGACGCCTGGGTGATGCAGTCAATTGGGTGTCTGACTCTTGATCTTGGCTAAGGTCATGATCTCAGAGTTTGTGAGTTTGAGCCCCACGTTGGGTTCTGTGCTAATGGCACAAAGCCTGCTTGGGATGCTGTCTCTCCTTCTCTCTGTCTCTCCCCTGCTTGTGCTCACTCTCTCTCTTTCTCTCTCTCTCTCTCTCAAAATAAATAAATAAACTTAAAAAAATTTTAATGTGAAAAAGAACACATAAACAAATTCTATTTTGATCATGGGTGCAGTTTCCTCACAAAACACCTGAATTTCACAGGTGCTTGTCCAGTGATGTATTTGCCTTTCCAACAAGAAGTCCAGATTTGGGGCAAAGGTCAAGTTAATCTGAACCAGGAAGTTTCAAGCAGGACACTGTAGGGATCTTACTGATTTTTAAAATGTGTCTTTGTCCTTATTTTCTACACTTTCAACACATTACTCTGGTCCAACACTCCAGAAATAGGTAGTAAACTAAAAAGAGGGAAAATATTTCTTTATCATAGCAGGAAAACATCCACTCTGTGACAGACCATTAGAGAATTAGCAAATAACAGATCAGAGCTTTGATTATAAACCCCGTCCATTACTTGAGTAAATGTGTAATGTCAGAGTTCCCTTCACTGTCAGGAGAATGATCTGGACAGATATTTTAGAAAACTAATGTATCAGCTCAATCCTCTGTAGACCCACCCATGTTACCTTCTACTCTGGGAGGGATGTGCATTCACTTACTTATCAAATAGCTGCATTTTAACAAACCCATTGCCTATTAAGAGGAGACTGGGTTTTCTGAGTGTTGACTTCAGAACTTCAGGACTGTATTTTACAATAATACCATTGGCTGGGAGCTATGGGGCTCTGCTGCGCTAAGTTAAAAGAAAATTCCCCAACTAACGCTCCTTCCTCTGGACAACTCAGGAGGCCACAGTGTGCATGGTGGAGGCTCTGAGAGGTTTCAGATGAAATGAGAAGTGTTTGTCAATACTATAAACATCATCAGCCTTGGTTAGGAATTTAAATATAATTAAGACAAAGCCCTCTAGCACTACTGACTCCTGATATGAGCAAGTGGATTACATTTAACATGAGTTTGTGTCCTTGCAACTGCCCTACAAATTAACCTGGCTAAACAATTGCAAATCATGCAGATTATAGAAGAGCTAGTCTTCCTTTGATTAAAAAAAGTAATAAACACTATTTTAAAGTACTGGGTTAAGACTGTGGCAAGTTATAGCTTAATATGAGGAAGAAAGTAAAGTGCGCTGGCTCACATAAATGGGAAGTCCAGAAGATGCGAATTATGGGCACAGCTGCCTCCGGGAGCCAAGGAGAAATGTGCATGTGCTCATCCTTCCCACAGTCCCTCACTGCTTTTTTTCTGAGCTTGGTCACACTGACGGATACATCTATTCCATGGGTTTTCCACACGGTGGCAAGATGTTCACCAATGGTTCTGGGATTACACCGTACTAAAAGTTTGAGTTCCCAGAGGAAGAGACTAGGTGGTTTATAAACAACATAAATTCATTTTTCACAGTTCTGAAGTCTGGGATGCCCAAGATCCAGGTGCGGGCGAGCCCTCTTCCTGTTTCATGGCTGGGACCTTCTCACTGGGTCCTCTCATGATGGAAGGGGTGAGGGATCTCTGTGGATACTCTTATAGGGGTACTAATCCCATTCACAAGGGCTCCAACTCATGGCCTACTCATCTTCCAAAGTCTCCACCTCCAAATACTATCACACGGAGGCTTAGGCTTGAACATATCAATTTAGCAGACCATACCAACTTTTCATCTATGGCTCGGTGGCTCAGCATCCTTATAGCACATTCCATGGAGGGGCTCTGATTGGCCTTTCCTGGATTGATGCCCATCCAGAGACTAAACCCTGTGGTTAGGAAGATGAGGTCACGGATTGGCCACTCACGAGTCACCTCCGTACCCATGAAGACAAATCGACCATCCCAGCAGAACCACACAAACACCATACCTCTTCTACAGACAAATTACTTTTTCAGTCAATTTAGATAGTATTTATTGAGTACCTATATGGGCCAGGCCTTATGCTAAGTGCTATGAAGCCCAAAACACGGGTATTAAAACTAAAGCCATTTCCCATTCTTGTTCTATTAAAGAACTGTAAACAATTATAGTCTCATTTACATACTATCTTTAGGTCTATTACGCTGGATTATATTAGTAGCAGGAATCTCTGTAAAAAAGTCGGTCATGAAGTCAGGGACTTTTCATCCAGGTAGAATGTACTCTCTCAGGTGCTAATAACTTTAGCCACAACCCAAAGCTTTATGTCTAGACTGTGAAATAGTTGTTCTGGTGGCTGCAATCAAATGGGCTAATCCAGTGATTCCTTTCTTTCCCCACAATTAGCAGCCTTTCTACTTCCTGCACCCGGGTTTGTTCTAGACTCTCACAACCAACTCCTTAAGCTCTGCCTTCCATTGCACTGCTGTGGCTCCTACTTTCAAGAGGTCTCTATGATGTCCCTTTGGTTTTTATTTCCTCTGCTACCACCCTTCTTCGTGCTCTAGTTATCTCTAACCTAGACTGACAAAACACCTGCTTTGTTTTCCTGCCTCCAACCCAACCACTCTCGAACCAAGTAAATACTATATGATACACTGAGGCTTGCTTTCTAAAGCAAAGGGAGAGCTCCATCCCCCTCAGGGCCTGGTCAAAACCTTCAGGGATGTTTCATGGCCTCCTGAGCCATGTGAATAACTAGATGGCGGTCAGTCAAGATACACTGTCCTCTGGGCCAGCCTACTTTACAAAACCCATATCGCTGAGTTAGTTTCAATTGATTTCACTGCATTCAACACTCAGGATAAAGCAGTCTTTCCCAAATGCACTTCATATTCTCTGTCATCCTTGTCTCCTGCAAGCTGTTTCTACTGCCTGAACTCCCCTCAAATCATCTCTGTGCATCCAAACACCATGTGTCCTTCTAAGCCTCCTTTAAATTGCAAATATCCTAATAGGCCTTTTTTGATCTTTCTAACAGGATATTGCTATTCCTTCCTTTGTGCCAGAACAGCACATTCTTTGTACCTCAATTATGACCAATTTATCTTGCCCTATAATTATGCGTATTTTTTACTTTTAGATTATGAAGTCTTTGATGCCAAAAACCATCTTCTCTCTATAGACACCATCACAGCTAGAAATTTTGCCTTGCTCGATGCATTAATTGTTATTGCTGCTGTAATAAATTACAGTGGCTCAATATTCTGTAAGTGCTGGAGGCTGTATGCCCAAAATCAGCATCGGTGAGCTCATCTCAAAGGGCCAGCAGCCCTGGTACTTCAAGGTTCCAGAGGAGGTGCTATCTCTTTGCCTTTCTTGTTTCTAAAGCTCCCCTGCCTTCCTCGGCTCACAGCCCT
Source organism: Helogale parvula (assembly GCA_004023845.1). NCBI lineage: Eukaryota > Metazoa > Chordata > Mammalia > Carnivora > Herpestidae > Helogale > Helogale parvula. Next base: position 183,917 of record PJEM01000579.1, on the reverse strand, counting down.
TCCTCTGTCTCTACAGCCAGCAGCATACTAAGTCCCTTCCATCACCACCCTGCCTTCCGCTGTAGTCTGATTTCCCCTGCTTCCTTCTTATAAAACCATTCTGTGATAACCCAGATCACCTAGGATAATCTCCTGTCTGAAGATCCTTAATCACATCTGTAAGGTCTCTTTTAAAGTAATATTTATGGTTCTGAGGATGAGGATATGGGTATCTTGAGATGGATGGCTACTGAGTCTATTACACTTGATAATAATTTGTTGAACTCTATCTAATCCTATTTATAACACGTGGTGGTCTGGGCACTGGTGAAACGGGAAAGAACAGGTCCGGCCCTCATAGATCTTGTATTCCTGTGAGGGAGGTAGAAATTAAAGAGCTAAAGATTAATAATTTAATTAAATTGTGATAAATGTTCTAAGTATGATTACAGGGTTCATAAAAGAGTATATAATCTGAATACCGGCATGCCTCGGAGATACCATGGGTTCACTTCCAGCCCACCTCAATAAAGCAAATATTGCGATAAAGTGACTCCAATGGATTTCTTGGTTTCCCACAAAAGTTATACTACACTATACTATAGTCTGTTAAGTGTTCAATACCATTATGGCTTAATGGAGGTGTATACCTGGGGTGGCTCACTTGGTTAAGTGTCTGACTCTTGATTTCTGCTCAATTCACAATCTCATGGTCATAAGATCGTGCTCTGCATTAGGCTCCACACTGGGCATAGAGCCTACTTAAGATTCTCTCTCTGTCTCCCTCTGCTCCTCTCCTGTATTCATGTGCTCGCTCACTCTCTCTCAAAAAAAAAAGAAAAAGAAAAAGAAAAATGTATAGGCTTTATATAAAAAATACTTTATTGCTTGAAAGAACTAAGCATCATCTGAGCTTTCAGTGAGTTCTAACTGCTGATCACAGGTCACCATAACCAATACAATAATAATGAAAAGGCTTCAAATATCACAAGAATTACCAAAATGTGACAAGGAAGCATGAAGTGAGCAAATGCTGTTGGGAAAATGGTGCCAACAGACTTGTGAGACACAGGGCAGACACAAACCCTGAAATTGGTAGAAGACACAATTATCTGTAAAAGACAATGAAGGGAAGTCCAAGGGATACCTGTGCATAACTTGTGCTGGCGGTTATAGAAGTTTATTTTTGAGGGAGAAGCAGTGTTTGAAGTCTGATGTGAAGGAAACATGGGCACTTGGGCACTGCTAGGGCAAAGGGAACGGGGGGGGGGGGGGGAAGAAGGGTCCCAACAAAGGCAACAGCCCAGGAAAACATTCTGTGATGTAAAGACCCTGGCGAGCCATGCAACAGGGAGGTGGTCAGAGTGGGGAAAGTGAGAGGGGAGCATGAAATCAGCTTGAGGCACCAAAGCAGGGATTACAAAATGCCAGAACCTCGGGTTTTGCTTAGGATTTTTGCTCTTTATCCCTTGAGCAGTGGTTTTCAACTAGAGTGATTTTACCCCAATTCCTCCTACCCCACCCCTCCAAGCCCCAGGGCAGTGGTACCTAAAGGAGACATTTTGGGTTGTCACTACTGTAGGGATGGTGTGCTACTGACATCTAGTGGGTAGAGACCAGGGATGATGCTAACATCTAATTTACAAGAAGGCACCACAACGGAGTTGTCTGGCTTGAACTGTTTCTAAAAAACAGTCTTAGAGCAATGAGAAGAACAGGTTAAAATATGTACCACATGCACTTCAAACAACCAAAGTACTGAAGCTCCTACTAGGAAAATGAGTAAGAGAGCAAGACTGGATTGGGGATGTCCAACAGGGAGAGATGGCCAACAGAGAGGGATGTCCAAGTCCCGTAGGACAGGACAGAATGATGGCACAGAGGAGGACGGTGGCAGTGGAGGTGGTAAGTGTGGGCACAGTCAAGAGATGCCGGAGCAAAAACCAAGAGCCTTGCTCATAATTGGCCATGGGGGGCAAAGAAAAGGAAGGTTCCAAGAATGGCTCCCATCCTTTTAGCTTTTGCAATTGGGAGGGCAGAAATATTCACTAACAAGGACAATGCTTGCGGAGGACCAAGTTTTGGAGAGAAAACCACACACTCAATTTTGGACATGTCGAGTTTGAGTTGCCTGTGAATCAGTAAAGATTTAAAGGAAGTAGAAAAGGCTGGAACTAGAAAAGGCTGGAAGCACGAAAGTGATGCAATTTAGAGATATCAGTGATGGACATAATTGCACCCATCTGGGAAGGGCAGGATGAGATGTAAAAAAGGCTCCAGGTAGGAGAGAGGCCCTGAGTGGCTCAGTTGGTTAAGTGTCCAACTTTTGATCTCGGCTCAGGTAATGATCTTATGGTTCATAGGGTTGGGCTCGGCACTAACAGCAAAGAGCCTATTTGGGATTCTCTCTCTCCCTCTCTCTCTGCCCTTCTCCTGCTTGCACTGTCTTTGTCATTCTTTCTCTCTCTCCCCCTCCCCTGCTTGCATTCTCTCTCTCTCTCAAAATAAACAAATAAACATTTAAAATGGAAAGGGAAGGGAGAGGGAGGGAAGGGAAGGGAAGATTCTAGCTAAGTCTTGTGGTATCCATTCCACATTTTAAGTTGGGTGGGGAAGAATAAGCCAGCAAAGAAAACAGAAAGAAGAGCCAGAGGAGCAAAGGAAACCCAGAGATAAATAATTACTTGTACTTAACAAGGAAAGAATTTCAAGAAGGAAAGAGTGTTTAATAGTATAGAATAGAGTCTGCAGATAAAGTAAAATGAGAATGCTACCATGTCCACAGGTGACACTCAAGAAATATTCAAAAAGGGACTCCTGGGTGGCTCAGTCAGTTAAGCATCCAACTCTTGACTTCAGCTCATGACCCTTCAGGTCATGATCTCACAGTTCCTTAAGTTCAAGCCCCACAGTGGGATCTGCACTGACAGCATAGAGCCTGCTTAGGATTCTATCTTCCTCCCTCTCTCTCTGTCTCTCACACTGGTGTGCCCACACATAAGCCCTCTCTTTCTCTATCTCTCTCACAAATAAATAAACTTAAAAAAAAGGAAATATTCAAATGTATGAATCTAAGTGATTGCAGGTTAAGACTTCAGAACTCAATAACATCTTTACTTTTTTTTAATAAAAAATTTGTGTCAATAACACTGACATATGAGTCTTGACTTTTTGGATTACCTTTTTCTTTTTAGGCTTCTTTCTCCTCCCCCTAACTTTACTGAGATGTCATTGACTTACATAGCACCGTGTAAGTTTACGGCATACAATGTGTTGACTTGACACACTTATATATGGCAAAATGATTACCACCATAGCTTCAACTAACATCTCCACCACATCACATAATTATCATTTCTTCCTTGTGGTGAGAACATATAAGATCTACTCTCCTACCACCTTTCAAGTACAGAGTAGAGTAGTATTAACTATAATTACTATAATGTATAATAGATTCTTGGAACTTACTCATCTTATAGTTGGAAATTTGTGCCTCTGGACCGACATTTCACATTCTTCCCCACTCCACCACCTCTGGAAATCACTACCATAGCCTCTGTTTCTATGTGTTTGGTTTTTGAAGATTCCATATACACGCCATATTATACCATTTCGGTGTGGCCTCTTAAACAAACTTCATCTTGCAATCCACTCCACAGTCTTCTACCATGCACCTGCTAAAGGACTCTATGCAACCCTGGCTCTTCAGGAAACAAAACATTCTCCTTCCATTTCCAATAGGCAATGTTAATGAAGGAAGAATAAACACAACCCAAAATATAAGACTGATTTATTTGTACAAGCCAACACTTTTCATTACTACACAGTAGTCATAATTATACAGTCATTTATCACCAAGTAATTACCACTGACCACTCCACGTAGACACGTGTTAAAATTTGATGCATAATTCCGTAAAACAATGCAGCTTACACTCCTCAGAAAGGCTGATCTTGCCAGCTACCTGCAAGGGTACTAATTACCTATTATGAAAATCTACTGACCCATCAGGAAGGGGTTAATTTTTCTCAGCAGCATTCCCAGGGCCACCGTTTGAAGTAATTATCACAATTTAGTAGGAAGCAGACAAGCTGTCTACACAGGAAATGAGTGAAACAGCTTGCTGCCCTTCTGTGTAGGTAAGTGTGCTGCCTGTTCGTCCCCAGGTGCCTGAGAACAGCACACGGACCTAGCTGGGACTTCCTACCACTGAGTCACAGCGCAGAGCCATGTCGCATCGAAATTCTCTCTGGTTTCTGTGGAGAAGACATGCACAGGTGCACTCTGGCTTAGCATGTGGCAGTTCTGTATCCTCTTCCTAGACACTCGGTTCTTTATAGTTAGTCTCTACATCAGAAGCCCTAGGCTCCTCTACCGGGGTGGGGACAGTATTTATTAGAACCAACAGATGGAAGAAAGATGACAGAGACTGGCCCAGTTGTTGAAGGTGCCCTTGCAATATTCCATGGATGATCCAAACACGATTTACTCAGAACCATTTGCATACGATACTGATGACATCTGGATATACCCATAAAAATGCGAGAATGTCTATCCTGGATGGTGAACATGTTCAAAATGAAGAGATCCCATGGAATGTATAGTGGAAGGGTGTGTGTGTGTGTGAAATTCAGGAAAAAAATAAGGATCCTCCCATAACTTCTTTCCCAATAATCCTTTCACGATATTTATAAAGGTCAACAAATTTGGTGTTATGTAAATCCTAACACATTTTACAATCAACAGAAGGTGAACAGTATACGGTGATAGTTATTGTACTCAGTGGTACCAGTGACATTATCGAACAGCTAAAAATGCACCAGGAACTGTGTTAAGTGCAGGTAATACAAAGGGTCCTTGTCCTTGGATAGAAATGCAACAAGTAATCAGACTAAGACACTAAATATATTGGCAGATAGTGTGATGTTCAGAATGGGATTTAAAAATTACCACCAAAACAACCCTTCCAACTTGAAATATAACAGAAATAAACACCTATCAATGAGGAGGACAAGAAAGGGAGGGAGAATTAAAATTTACAAAGTAAGTGTGCAGAAAACACAATAAGTAAATAAGGGGTACTGTTAAATTTCTCAAAACAGAAAATGTAGCCCGATAACAAGATTTAGAACACATTCCCATGTCATTTATTTGCTAGTAGATCATGCTTTGATCTATAATATCACCTGGATTTTCTTATGGTTCAGTTTGTAGCACTAATGTGTCATGTACTTATGGGTTACGTAACTAGTTTCTACCATTTCTTACTTCACCTTCTCTGTGTGTCAGAAATCTACAGACACAGTGGAGATGCAAGACACTAAAACATTCTTTTACATACAGTGCATTAAACAATATCAGGTTTTCATGTCAAAATGTAAACCCTAAAGAGATGATAAAAATTCCACTGAAACAATGTTAAGTATTATGAGCACTGTTCACACTGTCAAACAGCAGAAAATGAGCAGGTTTCATTTACTCCAGAGATTTACTTTCTCCTTCACCACATATTTAAACTGTGATTTATTATGCATCATGAAATCATCAATAGAATATCTATAATCCAGTAAAAGAAAATGATTTTTTTTACCAAAACCCACGTTTTTCTTTATAATGGGTCATAGTACAACTTAAGTCAGTGGTCCTCAAATTATTGAAGACTGTCTTTGCATCTACACAATACTTGGCCAAAAATTATTCTTCCTTTCTTTTCTACAAGACTGCTCTTATAGAATGCTCTAACATAGAGTGAGCATATATCTTCCTGAATTTTCCACCATAGGTAAATGCATGACAGGAGGTAGAAATGTTGTGGCTAAAAGGGTCCTGGAGACAGATCACCCTAACCAGCTGAAGTGAGTTTTCCATCTCTCTGCTCCAAAAAACTTAAAATCACAGAGGGTAAACTAGAAACCTCTACTGAGACCCCATGGAGAAACAGCATCAGAGCTCCCGGCAGCATGACGGTGTATTTCTATCATGATGACTGAGCGACAGACTCAGAGTGACTCCAGGTCAAAGCCCCCATCACTGCTTTCTGTGTATGCCTCCATTTCCTTGGGTGTAACATGAAGGGTTTGGAGGAAATAAACTTGGAGCTCTCAAAGGGTCTAACACGTTAGGACAGTCAATGTGCATGATTGCGTAATTTCAGGGAAGACAAAGACACGCGGTTAGAGGGTCTCTTTTGGTTGCCACCTCTGGGAAAAAGAACAAGCAAAGAAATAACTGCCTTGGTTTTTGTGTTTGTTTCTGGAATTGTTTCACGCTGATCTCTGTTCAACACACAGAAGAGTACGTCCCAAGGATTGATTGGGCTTTTTACTACAATCCTGCTTTCAGAGAGAAATTCTCTCAGAGTCCGTATGTAATGTCAACAGAACCTTAATGCTTAGACAGATAGAAGGGTCGTCCCCCCAGAAAGAGCCTCTCTATTCATAAGTGACAAGGTGGCTTTCAACCAGAGTTATGATTACTATAATGACCAAGGATATCAGGAGGACTGACTAACAACTGTTTTATGCATTCAGGTTTTGATGTCGCCAAGTGGGACACTGGGACAAAGGGGCAGAAGGAAGACTGGAGAAGAAGCCCCAGTAAGGAACCGCAACCCACATAAAGACGAAAAGAAGGAACCATGTGTTAGAGGCTTATCCAAAATGTCAAGTTAAAACACACTCAAGGTGGCCTATAAAAGGGCTGGATGATGCAGAGTATGACAGTACCGTAGTATTTATTACTGCGGTTCTCTTAACACGAGCCACCAGTTGTCCCTCTAATCACTGTGTGCTCAGAACATCACTTTGGTAAGGGACCTTATTCATGCTTTTCAAGATTTCTATGTGAATCATCTCTTTATTTAACTGCCTTCAAGACAGGAAGATTTTCCACATTTCTGAAACCTTTTGAACTTTCTTTCTCAAAATAGTTCCTACTATCTATAATTCAACAAGTAGGAACAGAGAATGATCCACTCCCTTCTCTCTATTCCCTGTGAACTGATGACCTTCTGATTATTCTCATAAACCATCAGTAGACTAATGTTTGTAACTTATTGCATTCATCTTGTTAGCGATGGAACCTAATAAAAGTGCCGTCCTATGGGTCTAGAACAGTCTAGTTCAGCAATTCCATATGGTGTAGCATAGTGGATCCTTGTTTTTAGAGAAGCAGGTCATTACAAACAGCAGAGGATGACATGTAGGAATATCTACACTATGCTGACCCCTAAGACATTTTTCTTCACTAATGTTGGAGTCACACATTCAAAGAAGGAGCAACAGATGAAGTACATGCGCGAAGTCCATGAGCATGGGGACCAAAGCGACCAGAGGAAGACATGGTTGGCCCAAGTTGGTTCAATTTAAAAAAATAAATAAATAAAAATGGCAGTTAGCATACCAAACACGCAGACAGCTCACAATCTCAGCCCTCATCACTTTCTTACAACAGATTTATAATTACTTGAGCCTTCTGGTTACTTGAGTGCCAGGTCATATTTGATTGTTCCTAAACTATCAAGCAAGGATTACAGTGCCTCACTAGTTGCCATGACATAGACTTTGGGATTTAGATTATTCAAATAAATTCATGTAACTGTGGCTTCATTTACCAAACAAAGATCATATTTTTTTCTTAACATTTAATTCATTTTATAAAAAAATTTATTATGTGCTTTATTTATTTTTGAGAGACAGAGACAGCACGAGCAGGGGAGGGTCAGAGAGAGAGGGAGACACAGAATCCAAAGCAGGCTCCAGGCTCTGAGCTACCTGTCAGCACAGAGCCCGACACAGGGCTCAAACCCACGAACCGTGAGATCATGACCTGAAGCAAAGTTGGACGCTTAACAGACTGAGCCACCCAAGCGCCTCTATGGAGATCATGTTCTTAAACTTAACCATGTACATCTTAATATCAAAACTCTAAAGACAGCAAGCTCTGCATGGAGACCCTAAAAGGTTTTCCCAGGTTAAATGACATCTATAAATGATACAATAATCATTTTAATGATGATGCCAATCCTATTACTATTAACTGCTATTTGAAAAACACATGCACTATTATTGATCTCTGTTCTGAGAAACTTTACAAACATTATCTCATGTAATTCCCATACATCAAACCTTTGTTGGGGTTGTTTTCCCTAGTTTAAAGGTGAGTCAATGAAGTTCAGAGGTGTTTATCTTAAATCCTCACTCTCTCTCTCTGAAAAGAAGTCCCCCTAACATTTACATCCATTATGTAGACAAGCTTAACAATTTTATCTATCTATCTATCTATCTATCTATCTATCTATCTATCTATCTCTCTATCTACCTACCTACCTACCTACCTACCTACCTACCTACCTATTTATGTTACATGAAGGATTGCACTTTGGAAAATTCTTCTGTGATTTAAATATAAAGTACATAGGGGTACCTGGGTGGCTCAGTTGGTTAAGTGTCCGGCTTCGGCTCAGGTCATGATCTCACAGTCCATGGGTTTGAGCCCTGCATTGGGCTCTGTGCTGACAGCTCAGAGCCTGGAGCCTACTTCAGATTCTGTGTCTCCCTCTCTCTCTGACCCTCCCCTGCTCTCTTTGTCTCTCAAAAATAAATAAATATAAAAAATTTTAATATAAAGTACATGATAAGAGACCATGGGTAACTTTGCCAGGCAAAGCAAAAGATCCTGCCAAGAGCAGGTCACTGCACTGGTTTTTGTCAATGGTCCACCTCCACATTCAGCAATCTGTCTTTTCCAGGCAGAGTTAGGAAGCCAGCCTTTGGCAGGGGTGAGCTGTTCTTTGACAGGTGGCAGAGGACAAAGATGTGGTTTTAAATGTGTAATAATGATGATGATGCTATTACTAATGAATAAGCTAGATTTCTTTTTATTTGTGCCATAATCGAAGGGCTCTCTCGGGAGCATTTGTGAGCTCCAAACAGAATTCCCAGAGCTCCTATCTCTGGCTCCTCCTCAAGGGACAAGGATAGGTAAAGAATTGGGTGAGCGTTATGTACTCCTACATGTTAGCCATTTGTGTGTTTCACAATATGGTTTATTATTGGAAGTAATATACATACTTTTAATATTATGGAATAACATTATATATAATAGCTATGTATAATATAGTAATATATATTTTCATTTTATTAATATAAAGAAAGTTGAAAACTCATCCAAGAAGGTAAGGGCACCTCTCATCTCTCATCTGTCCCAGAAATGTCCCAGCCAAGACTCTCCCTCACCTGCCTCCATGTCCACTTTTACACACTTCAGTCCATTTTCCCTTCCAACCTCTCCATTTCCACTGTCATTCACCTGGTTCAGTTTTTCTGTCTTCTTTTTTTTGACCTGGGCTACTCTGATAGCCTCCTACCCGGCTTTCCAAGCCCCACACTGAGTCCTTATACTGTATAGTCATCCTTCCGTAGCTGGAGTGATCTTCCTAAAACAGTGGTCTGGTCAAACCACTGCCTGCTCAGCATCCTTCCATAACTGTCACGTAGAAAAGACTAGACTGTGTCACGAAGCTGACAAAGGACCTCCTGCTTCCCCACCTCTATTCCTGGCACCAACTCCCCAGCCACCTCCCCAATCATAGGCATCTGTAGCAGCGCCCCAAATGTGCCGGGTTCTCTTTCCGGTCTAGATCTGAGGGTCAAGATTCAGCATATGGGCTCCAGTGGCAGTCTAGAGAGATTCAAAACCTACTTCTACCACTCACCAGCTGAGGCGTGGGCAAGCTACTGGGGCCCTGAGAGCCGTGGTTTCTGCTGCAATATGAAGGAGGTGATTAGACCTAACTCACCACTTAACCATAAGGATCAAATGAGATAATGTATGTAAAGCTGCCCACACAGCGCATGGCCCGTGTCCCAGGAATCCTTGCAGGCCCCTATTCTGACGGCTAAGAGTGCTTTATACTTAACTCTGTTAACAAGGGCAGGGGGGACCACAGAGCACATATTCCAGTGACGACAGATAATTTTTAAAAATTGATAAATACATAGCGTGCTGGAAGTAAAAACTTGCGAAGAAAATTACAGCAAGGCCAATCTGGAGTGTTACTTTGAGCAGACCAGGCAGGGAAGACCTAAGGGACAAAGTGGCCTTTGAACAAGGCATGAAGGGGACAGGAAGGTGAGCCACATGGACGTCTGGGGAAGTGCATTCAGGCACAGAAGGGAGCAAAGCAAAGGCCCTGAGGGGGGCCATGACCGGCAGGTCTGGGAACCAGCAGGCACACCAGCCAGGCTGAAGGCCAGCATGCCCGGGCGAGGGTCGGAATGAAATCAGGGAGAAAAGGCTGCGGTCAAGCAGGCTGTGCTGGGGCTTGAGGGCCATGTTAAGGATGCTGTTTTTATGTTACGGCTTGATATTTCTGGGAAATTTCACTCCAATTTTCCAGGCTGGGCATGAAGCCTGTTGTCTCTGCTACCACGGGGCCCCTGCTACCTCCACCAAGGCTTAGTAAAGCAGCCCCCCAACTCCCCGGCTGAACAGGGCCCAGCATTCATCTCAGTACCCCCAGTGGCTTGGGGGTGCTCATAAGCTCGCAGGGACGGTTCAATAAAGAATGAATGAATTTTCAATAAACAAATGACAAACAAGCAATGCACTTTCAGAAGCCCAATGGCAAGGGTCGCTGCCGCGTGAGGGGAGGATACTATACAAGACCCTGCAGACAGACGTGGAAAATGAGCATGTCCTCCACCGTCGTGTTTGAATTTCCAATTTCAGCAATGAGGTTCACACTAGACTACTTTGCTAAAACTATTCTGTTTTAGGAGCGCCTGGGTGGCTCAGTCGGGTAAGCATCCGGCTCTTTGTTTGGGCTCAGGTCACGATCTCATGGTTTGTGAGTTCGAGCCCCACAACGCTGACAGCGTGGAGCCTGCTTGAGATTCTCTCTCCTTCTCCATCTCCCTCTCTCTCTCTCTCCACCTTTCACTCTCTCAAAAATAAATAAGCTTGAAAAAATTGTATAAAAAATAAATTTTGTTTTATAATTTTTAAAGTTTTGCATGTGTTATTTCACTCTATCTCAAAAATACCTGTGACAGTTATTTTTCCGATTTATGTATTCTTATTTTCCAAATAATAAAATTGAGCCCCCTGCACCAAAGAAGCAGTACCTGGCAGGCTCAGTCCCCAAACCCCAGAACCCACATCCTGTGAGGAGAGGCCTGCCTCTTGTATGAAACAGCACAGGTCCTGAAGCCCAGAGAGCATGCAGAGCATCGCATCAGAATGGCCACAGCTGGGCAGGCTGGGTGGGGCAGCAAAACCCACTTACCATAGACAATGATAATGAAGCAAGACTTGTCATGAGGGGAGGGGACCATCACCGGGGGAAAGAAGTCCGTTCTGCCCTCACTAATCACACATGAGCCATTCTGTTGACAGATGAGACAGTGAGGACCACAAAACAATAGGAGCCTCCGAGAAGACTCAAACTAACGGTATTTACACCGAAGTTGCCACCAGCGGGGTCTATTCTCCAAATCACTGCTCTATTGTATTGTATTTTCATCAGCTTTAATGCTTACGGAGTGCTGCTGTCTGTACTACAGGACAGAGAGCAGCCGCAGTGTATCCACCAAAGACTCATGAGCACTGTGCTCAGATCCCGGAGAGACTGCATTTACTGCACACGGGATGGTGCACAGGCTACTTACTTCATCCTGGGGCCAGCGCTTTGACCTGTAAAGTAGGGTGATTGCATCTTTGTAAGAGATTTGTTACAGGATGAATAATATGGTAGAATATTAAAAATAATGAAGTGTTCTAGGAAGGTGAGAGGTAATACAAATCTCGCTCACTGTATATTTGCCAATTGTGCTGTCTTAAATTACATGGTATTCTATTAAGTTTTTAGTTGACTATAAAATACATAGTCAAGAGTCTTTTCTACCATCTAAATAACAATCAGCACCTAAAACCAAACTCATGCTCCACTCCCATTCATATCTTTTTTTTAAAGTTTATTTTTGAGAGAGAGAGGCAGGGGAGGGGCAGAGAGAGAGGGAGACACAGGATCCGAAGCAGGCTCCAGGCTCTGAGCTGTCAGCACAGAGCCCCATGCTGGGCTCGAACCCACTAACCTTGATATCATGGCTTGAGCCAAAGTCGGGTGCCCAACTGACTGAGCCATCCAGGTGTCCCCCATTCATGCCTTAATGTTTCCTTTGGGTAAATATGTCAATTTGTGAATGCCAATGGAGAACATGGTGGGACTTACTTTTTGCCCCACGTATATTGTGTCACAGTTTCACATAGCTAATAATCACCCGATTGCCAAAATGGTCTATTAGGTATATCATTCAGAAATGCCATTTCTACATTTTATTATCATGCTACCTTAATATTTGACAAGGAGAGGCTGTAAGGGTTTGTGATCATAAAGAAGTATGGGAACAGTTACATCAAATTACCTAGAAAGCTAAGGAAAGGAAATTTATTTCCTCCGTCTCCCTCTGAGGGTGACTGATCCTATCATCTCTTCTCAACAGTGTATAGTGTAATATAGTGGAGTTAATTTGTCAGAGCAGGGCTACCATCCCTGGCTTGGGTCTAGGATAGCAATGAACGATGTGACTGAATCGCTGTTTTTCTTCCTTCCTACACAAAATCGTGAAAATATTTAGCACCGCTCACGCGTCAGGGGGAAACTTATAACCTGAGTTTAAGTTTTAAAAGATGATCGTTCCTAGCTTGGCAATTTTCAAATTGCTGCAATTGTAAAATGACTTAAGTGAAAATGACTAAGTCAAAGAAAATTGCACATTGATGGGGAAATAAAATTCAGCGCCGGGAGTGAGTTGGAAGAGAATGGAATCTCATGTGTCAGCCCACCGGCATCCACGGGCCTTCCAAATTGTGGAACGGCTGACAAATATTAGAAACTGCTGGGCAGTTTAGTACAACTAAACACTTAAAAAAAATCTGTCAAACAATGTCACAAACGAATAAGGAAGCAGGTCCACTGAAAACTGCATGGTCCTCCAGTAAGGGGGAGGAGTGAAAATAGAGTACAAAAGCATAAATAACTCACTCAAGGGGCGGAGCTCTGACTTACGAAATCTATGCTCTCAATTCTATACTCTCTTTCCAACACACTAAGCCTCATTATGTCGAGGGGTGACAGAAATCACTGCTCGGTGCACTACGGCCTGATAGGAAGTTCATAACTTCACATAGAAGAACCACAGCTCACTAACCTGAAACCATGTTGGAAAGAAAGGAAGCAATTGGCTAACAGAATGTATTGATTCTGACCATGAGGATCGCTCCATGCTTTGGACATTTTTTAAAATAATCCACAGGACGGGGGTCTCCACAAAATAAGAAAAAAGGAATGTGAATAAAGTTAGTATCAGGAATGAACTTCTGTATTTGGCTAACACATCACAGAATGCAGCCTTTAGTTTGATTTTTGAAAAATATGTTTCTCCAAACACACAAACCCTCAACAGAAGCATTTCTGTTTTTGAAAAGTGGCTTTCATCTTAAAGATGCATAGTCCAGACACAAGTTTTATTGTATTAGAAGGAAACTTTAAGTATATAATAAAAAAAAGGTAAGGAATCCTTTAGTTCCCCAAAATATAACTGTATTTTTGAAATGTGCTCTGTACCCTTTTCCATATGCTATATTAACAATTTTAAAGGGGTCCTCTACAATCTAAAGTTTATGTACCAAAAAAAAAATAAATAAAGTGAAACTTTGGTTTCAAAAAAGTTCACTCTACCTAATCTCTCAAAAACACCATTAGTTTTCTGCTTCACCATGTTTTAGCAGATGAATATTTGAAAATTCAGGAACATGGCTGCATTTTACTTTTGAATTTTAATCTTGGCTCATGTTGAACATGTAATTACCAGAGATTTTAACTTGCTCTCTCTTACGTTACTTTTTTTTCACTAAAATTTCTACCAGACTCCTAATTACTTTTACTCTTACATTGCCATTTTTCCCTAAAATTTCCACCAAAATTGTAATTGTCTTTAAAATAAATAAGTAAAATTCCTAAGCTATCTTAAAAACGTAGAATGCAAGCTGGAAGAATACTGGTAAATGATAGGGTGTTAAAATGAAACCAGCCAGAGGCACAATGAGATTGTTTCCACACTCATGAGCTCTGCTGAAATCTCCTGGTCCACACTGTCTTATCAGTTAGCAGACAAACCAAATGGTGCCAAAAAGCCATAAGGACTGAGGAGGGTCTCCAGGAGGTGGGATGGTTCAAGTGGGGTCTGGGCTAGTATGAGGGACAAAAGATAAGCTGAGAATGATAAATGCCATTAGTGAAATTTGGAAAACTAGGCAGACGTTGAAACAAGATTTCTAGAATGTCACTGTGGAATGTTTGATAAAATGCTCTCTTCTTATCGCTTTAAAACTTTAATAGAAAATCCCCCCTCTCTCTTCAAAGTTTAATCCTAACAATGTCTGGCATGTCCATTTTCACTACTGCTACATGTAAACTCACAGTGTCCAGAAACCAAGAACGTTTTTAAAAGTTAACTCCATCTTTGGTTAGGTTTATTCCTAGGAATTTTATGGTTTTTCATGCAATTGTGAATGGGATCAGTTTCTTGATTTCTCTGTTTCTTCATTATTGGTGTATAAGAATGCAACTGATTTCTGTACATTGACTTTGTACCCTGCGACTTTACTGAATTCATTGATCAGTTCTAGAAGGCTTCTGGTGGAGTCGATCGGGTTTTCCATGTAGAGTATCATGTCATCTGTGAAAAGGGAAAGTTTGACTTCTTCTTTGCCGATTCTGATGCCTTTTATTTCCTTTTGTTGTCTGATTGCTGATGCTAGGACTTCCAGCACTGTGTTAAACAACAGTGGTGAGAGTGGACATCCCTGTCATGTTCCTGATCTCAGGGGGAAAGCTCTCAGTTTTTCCCCATTGAGGATAACATTGGCTGTGGGCTTTTCGTAAATGGCTTTTATGATGTTTAAGAAAGTTCCTTCTATCCCAACTTTCTCTTTTTATTAAGAAGAGATGTTGTGTTTTGTCAAATGCTTTTTCTGCATCTATTGACAGGTTCATGTGTTTTTTTCTTTTGTTTTGTTAATGTGATGTATCACATTAATGGATTTGCGAATATTGAACTAGCCTTGTAACCCAGGAATAAATCCCACATGATCATAATGGATAATACTTTTTATATGCTGTTGAATTCGATTTGCTAGTATCTTGTTGAGTATTTTTGCATCTGTATTCATTAAAGATATTGGCCTGTAGTTCTCTTTTTTTGTTGGGTCTCTGCCTGGCTTAGGAATCAAAGTGATATGTGCTTCATAGAATGAGTCTGGTAGTCTTCCTTCCATTTCTATTTGTTGCAATAGCTTGAGAAGGATCGGTGTTAACTCTGCTTTAAACGTCTGGAAATCCATTCAACCCTGGGCTTTTATTCTTTGGGAGATTTTTGATAACTGATTCAATTTCTTCACTGGTTATGGGTCTATTCAGATTTTCTCTCTTTCCATTTGAATTTTGGTAGTGCATGTGTGATTAGGAATTTGTCCATTTCTTCTAGATTGTCTAGTTTGTTGGAATATAATTTTTCATAGTAATCTCTGATGATTGCTTGTATTTCTGAGGGATATTTTGTAATAGATCCATTTTCCTTTAAGATTTTGTCTATTTGAATGTTCTGGTGTAAAAGACCTGTATGCTGAAAACTATAGAAAACTTATTAAGGAAATTGAAGAAGACACAAAGAAATGGAAAAACATTCCGTGCTCATGGATAGGAAGAATAAACATTGTTAAAATGTCATTATTACGCAAAGCAATTTACACATTCAATGCAATCCCCATCAAAGTTGCACCAGCATTCTTCTCAAAGCTACAACAAACTCTCTTAAAATTCATACAGAACCACAAAAAAAAAAAAAACCCAAATAGCCAAAGCAATATTGAAGAAGAAAACCAAACGGGAGGCATCACAATCCCAGACTTTAGCCTCTACTACAAAGCTGTCATCATCAAGACAGTATGGTGTTGGCACAAAAACAGACACATAGACCAATGGAATAGAATAGAGAACCCAGAACTGGACCCACAAGTATATGGCCAATTAATCTTTGACAAAGCAGGAAAGAGTGTCCAATGGATAAAAGACAGCCTCTTCAACAGGTGGTGTTGGGAGAGCTGGACAGCAACATGTAGAAAAATGAAATTAGACCACTTTCTTACACCATTCACAAAAATAAACTCAAAATGGATAAAAGATCTGAATGTGAGACAGGAAACCATAAAAACCCTAGAGGAGAAAGCAGGAAATAGCCTCCTTGGCATCAATCCCAGCAATTTCCTCCTCAACATATCCCCAAAGGCAAGGGAATCAAGAACAAAAATGAACTATTGGGACCTCATCAAGATAAAAAGCTTCTGCAAGGCAAAGGACACAATCAAAAAACTAACAGGCAACTGACAGAATGGGAAAAGATAGTGGCAAATGGCATATCAGATAAGCTGCTAGTATCCAAAATATACAAGGAGCTCACTAAACTCCATACCCAAAAAATGAATAATCCAGTGAAGAAACGGGCAGAAGATCTGAACAGACACTTCTCCAAAGAGGACATCCAGATGGCCAACAGGCACATGAAACGATGCTCAGCGTCACTCATCATAAGGGAAATACAAATCAAAATCACACTGAGATACCATCTCACACTGGTCAGAATCACTAAAATGAACTAATCAAGAGAATATAGATGCTGGCGATGATGTGGAGAAATGGGCACCCTCCTATACTATTGGTGAAAATGTAAACTGGTACAGCCACTGTGGAAAACAGTGTGGAGGCTCCTCAAAAAACTATCAATAGAACTCCCCTATGACCCAGCAATAGCACTGTTAGGGATATACCCAAAGGATACAGAAGAGCTGATGCATAGGAGCACATGTACCCCAATATTCATAGCGGCACTTTCTACAATAGGCAAATCATGGAAAGAGCCTAAATGTCCACCACCTGATGAATGGATCAAGAAGATGTGGTATATATATACAATGGAGTACTACATGGCAATGAGGAAGAATGAAATATGGCCATTTGTAAGAAAGTGGATGGACCTCAAGGGTGTCATGCTAAATGACATAAGTTAGGCGGAGAAGGATAGATACCATATGTTTGCACTCATAGGTCTAACAGGACAAACCTAACAGAGGACCATAGGGAGGGGAAGGGGGAAAGAGATCTGGGGAGAGTGAGGGACACAAATCATGAGAGACTGAAAACGAACGGTGGACTGAAGGGGGAGGGGGAGGGAGGGGGGGTGATGGTCATGGTGGAGGTCACTTGTGAGAAGCAGCTCTGGGTGTTATATGGAAACCAATTTGACAATAAACTATTATAAAAAAAATTTTAAATGTTAACTCCAATTTCCAAAGAACAAGATGACAGAGAATCTACGAAAGGCAAAACAGACTTAGACCCATGATGTAACATTCACCTATATTACTGAATGTGAAGAAGGCCTATCCTGTAGCATTTAATTCATGAACTGGAAATATTCGTAGTTATGTGGATTTTCTATGACTATATTCTCAGCATACAATTTAGGTAATTTAAAAATAAATCATGATGACAACATAGTATTTAAGAGTAGAGGTTTAGATCAAGTCAGCTTGGGTTTGAAACCTTGTTGTTGGAGATACTATTTTATCTTGGACTATTTATTTAAAATTATTTGAATTACAGTGTCTTTTCTTTAAGATGGGACTTAAAATACCCACTTCACAGTACTGTTAAAGGGATTTACATGATACGCATGAAGTGTGTGGCACAGGCCTGTAGAAATCAAGAAATTTAACTAATGGAAGTTGAGGGCGGACATATGTGTGTCTTTTGACCACTGCTATACATTCTCAGTAAATACTAAATGAATGACCATTGTTATCATCAATAATTACTGCAAGAATTTTATCTAAACTTAAGTACCAGCCTAAACAGAATCAGTAGATGTGTATTATTGGTTATGTTCTACAAAGTCAACCTAAACACTGAATTAGTGAAACATGAAGCATTACTCCTAGGGGACGTAGAGGGTGAGCCTCTGGCCACACATTTTCATCAATCTATCAATATGTAGCTTTATGTGTGCTGAGTTTAAAGACATCTTATTTAATACGTATTGTCTCATCATTAGCATTGGACCCATGGCCAACAGCACTGTAACTCATGCCTGACTGAAGCTTGTCTAACACACGTATTCTCTCCATCAGGCACCCCCCAGCCTTCTTTCACTGAGGAACATCAGACAGCACTTCCACACTATGCCCGAGGGCTACTTTAAACAGCAAAATCACACAGAGCAAAAAACATCACAAAAATGAAAAAAAAAAGGCACTAAACAAACTGCAAAAAGGACCCTTCCTTATAGTAGCAGAGCTAAAACAAGAAGGTGGTACATCACCTTGTGTGACCTCAGCTGGGAATGGGCATGTTTGGGAATTAAAATTATTTGCCCATGAATGACTGCAAAAGACAATGTATTCTGATTTGGGAGTTACCAATAAATTTCAGCAAGTAGACCAATTTACAAATATAGAGTCTGTCAATAGTGAGGATTGACTGTCTATCTAACAGGAAATAGAAGATATGCTGATAAAAAATTACCCTTTCTAAATATCAGCACCCTTTCCCCTCTCCCTTTCTCTGTTCAACAGTATTTTGAATATAAGTTTTCCCAATCAGTGCTTGCTGAATAGGAAAATGAGCATGCTTTGGTGATTTTTAGTCCAGTGGAAACTAAGTATGAAACAGGACTAAGAATCTCACAATTTTTTTTTTTACTATCTTAAACATATCTGGTAAAGTAGTCATCCAAAAGATATTGCATACAGTGCATCATTTTGAAAGAAGTCACCTACAAAGGTATGGCCATAAATAATTATTACTGGGTTGTGGAACAGTTAGAAGAAATTAAACTATGTTAGATGAGGTTGCATAAATAGAAAGTTGATAGAAAATCACTAGCTTCAATCAGGGACAATGGGAGGTTATAATCATAAAAAGGTCCGATCAGGAAGAGGTAGCCCAGGAGAAGAAGGATCGCAAACAGTTGACTGAAGTGGTGAGTTATGAAAGATGCCGATTCTGTCATATCCTGTCACACTACTTACTGTTCATGACAAATGCCTAGCGACTGGCCTTAGAAGAAATAAATACCCTATCATAATCTACCCAAGCTATTGTTCAGGGGCAAACAATGAGGGGAGAAGATTTTTTTTTGTCTTGATAGCACTATGTCCTGTGTATTGGTTGAGGACTTCACCTTCTTTTAATGCTCATGAATAGAATTAGTCTCTGAGCACACCTGGGTGGCTCAGTTGGTTGAGTATCTGACTCTTGATTTAGACTCAGGATTGTGGAATCAAATCAAACTCTGTGCTGACAGTGCAGAGCCTACTTGGGATTCTCTCCCTCCCTCTCTCCCTGCCCTTCCACCACTTATGCTCTCCCTGTCTCTTTCTCTCAAAATAAATAAATATACTTAAAAAAATACAATTATTCTCTATGAATCATTAAGAACTAGGGGCAGAGCACCTGCTTCTCTTTTCTTATTTTATAATGGAATGGATAGATAACAAGTGATTAAGAGACATTTTCGCATTTATATAACACATTCCTATCTCTTCAGAATAACTGGAATATTTTTATTCTGTACTATGGCACATTCATGTTTATTTCACTAATAAAGAAGACTGCAAACTTCCTTTTACTTAGGTTTACCAAGAGTTCAATGTTCTGTATTATCATGTAGTCTTGCTATTTGAAAACTGATGCAAGCCTATTTAGAATAAATATGTTTATTTAGGCAATAAATGCAGAAAAGTCAGCTGTTATCCATAGGCCCTAATCTGCTCCATTTCTCTCTCATTACAAAACAATGTAATATTACATATATATCAAATATTAAAATTGTGATATTTTATAGATTTAGATTGTCCCCATTTTATTATTATTTTTTAACATAATTTATTGTCAAGTTGGCTAACATACAGTGTATATAGTATGCTCTTGGTTTTGGGGGTAGATTCCCATGATTCATTGCTTAAATACAACACCCACTGCTCATCCCAACAAATGCCCTCATCAACGCCCATCACCCATTTTCCCCTCTCCCTCCATCCCACCATCAATCCTCCATTTGTTCTCTGTATTTAAGAGTCCCTTACAGTTTGCCTTCCTCTCTGTTTGAAACTATTTTTCCCCTTCCCCTCCCCCATGGTCTTCTGTTAAGTTTCTCAAATTCCACATGAGTGCAAATATATGGCATCTGTCTTTCTCTGACTGACTTATTCCATTTAATCCATGAATATTGTCCAGTGTCACTTAATAGTCTTCCAAAAACAGTTCACATTATCTATAAGAGCTCATTTAACCTTTCCCCACATTTATTATAAGTATTTTATACTTTTTATAGATATGTATAGTTTATGTTAAACTATTGAGCATGGATAGCTCATTTGTTAGGATGACAAACTCTACCAAGGGACAACAGTGAGTATTTTTGGGTTTCTGTGTCATAAGGTCTCCAATCCAAGTACTCACCTCCACCACGGAAAGGCCAAAGCTATGATACACAGAGCATAAACATGAGCTTTCTCTGTTCCAAAAATACTTTATTAGAGGCTAAAATTTGAATTTTATATAATTTTCACACCACAGAATATTCTTCTTTGTTGTTTTCTCTTTCCCACCACTTAAAAATTTTACAAAGTATTCTCAGCCCATAGGCCGTAGGAAAACAGCAACGGTTGGTTTAGAGCTCCAGTTTGCAGATTTCTAGAATAAGCCACGCTGCAAATTTAGTCAAATGCCCTACTAACGACTTCATGCTCCAGGACTGGTCAACTAACTCCCTTTCCAGTGAGAAGCCCCCTCCTTCCAAAGGGAAGCAACCACCTGAGTCTGATTAACTGGAGCTATTCTCAATAATCTGAACCAGGGTGAATTTTCATGGGTAAAAATTAGTGGTGTTCAGTGCCAGCTTTTAGCCCTTTTTTGGGCATTCAGTTTGAGCTCCTGACTATGCTTAAGAAGGCCAGAGGCACTCTGGGAACCTGGACAGGAATTATCCGCCAATCAGCAGGAAGCACTAGTATTTAACAACCAATACGGTTGTATCACTGCATGATAGCTAAAGATCAGTCCTGCCTCAAAGGTTCTATCTGATCTCACAGACAGTCAGATCCTCTTTCACGCCTGTTTGAGGATCGATGTTTGCTTTAGAAATGTCTGCACGCATGGCAAACAGGCAGTCAAGTACAGGTTGTCAGGGAGTTGCTAAGCCTCCCCCAGTTCTAACCCTTAGCAGGGGCCATTCCATTGCCTACCATTAAAAAAAAAAAAAAGAAGAAGAAGAAAAGCTGAGCCTCAGCAATATGGCTTAATTTAATTTGCCAAAGTCTGATCCCAATTCACAATTCTTCAATAAATACTTGATGATGTTCTCCTATGTGCCAGGAATAGCTGGGTACATAGTAGTGGGGAAGAAAGGCAGAATATGGTCCCTGCCTGGTTATTAGAGAAGAGGGAATAAAAATAAGCAATTAAAATGCATTGAAAAGTCTTTTCTATTTTATAAGGTCGTAATGATGTACTGTAATAATCACTAACATAAGGATTTCTATGTGCCAGGCACTGTCCTCAGTGAGTGCATGATGTATATGAACCCATTCAAAACCTCAACCTTATCAGATACGTTATTTCTGGTATCATCCCCTCCTTTCAAATGAGGAAACTGGGGGACAGAGGAATTACCAAATCTCCCGACAGAATACAACTTTAAAGTAGCAGTTTGGGGTTTTAACGCAGGTCATTTGAAGCCAGAGTCTAGGCTCTTACTCTCTGCACTTTCGAGTGTGGTGGAGGAATTCTGGGGTGGGGGTGGGGGTGACTCCATGCAGGGGTAATTTAAATTGAAGCCTGACCGGTGGGAAGGAATCATGGAAAGGAATCATCCATGAAAAAAAAGGCAAGCATTCCAAACAGAACACATCTGACACCCTAAGTCTGGAAGGAGATTTCCTGGAACGGAGGGGAAGCTGATGGATGCCTGGAATGTGAAAAGTCAATGGACAGGAGCTTGGTTTTTATTCTAAGGCAATGGAAAGCCACTGCAGAGTAGAAAGTAGTAGAGTTACAGGTCAGATTTTATTTTTAAATGCCTTTGGTGGCTATGCAGAAATGGATAATGAGGTTTAGGGAATGAGAGGGTAAAAGGTAAGATAAGTGTGGTTGGTGAAGATCAGAAACCAGAGTGATTTAAAGCAGAATAAATGCTGGGGTGAAGAAGAAAACCACCGGGCATTTTTTTTTAGTCTTTATTAATTTTTTTAACATGTATTCATTTTTGAGAGACAGAGCATTAGCAGGGGAGGGGCAGAGAGAGGAAGACACAGAACCTGAAGCAGGCTTCACATTCTGAGCTGTCAGCACAAAGCCTGACACGGGGCTGGAACTCATGAATCTTAACATCACGACATGAGCTGAAGTCAGATACCCAATCAACTGAGCCACCCAGGCCACCAGGGCATATTTTAGAAAGTTTAAAACTTCCCAAGCAATATTTCTCAACCTACCCCTCCATGAAATCTACTTGATGCTGAGGATAAATAATTGTCTTTCTCAAATTATTTTTATAAAGTAAATAATACACTTCTTTTTTGTCTTTTGTCTTGAGTTTACATATCCCTCCCTCTCCATGGAGCAATGGAAATGAGTAAGGCACAGAACTGTAATATGAACAAATTTCTCTTTCTTATCCTACTGAGCCACATATAAACTCATTTCAAACATCACAAAAACAATTAAGCAAAGATCACAATAAAGTTGGAAGTATAAACTATTGAATATGATCTATTATTGATTGATTTTGGAAAACTAAATTTTAGAGAATTTATAAATATATTCCATCATTTATTCTAAGTTGTAATTATTCAAGCATAATTTATATCAATGATGTAGTTCCCATCTTTTATCTACTTCCACAGCACGGTTCTGTGCTGTTATAAAATGTGATTAAAATATATTATAATTTAAGGGCACCTGGGTGGCTCAGGTAGTTAAGTGTCTGACTTTGGCTCAGGTCACGATCTTGTGGTTCATGAGTTCGAGCCCTACATTAGATTCTGTGCTGACAGCAAGGAGACTGGAGCCTGCTTTGGATTCCGTGTCTCCATCTCTCTCTACTTGTCCCCCACTCACGGTCTGTCTGTCTGTCTGTTTCTCTCTCTCAAAAGTATATAAACATTAAATTTAAAAAACAATAGATATAATTTCTGGTGGTTAACTACATATATGTGTGTATGTATATATACATATATAAAATACGCATGCACATAATTGTATCTAGCTAAGTATTCTTTTATTTTTTATGGCTTCACTTTTTGAGAGTAGTTTTAGATTTACAACAAAATAGAGAGGCACAGTAAAACCCTGGATTGTGAGTAACCTGTTCTGTGAGTGTTTCACAAGACGAGCAAACATTTCTAATAAAGTTTAACTTGATACCCAAGCAATGTCTCACAATACAAGTAGTGAGTGAGGCCGAACATCACAGGATCACACCTGAGCCAATGGTTTTCTCTCTCTTTCCCTCTCACTGCAGGATCGTGGGTGACCGTCTCCCATGCTCAGATGCTTGGTCTCAGCCCATGTATCTGGCAGAAATCGGTGATTTTTCAGAACATTGGAAGGTGCCCACCAACTGGCACTATTGTATTTTTTGTCACTTCAAAGCATCTATGGACAGTCCTTTCATTTTCCACTCACAAGTATGCTCAGGAATTCTTTGCTTCAGTCTAGGTCAGGCTGCCCAGTAATATAGACTTTCCTCTGCGGTCTTATTGCCAGTTACATTAAATACAGTATATGACAAGAGTTTGTTAGTACAGTACTGTAGTCAATGTCCGTGGGAGCATATACAATGGCCCCCGTGCAGAAAACGATCCCATTGAGCCAAGAGACAGCACTAATTCCGTTAGTGATAGTGAAAGGCATCCTACACAATAACCCTCGCTCTTGCCTCTCTCACATTAACCAGGAAGGTTTTCAAAGGTAAGTGTAGGTTAATTCATTTATTTTTCTTTATATTTTGCATTTTCTTTATTAATTGTATTATGTTATAGTATTGAAATTATTTTTACATGAATATTTTGGTTGTGGAACGAATTGTCTGAGTTTCCACTATTTCTTATGGGGAAATTCTCTTTGATACACAAGTATTTTAGATTACAAGCAGATTTCTGGAACAAAGTATACTTGCAAACCAAGGTTTTACTGTAATTGGATTTACCATATATCCCCTGCTCTCATACATGCATAGTCTTCTTCATTATCAACATCACTTATCAAAATGGAACATTTCTGTGCCAAAGATGCACCTACATTAACTTATCATAATCACCCGAACTCCATAGTTTACCCTGTAGGTCCCTTCGGGTGGTGTACAGTCTATACGTTTAGAAAAACGTATAGTATCCACTATAATATTACCATACAGAGTATTTTCACCCCCTAAACAGCCTCTGTGCTCTGACTAGTTAACTCTCTCTGACCTCTGCTCCAGACAACCACTGATCCTTTTATTGTGTACAGTTTTACTTTTTCCAAAATGTCTTACAATTCAATCATCTGGTATGTAGCCTCTCAGACTGCCTTCTTTCACCCTGCAGTATTAAAGTTTTTCCCATATCTTTTCAAAGCTTAATAGCTCAGTTCTTTTTTAGTGCTGAGTGATATTCCATTGTCTGGGTGGACCATGGTTCATTTGTCCATTTTCCTACTGAACGACAGCTTGGTTGCTTCCAAGTTTTGGCAATTATGTCTAACGCTGCCATCACCATCCATGTGCAGTTTTTTGTCAGGACTTGTTTCCAAATCCTTTGGATAAATACCAGGAAGTGTGATTGCTGGGTCCTATGGTGAGAGTATGCTTAGGTTTGTAAGAAAACACCGAAATGTGTTCCAAAGTGGCAGCCCCATTCTGCATTGCCCACCAAAGAGAATTCCTATTGTTTCACATCCTTGTGAACATCGGGTGTTGCCAGAGTTCCAGAACTGGTGCATTCTAACTGGGGTGAGGGGGGGTACTGGTATCTCAATATTTTAATTTGCATTTCCCTGATAATATATGATGTGGAGCATCTTTTCATATGCCTATTTTCCACCTACATATCTTCTTTGGCCCATTTTTAATTGGACTATCCATTTTCTTATTGTTGAGTTTTAAGAGTTCTTTATGTATTTTGGAGTAGCAGTCCTTTATTGGATGTGTCTTTTGCAAATGTTTTCTTCCAGCCTGTGGCCTGTCTTCAAATTCTCTTGATACTGCCTTTTGCAGAGCCAAAGTTTTATGTTTTAATGAAGTTCATCTTATCAATTCTTTCTTTCACAAATCATATCTTTGGTTTTGTATCTAGAAAGCCACTGTATATCCATGGTCATCTAGGTTTTCTCCTATGTAATCTTTGAGGAGTTTTATGGTTTTTCATATTTTATATTTGGGTCTACAATCCATTTTAAGTTAATTTTTTGTGAAGGGTGTAACTCTGTGTCTAGATTCATCTTTTTCCATGTGTATTTCCCAGATGTTTCAGCCCATTTGTTGAAAAGACTGTCCTTGCTCCACTGTGATGCTTTTGCCTCTTTGACAAAGATCAACTGACTATATTTATGAGGGTTTATTTCTGAATCTCTATTCTATTCTATTGATCTATTTTCTCCCCAATAGCACACTGCCTTACTACTGTAGTTTCACAGTAAGTCTTGAAGTCAATTAGAACCAGCCTAATTTTGCTCCCCTTTAATACTGTGTTGGCTATTTTTGTATTTTTTGCTTCTCCATGTAAACTTTAAAATCAGTTTGTTGGTATCTACCAAGTAATTTGTTGGGATTTTGATTGGGATTGTACCGAATCTATACATCAATTTGGGAAGAACAGACATCTTAAAGATATTGAGATCTTAACGTTTTCCTATCCATTAACATGGAGGATCTCTCCATTTATTTAGCTCTTCTTTGATTTCACTCACCAGTTTACAGTCTTCTCCATATATATGTTGTACATATTTTCTTAGATTTACACCTAAATATTTTATTTTTTCCAGATGCTAATATAAATGGTCTTGTGTTTTCTCTACCAAACTCCATTTTTTATTGTTAGTATATAGGAAAGCAACTGACCTTTGTATATTAAATTTTGCACCCAGAAACCATGCAATTATCACTTATTAGTTCCAGAAGGTTTTTGTGGACTGTTTTAGATTTTCTATAGAGACGATCATGTCATCCATGAATAAAGTCCGTTGCATCTTTTCCTTCCCAATCTATATTCCTTTCGTTTCCTTTTCTTGTTTTGCTGCATTAGCAAGAACTTCCAGCATAATGCTGGAAAGGAGTGGTGGCGGGGACATCCCTTCTGTGAGGAACAGGCAACTTAAAGTTTCCTTGGGGAAGACAAGTTTCTCACCAAGAAGTACAATGTGACCTATGGATTTTTTTTTTTTTGTAGATAGTCTTTATCAATTCGAAAAAATTCTCCTATATTCCTCGTTTAATGACAATTCTTAGCCTGAACAGGTTTTGGATTCTGTCAGACATTTTTTCTGAATATTTTCTGTATATATTGATATTATCATGCAACTTTCCTTTTTTAGTCTGTTGACACGACAGATCACATTAATTGATTTTTAAGTGTTGAGCCAGCTTTGCATACTTGGTCATGGTTTATAACTATTTATGTACTTTTTTGGATGCAATTTGGTAATATTTTGTTGAGTGTTGCATGTATACTTATCAGAGATATTGGTAAGTAGGTTTCTTATACTGTCTTTGTGTGATTATGGCCTTTGGGTAATGCTGGCCAAATGGAATAAATTATCAAGTATCCCATCTGCTTGTATCCTTGGAAGAGACTGCAGAGAATTACTATAATTTGTTCCTTGAGTATTTGGTGAAATTCACCAGTGAAACAATATGGACCTGGGACTGTTTTGGAATATTCTTAATTATTGATTGAATTCTTTATTAGATCTTTCTCAATTTGTGTGAGATTTGGCAGATTCTGTGCCATTTCATCAAGGTTATCAAATTTGTGGGCATCAAGTTGTTCATAGTATTCCTTTATAATCTTTCCATTTCCATGGGACCTACAGTGATGTCTCTTCTTCATTTCTGTTTTAGAATTTATGTCTTCTCACTTTTTTTCTTAGTTAGGCTGACTAAAGGTTTATCAATTCTATTGACATTTCAAAGAACTAGTTTTTGGTTTCATTGATTGTTATCTATTTCTTGTTTTCATTTCATTGATTTCTGTTCTTTTTTTCCTCTGCTTATTTTGATTTATTTTGCTCTTTTTATGTTTTCTTAGGCTGGAAACTTAGATTATTGATTTTAGATCATTATATACATAATGTACACATAGGCATAATATATGCATTCAATGCTATGAGCTCCCTCTATGCACTGCTTTCACTGTATCCCATAAAGCATGAGATACATTGTTTTCGTTTTCATTTAGTTAAAAATATTTTAAAATTTCTCTTGATATTTCTTCTTTGACCCATGTAATATCTATTAGAACTATATAATTATTCTTTTAAAAAGAGAGCAACTTTTTTAAAGTTCCCACTAATTATGTCAATACTTATCAAAATGAGTATCTGTGGAATAGTTTGTTACGGTCAATCATGATAATAAGCACTGGGACAATATGGTCAGGTTCACATTTCAGAGACATCACTGTCATTGTGTGGATAAATCCGGAACAAATCAGAGTAGTGGCCAAGAACCCACTGAAAAACAAAGTGGAGAGTAGGGATGCATAGAAACATGAATAGGAGGCAGGGATAGAGGGGAGCAGATGTTAAAGAAGGAAGAAGGAAGAATTAGTAACTAACTGGCTGTGGGCAATGAACAAACAAGTGTGGCATGGCCCTGGGCCTTTTGCTTGAGAACTGGAAGGAGGTCTGAATCACCTAAGGACTTATAGTGAGAGTGATAAGAAAAGGTTGGGGGCAAGGAAGAAATTAGATATATCATGTGTGTGCTAAGTACAGAGTGTTCTTAGGGCATGAGCAGTTGAGTGAAAAAGTCTAAATCACTGAAGAGAGTATGGGGCCAAACTTTTACAAATTTTCAGAAATGTAAGTGAACGCAGGGGGAAAGGTAACATTCCTCGAAGACACAGTGAGAGGGACAGAAAAGGGCCAAGATAAAAAGGAATATTTAAAGAACAAGAAGAGAAAGAGGAGTGTCCAAAAAAATACTTTGGGTCATTTCCTCTTCCTCTTATTGCGATCTCGTTAAAGTCTTGCCACGTCAACATAAGTATAGTCCACGAGCTTCTTTCCAAAATAAAAATATTTGCTTAAGTAAAATTTTAATTACTTCTTTGTGAAGTTAAAAATTATAAGGGTGAGCATGTAATGAGCACCACCAGACTGTAAATTTAATCAAATTCCTACAGAGTGGTTTCCCTCTTTGGTATCGCCTCATTCTCTGATAGTAGACGAAGTTGAGTGCTTTGTAGAAACTCCATTTTACTAATCCTGGAGGCTTTGTCCAAATCCAAATCTCTTATATATTGAATTTTTAAACGTGTGTGTGTGTGTGTTGTGTGTGTGTAATATGTACTGAAAGTTAATCTTTGATTCGAAGATTTAATTATTACGAGGAAGTCCCTTGACCTCTAGGAGATGAATGTTTACTGTGCAATGAACGACTTAAATAGCTAAACCTCTAATTGGTTTATTAAGTGTGATGCAAAGACAACCCATGGTGAAAATCTGCCACATGGTGACACCCACTCGTGAGCTTTACGTATGCACTCTCTAGTTGCGTTTTGTGGCACCCTCTTAGACGAGCATCCTTTTTCTGTTCCATATCCACTCACAGGGGCCGAAGGTCCACAAAGGTACTGGTTGAGTTGAAGATTATTCTCAGATCTCAGGAATGTCTAGAAAGCACAATAGTGCCAGAAAGGTGAAGAAAAGAAAGGAAAGCCCTGAAATAAGAGTCCAGTTGAATAAATGAGTTAAAGAAAGAGAAAGGCCTTTTTCTTTCTTTCTTTCTTTCTTTCTTTTTCTTTTTTTTTTTTTTTTTTTTTACTAACCGTTTATTTTTGAACTAGAGAGAGTGTGAGTGCAGAAGGGACAGACAGAAAGAGACAGAAGATCCGAAGTGGGCTCTGTCCTGACAGCAGAAAGCCCAACTGGGGACTCAAACTCACAAACCGTGAGATCATGACCTGAGCCGAAGTTAGATGCTTAACTGACTGAGCCACCGAAGGGCCCTGAGAAAGACCTTTTTAAAACAAGTTATCTACTTGAAATTAGAGAGTCAGGACTGCACTGTCAACTTATTCTGCTTAGAGAATACTTAAGTCAATGAAAACAGAATCTGCGAATTCAGCTGTACTATAAAACGATCTGTTTCACTGATATCACACATTACCAAATGGCAGTTGTTTTATTAAACAGACGTTAATTCTGGTTAAATATTCTGTGATCACCTGAGACCACGCTGAATTGAATACTATTGTGTGGTGCCTAATGGAATTGTCAAAGACCTTTTAAGATAACCGTGGGCCAAAGGTAAAGATTTCTCCTCTTTATTTGAAGGTGTGCCAGGCCTTAAGAGTCCCCATTCCTTTAATAGGACCTACGTTCCCATGAGGAAATATCCTAAGAGGACACCCCAGGACTATTCCCTCCACCAGCTCGAAACCCCCCATGTAGAGAATTCCATCACTAGATATCAGAGATGATGGCTCTATTTCAACCAGTCAGCTGGACAGACACACGAAACTGACAGCTGAATGCTCAGAAGTCTATAAAGTATCAGTGAATCCAAACTGAACTTAATGTTAATACCAAATCAGTCAACTGACATCAACTGACACATAGTGATCACATTAACATCTCAAAGAATTTCCATATATTTGATATTTATGTTTATTTTACTTTATTTTTTTAATGCTTATTTTTGAGAGAGAGAGAAAGAGACACAGCATGAGCAAAGATGAATAGAGAGAGAGAGAGAGAGACACAGAATCTGAAGCGGGTTCCAGGCTCTGAGCTGTCAGCATAGAGCCTGATGCGGGGCTTGAACCTACAAACTGTGAGATGACCCGGGCTGAAGTAGGACGCTTAACTGACTGAGCCACCCAGGAGCCCCTGTTTATTTTACTTCTGACTGTTGAAATTCTACTAGGAAATAAATAATTGTCATTGATAAATTTTATATGCAATTGTATATGCGATGACAGTATATGAGGACACAACTCTATCCACCTCATTTACTTTAATATAATTGCCATCAGAGTGTAACACAGAGGCACTCACAATCTACACAGGTAAATCTGTGTTGTTGCCATAGAGTTACATTTCTTACCAACATTAAATATATGTTGAAATAATACGGTAACTCCCATTTGAACGTTTACTGAGCAAATGCTTTACTCAAGGTATTACTCTAGTGGTCTCAAGGAGTTAGAGTGGAATAAAACGTCATCTCTGTTTTCAGGGAGCAGACAGATAATTCCGTAGGTGAAATAAATAGAAAGAAAGAAAGAGAGAAAGAAGGAAAGAAAAAGAGAGAGAGAGAGAAAGAAAGAAAAAAAGAAAGAAAGAAAGAAGGCTTTCAGTTGGGTTTAATTAATTGGATTTAATAATTTATCTGGATTTCTTGTATATTTGCCAAACAATCAGAATTTGGAATAAGTATGGAAAATATATGTTGATCAGCACCAAGGGTCTTTGATCAGAACCAATAAGTAACCGAAATGTTTAAGCAGCAGCAAAGGAATATTACCACAGGGTGAAAAGTAAAAGAATCCTATCTCGCCTACATGGTTGTCATGGAATGTTAAACGACAACCTATAGTGTCTTAGCACAGGCACTGACCTCTCCATCTCGAGTCATTCCTGGGCCACAATCCTACCATTTTTGCATCTTTCATGAGGAAGATATAAAAGAAGAAAGGAAATGACTTTTGAATCAGAAATGTGAACATGCTGTTTTAATAGCAATGACTAGAAGACTAGATGCAGTCAAACTCCTTTGAAATTAATTATCTGAGAAGCCTCAATAGCACGCCCCTATCAATCTTGTTCAGGCTTGACCTCAAAGGACCACCTACAAAGGTGTGAAGACAGCTCACACTTCAGAACAATTTCATACATGGCCTTGGCTGACATTCACTTCATGAAGATTAATTAAGAAGTCTTCTCAGAGTGCAGGTGCCTACGTAATGAGGGCTGAAGTGACACAGACCATTTTTCACTTAGGTCAAGAGATAGATGACAGAGAGTAGCGGCTGGCTAACTTTGACATGGGTCCGAGGAAAATATGAGTGAGTACCTCTGATTTCTCACATGGTAGAGAGTTGAAGTCACCTTAGCCACACAGAGGGACCCTAGATCCAGGGCGTGAGCATTGGGGATGCAGCTCAGAGTTGGTTCCCAGGTGACAGCAAACACTACTGGACAACACTTAGGTTTGGAACTGAATGTGCTGGTGGAGTCCGTTTATATCAGCTGTAGTGGATGTGTCCTAACCTTTACCCCAAATGCACTTAAGCTCACATCTAAATGAATACACATTCAGCTTGTTCCTCTGGTGACCGTCTGTCCAGCCTAACTATGATATAGCTTTTGCTCAGAGTTAGGAAAAGGTGAAAAGCTGCCTAAGAAAAGTATATTTATTTACTTGGCTCCTGTCTGTGAAACCTGCTGAAATGATAGAACACCATTAATATACTCAAGCATAATAAAACTGCAAAGTTTGATAAAAATGCAAACCCAATGAACCTCAATGGAGGATACACAAAGCCAATAAGTTTCTCTCCAGAGCTCAAGCAAAAGGCAGATTTCTCTGGAATTAAGTGAGAGAATCCTCAGTGTATCACAGAATGATCCATTTTCTGCAATTAAACTAGAGAAATTGTCTGGAGATAAAGCCAGAGGGGAAAAAAAGAGAAAATAGCTGTGAGCTTTTGAAGAGCCGACTTTTATCAATGGGATAGGGATAAATCATCACCAAATAGCTAATCAATGCCTGTGAGGAGCAAACCCCATATTGCCACTCTGCCAGGATGATCGGTTCCTTCGCCTGCCATGAAAGGATGCTACAGCCTCTGTCTGGAGAAACAGGATGTGTCTGTGCAGTGTGCTAGCCAGCACTACCCCTACTACCCAGGGTCACTCTTGAGCACATCATGAGCCAGATCTCTCGTCAAAGAAGAATAATTATTAGAAAAAGAAAAGATGACACAATATGAAACAGCAAAAGCAAAAGGCAGAAGAAAGAAATAATTCAATAAAGTACAAAACCACACAGAGTCAGGTCCCATTTGTGTAAAAATACATGTATATGTAGTCATAGAAATACAATAATATCTGGACGAGACACTTAAAAATCTAACCAGTACATATCTGAGTTATGAGCTGGAAGAAGTATGAGATTCTACTCTTTACTTTATTCACAGAGGTACATTTAGAGTCTCTTGAAATATCATTTTTGAAAAATCTGAGTTTAGTTTGTCTCTGGAGAGAGTAGACATCTCTCTAGGAAAATACTGCGATGTGGTGTCCAACTTGATCCTCTACCCTAGGCATCCCCTGCCAAACCCTCATCCTCACATGCATAGCACTTACCTGCTCCTGACCCAGCTCCTGACCCAACTTCCCCCTTTTCCAAACCAATTCCATCATTCCCAGAGCCGATCGTCTACCATAACCAGTGAACGTCTCTATATATTCCCCTTACCTTAATGAACAGATTCTAGGATGCCTCGACCATAATGTCTGTCTTCTAGTGTTTACACTGTTGTGTAATCCTCTCCTGTTGAGCACGGACAGGACCTGTGATTTGTTTCTAACCAACAGAAAATGGCAACATAAAGGCATGTCTCTATTATATTACTTAAGGTTCTATCTTGCTAACAGGCTCATGTGAGAGACTCCTGCCTGGCTGGATGAGATCAGCAGCCACACTAAGACAGCCAACATGGCCAGGGACTGTAGACAATCTCAAGGAAACATGGATGGGTCCAAAGAGCTCAGAGTGGCCTCCAGCCTCTAACCAGTAAGTAGCGTGGCCCCTCAGTTTCACAGGTACAAGGAAATAAACTCTTAGTGAATATAAAAGAAGGTTCTGCCTCAGTTGAGCCCTCAGATGAAAACACAGTTCAGCCCATACCTTGATTGCAGCCATGTGGAATCCTCAGCAGAGCCCCAACTAAACTGTATCTGGACTTCTGACCCTCAGAAACTAGGAAATCATGTGTGTGATCAAAAACAAAATAAAAAAAAAAAACGCTCAAACCATTTCCATTAGTGTGATTCATGGTGATAAAACATGGGCAGGCCAGGGAGTAGGGATGAGGAGGCTTTCTCCAGACCTCCAGACCTATGTTCTCCAAGCATTTTCTAAAAATCATGTTTATTGAGGTAATATTCACATTCAATAAAATTCACCCTACTGAGGCATTAAAAAAAACTGACAAATGTCTACCGTTGTACAAACACCATCACAATCAAGATGTAGAATACTTTTATTCCCCCAAAGGGTATCTTCCTGCCCCTTTGTTGTCTGCCCCCTCCCCGGACCCCCAGATATCCAGTATGGTTTCTTTCCATAGTTTTGTCTTTTTGTGAACGCCTTCTAAGTAGAATCATATATTATGTAGCTTTGCATGTCTGTCTTCTTTCATGTAACATAATGCTTAAGAGATTCGGCCAGTTGTTGCATTGGTTGATAATGGGTTTCTATTTATTCCTGCACTTGCTCACCAGGGATGCCACTCCAATAAGAAGGTGAAAAGTAGGCATCCCATCGCTGTCACCTGTGGCAACGCATGACTTCGGGAACAGAGCAGGCCTGCTAGACCCATCCTTCTCTTGATGTGCACAGACCTAATGATATCCTGCAGAAAATCTCCCCAACCCCACACAGAGCCAGAAGGACTGCCCCCGTCACATGGCTGCCTTCTTAATCTCAAGTAAGCAATCCAACTGGGAAAAACCTCTAATAAATTCAATGTCTAAATGAAAGGGACTCTGGAAAATGTATTTTTACCTTTCCAGCCTCTGTGGTCCAGCAGGGTATCCCTTTCTCCTTTCTTTCTGTCCACCTGAAATGTGGGCCACTGCCTCAAACCGGGAACAAAGGACAGGTGCCTGCCACCATATATACTAAATGGTAGATGTTCAATTATTTTTAAGATGAAACCTAAATATAAGTAAAAGTTTTAATGCTCTCTTCCCACTCATTCTATTATCTCATTTTATAAGCTGATATTTTAGACTAGCAACAACTTACATTTACAAAGCCTATGAATTGAAAAGGACCTTCCTAAAAATAATAATAATAGAAAAAGACATAGAAGAAAAGCTTCATAAAAGCCACGAAGGTCTTGAAATGCCAACATTGTGGACAACATTCACTGTTTACCTCTTGGAGCCTCCATTTATACATCTTAAAAGTAAAAAGGGACCTCCCAGGGTTGGCTTTGGGGCGCTCAATGCAAGGCTGTCTCTACACACAGTGAGAGGCCAGGGGCCACGAGATTCGGGCACCTGAACCTTATCAGAGGACAAGCGTTGTGCTCTCTCCTTCTTTCAAGGTCCCCACCCCCACCCCAGCTGGCCAGAGCAGCAAAGTCCTGGGCCTATGCAGGACAGGGACTGAGAAAAGGAAATCCCACCACCCTCACGTCAGGGGTGCTGGTGCTCCAGATGTACAGCGGACAGACCAACATCACAGCTTGTAGCATATGTTCTCAACATTTTTCTTAAGTTATTTTTTTATTTTGAAAAAGACTGAGCCGGGGGGGGTGGGGGCAGACAGAGGGAATCCTAAGCAGGTTCTACCCTGTCAGCAAGGAGCTCCGTGCAGGGTTCCAACTCGTGAACCATGAGATCATGACCTGAGCTGAAACCAAGCATCAGAGCTTAACAAACTGAGCCACCCAGGCACCCTTGTTCTCAACATTTCTATATCCACTTGTAAGAGGAGTCCCAGAGCCTCATCGTTGTGGTAGCTCTCATGCTGATAGAAACTACTGTGTGCCAGGGAGCCTTGGCAAGAAAATGGGCCAGATGAGCAAGTCCATCTCCATTGTTGGAAAACAGCTTGAGGCTCACCTCTGTTGAAGGCATATGCTAACAGGTGGAATTATGGGGTTAATAGTGTCCATCTGTGGATGTGTGCAAAATGGAATATTGTTTAATCATGAGAAAGAAGGAAATCCTGTCATTCGCAACAACATGGATCTTTAGGGCATCATGCCAGAGGAAATAAGCCAGATATAGAAAGACAAATACTGCATGGTATCAACTGTTATGTGGAATTAAACAAACAAACAAATAAACAAACTTCAACCTCAAAGAAACAGATAGTGGAACAGTAGTTCCCAGTGGCGTGGAAGCGGGGGAAACAGGGATGGGTAACACAGCACAACTTTCAGGTAGGAGATACAGAATGCCTACGATCTAACAGGGAACATGGAGAGCATGGTTGGTAACGCTATTAAAAAAAAAAAAAAAGACAGATATTGGAATTTGAATTTCAGTCTGTCAGTTAGGATTTCTGTGATATATTTTTGGGCCAATCATTGAACATGTTTGAGTCACAGTTTCTAATGTGTAGATCTGATAGAAGGCGAACATAAGGACATGATGAGTCAATTTATGTGAAAGAACTTTGCAAACTTCAAAGCTTATTATTACAACGCTTACCTACTGCTTTTGCTATGTGGGAAAATTGTGAATGCTGGTACACAATAATTAAGAAAAATAATTTTCCCCCTTTTCTACAGCATCACAATTTGTTGTTTATATTTTATATTAACAGATCTACATGAATAAAAGTGAGTTAGAGTTTTAATATAATATTTCTAAATTCAGAGCTAGGACTCCTCTATCCTCAACATTTCTATTATATGAATTAATGCCTTACTGAAAATGAGTCATCATATGATTAAATAATTCACCTATAATTGGGGCGCCTGGGTGGCTTAGTCAGTTGAGTATCTGACTTCGGCGCAGGTCATGATCTCACAAATCATGAGTTTGAGCCCTGCACCTGGCTCTGTGCTGACAGCTCAGAGCCTGGAGCCTGCTGCATGTTCTATGTCTCCCTTTCTCTAAGCCCCTTCCCCACTCATGCTGTCTCTCAAAAAAACAAAATAATAAACGTTAAAAAAACAATTCATCTATGATCCCTTTGGCCTTGACTCCCCAGGAAAAGAGAAGTAGACAATTATACGTCCTTTAAGGTAAAAACAAAAAAACAAAAGACAAACAAACAAAAAACTATTAAGTAGGAAAAGGTAAAGATACAGAAAAAATATTTCCAAGAACATTCTATCTCTAAACTTCTGTATTCTACTAGTTCTGGGACATTAATTATGACACTAAATAATAACTCACGTCCAGAGGAAATACATTAACAAGATTAAAAATGCTTTGAAAGATGATTTTCTGTTTTAACTAAGAAATAGTGGTGTGTATTGATGAGTGGTAAAACATGAAAACAGCAAGTGGAACACAATCAGCTTTATTTCATTTTTAGAATAATATAAAATGTGCTTCAACTTATTAAGGGAAGAAAGCCATTAAACATTACCAAAGGAGGTGGAAAAGTCTCCCACAGTGAAAGGCTTTAAGAAAAGATTACATCCTGCTGTATGGGTTTAATTGTGGCTCTCTCTAGACATTACAGAGATTGGAGTATTTCTAATAATTACAACACTTACATGACTTATTTACATACTATTGTATTTGTGAGGATGTGGCTTTCTGTACAATCTGAGTAATAATGTCTAAAAACTAGAGGTTTCTTCTTCTTGCATGGTGAACCCAGAGGTGTTTAATCCAGGAATTCTATGGTGTGGCTCAAAGATGCTGACGACCCAGATTACCTCATTCTTGATGGTTCCATATCCTGTATGTGTCACTGGCCAACTCATGACCGTGAGCCACTACTACAGTTCACAGCACCGGTCCACCTTGAGGTACGGATAATGGGGATGGGCAGTGCATCAGCCATTTTCAGGAAAGCGAGAGCTGTCTCAAAAAACTTGGTAGGCTTCTGCTTTTCTTTGTCAGATCTGTGCCTCAGGGCACACTTGGCTACAGAAAAGACTGGAAGATAAAATTCAGCCTTTCTGTTTTTATAGCAGAAGTTGGAAAGGGAGTAGGCAGTTGAACTTGGCCAATCTGCAGTGTCTGGCAGAGACTTCACAAGTTCAAAGTGCTTTTATAGTCATTATTCTTTAAGGACATTAGCAGTTAGAGATAACTCCCAGGCCTAGTCATATAAAGATGTGAATTACCTCTTATTCAGTGATCACTGATTCCGGGAAAATTCTCAACTATTCTGTCACATACTGTGTGTATTTATTAGCATAATTCAATCATGTAAAAGCCTCTCTTTTCTCTGATCTGCTAAGACACTTATCAAAATGTCAGATAAAATAAGATGATGAACTAATACTGCAGTCTAAAATTATACACAATAATGCCGAACACTTTCTGTGTGATTTTAATTTATTTTTTCCTGCTTACTAAGATCATACTGTGAACAGAAACAATGTACAAAGTTCAATGCTATCAAGAAAGCAAAAAGCCCAGGACAGAATTCCTTCCATCATGTTTAAAATGGTAGACAAAATATTTAGAATATGTAACAAAAATGCAGATAATATAAGAATAAGAAAGGCCCTTTTAAACATAGAAAGATTTTGTAAAGAACAATATTTTAATACTTAAACCCATGTTTTGTTAGCTGAAATATCCTATAATGAACCTGTTATCTAAGTATACTTTAAAAATTGGAAATAGACTCATTTAAATTAAAATAAGTGGAGATACCCAGAAAATCATATTGGTAGATTATTACCAAGAAGTTACTTATAAAAATGCCTGCAGTGCTTCACTCAAAGTCCATGAATGCTATGTATTCTGTGATATATGGAATAGAAAAACATTTTCATTTTAGGGATTAAGCTGAACCCATAGGGATCTTTCACGTTAGGAGGAGGAGACATACATAGTTAATTCTTTTTTCTTATTTTTTAATGTTTTATTTATTTTTGAGAGACAGAGAGAGACAGTGTGAGCAGGGGAGGGTCAGAGAGAGAGAGAGAGAGAGAGAGAGAGAGAGACAGAATCTGAAGACAGGCTACAGGCTCTAAGCTAGCTGTCAGCACAGAGCCTGATGCAGGGCTCGAACCCAGGAACCGCGAGATCATGACCTGAGTCAAAGCCGGACACTCAACCGACTGAGCCGCCCAGGCGCCCCATACACAGTTAATTCTAACACCAGTTAGCAAATACTAAGGGTCCCAAGAGAGGTGCAGGCAAAGGAGAGATGATTATTCCTTAGGGAGGCTTTACAGATCCAAGAACAATTCATTTGGATCTTGAACTGCTCTGGTTCGTCTCCATTTCCTAAATCACATAAAGCTTTAATTTAGAAGGACGCCCTCTTTCCTGCTTGTGACTGTCCACATCTAAGCAGTGACCAAATCCCAAAACCTTCAGCTCTCCCATAGCCCTCTCCATTCTCCAGACCACCTCTTTGGGTTAGGCTACCATCTTCTCTCCTCTGGATTGTTTTGAAAGCTCTTAGCCCCTTGAACTGCTTCCCAACAAAGCTGCTGGCATCATTTTCTTTTCCCCTAAAGAATAATCTGATTATTCAAGCATCTCCTGCTTGAAAACCAATGACCGGCTCCATCACCACTTCTAAATGTGATTTGTCACTGTCTACAAAACAAAATCAAAACTCCTTGTGTTTGGACTCACTTTTTCTCATTATTACTAGGTAAGTGGCCCAATTTTCTTAAAATATTTTTTGTTTTATTTCTTTTTGAGAGAGAGAGAGAGAGAGAAAGAGAGAGAGAAAGAGTACATGACTAGGGGAGGGGCAGAGAGAGAGGGAGAACCTAAAGTTGTCAGCACAGAGCCCAACACGGGGCTTGAACTCAGGAACCCTGAGATCATATCCTGAGCCAAAGTAAGCCGCTTAACCGACTGAGTCACCCAGGAGCTCCAAAAGTGGCCCAATTTTCAAGACGGAATGACAGACACGATGATCCAGAAAACTAAGATACAAAAATGGAGGAGTAGGGATCCCAAGCCCTCTATTCCTGGGCCACTGTAACTCCCTGGTTCCCATGCCTGCTGTGACATCATGCAGTTGCAGAGTGGTCCCAGAGCGCACCTGATGCCCAAAGCAAACTCCCCACCATTCCTGCTGGCAACTTCAGAGGGACTGCTTGCTGTCTGGGGACTACAGACTTCATCCTTAGATTGCCAGTCTGCGAGCTGGCTTCACTGCCTCTCTCCTGGAGGCCAGACACTGTAGTGCCAATGTACAGACAATAACAGGAAGAGAGGATTATTTGGGGAGACATTCATAGTCGACTGCTTCTACTTCAAGGGGACATTATCCATCAGGTCATGCATGGCTTTACTGTTTAACAGGTTCATTTACAGGTAAAAGTAATAAACGTTTTCTCAGACAGTACTGTTAGGATTCCTTCTTTGATTTCAGCAAACCTATACAAAAGAAACCCCGATCCGCGTGACCTGCATGGTGACGAGAAGTGAAACAGTTTGGGATGTACCCGGGCTGCTTCTCCTGTTCACATCTACTTCCTGCCCCTACTAAGCCTTCAAGACCCATATTCCATGATGGCGCTCTCTCCTCACCCACCCAGGCTCGGCTTCACCATTTTCCTTTCTATGCTGTCATATAACACATTTCTGTTTTCATGCAATGCTGTTGTCATTCATTACATCCTTTCCTGCTCTACTATTTAAACTTTGAAAAGGGCACCATTTTTTTTATTCTTTCCAATTCTGGCATAGAATAGCTTAATTCATGTTTGCTGACTGGGTGAATCTATACATAGTTGAACGCAGAAAATAAATAAGTTTTCTCAAGACCCTATTGTATACCTAACGTGCTATCCCTTTACTATAAGATCTTTTAGTATGTTTCTTACAAAAGCTTCTCAGTGGATGCTCTTAAAATCCCAGCCCAATAAATCTGAAGAGATTATAGGGATTTTGTCTAATATTAACTGGGTAGAGTCTTCAATAGATCTAAAGAATTTATTCCCCAGTTTTGAATAGGATTCCAGGACTGTGTCTACGTGAAAAGCTAAATTCTTCTTGGAACCTATTTTAAAAATGGAATTGATGGTTAAGTAGTTGTGAAAAAGTCTAAATCAGTTTTCCTGTGAAGTGATCTCACATACAGCAAAGACAACATGCAAGGTGTCTACACTTTCTCCTTCGTTGACTTATATATGGAATTCCTCAAGGGTTGATCTGGTTAAAAGGAACTGATGAAGATCAATCATAAACTTCAACTTTATGCATCTAGTCTTTTCACCAAATGTCTTAGCCTGCTCCTTCCTTCAGCAACTACGGATGAATTTCAGGACAGGACCACCACATAGCTGCATCAGTGGATAGCAGGAGGGTAGGCTTGAGCCCAGTACTGGCATTAAAGTTTTGTTAAATTACTCTTCTTTAAAAAATTTTTTTAACGTTTATTTGTTTTTGAGAGAGACAAAGACAGAATGCAAGCAGAGGAGGGGCAGAGAAAGAGGGAGACAGAATCTGAAGCAGGCTCCAGACTCTGCTATCAGCACAGAGCCAGACAGGGGGCTCAAACCCACAAACTATGAGATCCTGACTTGAGTCAAAGTCGGATGTTTAATTGACTGAGCCACCTAGACACCCCTTTGCTAAATTACTCTTACTCTTTGTGTTGGTAAAACAAAATACAGTGTAATCTGATTCCTTGTCTATTAACTTTAAACAGACCTATGAAGGAAAACAAGTCTTAGTCACCTGTTATTCCACATTATCTGCACAGACATTACTCTTGATATTCAAATGTCTTTCTTACGGACATAGTTCTTAAAGGGGTATCATTGAGATTCATTTTCCTCTTATCATGACTATTTTGATGACACTGGTTTTAGTTTCACTGGCAAAAGCCTAGTTTTAACTTGTAGGAAATGTTTATCACATGCAACTTACATATGGAAATATATATGTCAGTTCCAATTGGTTTAATACCAAGCTACATTACATAAATGTTTGGGCTTTGCTACTGCCTTTTAAATAAAACTATTAGACAGATATTCTTAGGCTAATATAACATAAACTAATAGCTAATATTTATTTGTGTGTATTACCTATCATGCACTGTTTTAAGCTCTTTTCCTATAGTAACTTTGAAATCCTCACAACTCTGAGATGGACAGTATTATTAACCCCACTTCAACAGATAAGGAAACTGAAGCATAGAGAGGTCGAATAATGTAATAAAGTATATTTTACAATACTTTTAGTTATGGATAACCTTTATATCTTAAGCATTCAAGCTTTGCCCCAGACTAGCCACATGGCCTCAGTCCACTCAATTTATTAAACCTCAGTCTACTCATGTGTCAGATGGACATTACGATTATAGAGGCTTCCTGTGGAAAGGATCAAGATAACGTGTGTGGCACAGGGACCCGGCTCAGGGCTTGCCATTCGCGATTTACAGTTAATATTATTAGTACTAGGAATGCAAACATTGACTTCTCGTCTTGGATCTGGAGCTGATATTTCGTGCACTGTTGGAGAAGACCTTTAAACCCTGAGTTTCTCCCATTTTTTACCTGTAGAGGGAGATTAGCTAAATGTCCCCTGCCAACCAGATCATGCAGTGCAAGATCCGATTACTGTTTGCAGAGCAGTCAGTACACTGGAAAGAACTACCCACATACAAACTATCATTTTCATTAAATCACCTGGGAAGAACTTGCTTTGACCTTTTATTCTGCAATTACCACTTCGGGAAGTTTCAGGGCCCTGAAGATCACATGGCTAAATGTTTTTATTACATATATATGTGTGCGTGTGTGTGTTTATATATGTATATATAAATACATATAAATATATAAATACATTTTATTTATATATGTGTATATATGTGCATTATATATATTTAATGGCAAATGGCAGATAATTTTAAAAAATAGGCTTTCAGGAATTCTTCAATAAAGTATCTCCCAGAGATTTTCTTGAAATACAGGCCTGTCTCTCCCAAGTGTCATAGCCCCGCTTCTACGATCACAGATGAAACACAATGAATTTAGTGCTCCTAGGAACAACACCCACCCCTCACGGAAACTTTGAAATGTTTTCAGTGTCTGTCCTTAATTTGCTAAAGGATGGAGCGATGTTAAGATAAAAATAACTTATTATAAAGATAATGTAAATACAATTGTTTCAGTGAGCATAAAGGTCAAACTCAAATTAAATGTAAAT
Source organism: Helogale parvula (assembly GCA_004023845.1). NCBI lineage: Eukaryota > Metazoa > Chordata > Mammalia > Carnivora > Herpestidae > Helogale > Helogale parvula. Next base: position 141,559 of record PJEM01000579.1, on the reverse strand, counting down.
TCTCTTATTTATTGGAAACCCACTTTCCAATGATGTTGAGTCAATGGGTATAGCTTAAAGGATATTTTTGTAAGTTTGGGATATAAGGATTGCTTTTGCATACAGCAAACAGAATAAAATAACACTAAATAGCCATTTATTCTGGAAACTGAAATTTAGAAACTTTAAACAATTTCCAGATACAATGGCTTAAAATCAGCTTTCATAAGAATCCAAAAATACTAGTTTAAGGAGGAAAGTTTGTATAAGATCATTTTTAGGTTTATTTATTTTGAGAGAGAGAGAATGAGAGTGAGAGAGCGAGCAAGCATGAGCAGTGGCGGGACAGGGAGAGAGGGAGACAGAGAAAATCTTGAGCTTGATTTGGAGCTTGAACCAATGAACCACGAGATCATGACCTGAACTAAAACCAAGAGTCAGTCACTTATCCGACCAAGCCACCCAGGCATCCCTAAGACCAATTTTTTTTAAAGGAGTGCCTACACGACTCAGTTAAGCATCCAACTCTCGATTTTGCCTCAGGTCATGATCTCAGGGTTGTGAGACGGAGCCCTGCATCATCCTCCGCACCATCAGTGCGGTGGGCTTCTCTCCCTCCCTCTCTCTCTGCCCTTCCTCCTCTCCAAATAAATAAATAAACTTTTAAAAAAATCAAAATTTTTATATACAGGGAAATGGGGTAAAGGTAGTGAACAGCACATAAGAAAATAGGGTTATTTCTGAATAATCAGTTCTCCCCTATGAGTCTAGGGATCAAGTTGAAGATAAATAAAAATAAAGTTATAGTCTCATTGTTGCAAAAATGGTCTGTACACAGTGCTGCTAATTGGGTAGAAGAGAGAAATGAGAACTTGGGATATTTGTCTCTTTCTATGAAAAATAGTATTGGTCATGGCAAGACAGAAATAGTAAACGTAGTATTTCATTTCCTTATTTTGGGATGAGAGAAATGAGCCAGAATGAGCAATTTCACCAACACCATTGTTGTTATTGTTATCACCACTGTTTATTAGAAAGGCTGGCTTACAAATTATTTATTCTCTGTGGAGATATTTCGCATCTCGAGGCATAATAAATGCAAATATGCCCATACACAGAGAAATTCTGCTCTCACTTTCCTTAGGAAGATGAGACTTCTTTACCAACAACCTCAGTATCATTAGGGGATTTAAAAATCAGCCTCATTTCCACGGGGGAGAAATACAGTTTAATACAGAGGTACGGCTCTGCATCTTTGTAAGGGTACAAACGACAAGACAATTTGGATGGTTTTTAAGGCGAAAATGAGTGGTCTGATCAACTCAACCATGAACCCTGAAACTCGCTGTCTTGACCTGCTTTCCAGAGAGCAGGGCAGAGGAGGCTGAGGGCGCCCTGGGGACGCCGAGTCCCACCCGCTCAGACACATCAATGGTAACAAGGCTGGGCTCTGACAGAAAGTTAAATATTAGCTTAATTGTAAATTATACTCTATATTTAATTTCCTTAGCCACGGAGGTCATGTTTGCTGTGAGTGACGGCTTAATTTATTTTTAAGGAGAACTTGAAAGGTTTTCCTTGTGATCGTATCTGAAAACAAAGTGAATGGATCTGACTGGAGGGACATTCTTCGTGGAGCTAAAATTGGTAGGAAACGCAAGGAGGAAACCCCGGCAAAAAAACCGACCAGAGTCAATCTTCCAGACAGAGAAAGAAATGCATCAATAAATCCTTAAGTGTTTCCATCTTCCTAGGAATAATGACGCTTTTAAATTAAAATCCCTGAATTTTTCTTTTCTTTTTTTTTTAAATGTCTATTTATTTATTTTTAAAAGAGAGCAGGGAAGGGGCAGAGAGAGAGAGAGGAGGGAGACAGGGAATCCCAAGTAGACTCCATGCTGACACACACTGACTAAGCCACCCAGGTGCTCCCAAAATCTCTGAATGTTTTCTAACGACCCTTGCCTGTTTTTCTCTCTCTGTTCTCTAATACCTCACTCAGGCAAGTCACAAAGCAGAACATTTGTGGCCTTGATCACTTACTTCATTTAGGTACATTTTTAGGGCAGTGTGGAAGCCAACCCACGTTGAAGGCAAGGCAATTTAATTCCAATCCCTCTCTGAAATACAACAGAGCCTGAGCAAGGTGCAAAATCACTCGCGCTCTCCTCTTCACCTGCACGTGCCGATGACATAACCTTCCTCGCGTGTAAATTGTAAGGATTCGGGAAGATAAGCATTAATTATGGCATGGAGGTCTTAGCTGTTACTATACACAGTGATAATACTATCACTACCCAAAGCAATCTAGAAATAAAATATCTGAAGCCTTTTGCAGTCAGAATTTCTGTCTTAGATTGAATTTCCCTCTGCTGCCCTAAGTCCAGGCGGATTGATGTTTTTCTTTTCGAAAAGGCCCAAATTAATATCCAGTACTCTCTGGGCAACAGTGTATTAACCACGGCCAGTGCAGACGTGAACTGCGCTGGCGTGCACTGACTCACTTTACACAAGAATGTCACAAGGGACTGCCAAAGGCTTTACTGACATTATGAAGCATCACCTCTCCAGACTGTCACTGCTCTTATCTGTACAATCTACTTTAAGAAAAAAGAAAAGAAAAGAAAAAGAAACAAACGTCAAGGCAGACCGTGATGGTTTTCTGTGAGTAAACCCTGACCGCCTTCTTGATGACTTAGGTACAAGTACTCGCAAATAACTGACCGAAGAGCGAATTCCAGAACGCTAACTCCTGTTAGCCGATCACGTCTTCTCACCTACGGGGAAAAGCTCCTCTAGCCAAGCACAGAGGGTGGTCCAAATCACAGCAGCACCTGGAGAGCTGATTTCTCCACCCTGCTCTTCACTGGGAATTCAGGTCTCAGAGGTCTTGCCTGGAGTCAATATTCTGGAACCGGAACGCTTCAACTCATTCACAGTTTTTTGAAAAGCATCTTAAATGTGTCAGAAGATACAGGAAAAAATAAAGTCGTGGGCCTGCCTTTAAAAAGTTTACCCTTCAATTCCCAAATACATGATTTAGCCAGGATTCACCTGGTTTTAAGTGAACAAGTTTAAACAAGAAACAATGACAAAACAACAACCACAAAAAGTAATGTATCGGAATGATTCTGGGATAGTTCACTAAATTGTTCAAAAGTTGAAGCAAGCATTCTGGCTTTCTTCACAGGTCAGACAACAAGGTCACCAGCTACCTAAATTCCATCTCTTAGCCCACCAGCCTCTACTCAATGTGCAGCGCAGGGACAAAAAGACCCAGGGACACGTGCTGTTGTGTCCACGTCTACTCAAGTCACCACTTAGGGGCCATGGATCCACTGTGGGCGGCACGAGCCCTGGGTCTCTGGGACTGTCCCAGGGCTTGGGGTGATGCTGCAGCCACCGCTAATGGGTCTCATCTCCTACAGTATACTCCAGACTCCTTAGTACCAGGCCTAACGTGACACTGCATCATTATAAAGTCATAATGCTTTAAAAAAATGCAAATCCTAGCAACAAAAAGAACTGCAATTTAATCATGCACAGAGCTAATTAGTTTAAATAATGAAATCATAAATGAGGGAAGTTAACAAGGTGAAAATGCAATTTCTCACTCATTCCTTTATGTACACAGTATGAAAAGGTAAAATTCAAGCAAACACCCAGACACATCACATTATTGTGAATAAAGAAGATAATTTACTTGGGTTAAAGTCATTCATAATTACATGTGAGTATTATTGCTACTGAAATATTCACTTCACGAGCCTGTTCTTGATCTATCTAAATACATTAAATTCCATCTTATTTTCTCTCTACATACAATTCCTAACCATTGTTATTTATTTTTCTACCCATTCATTCATTCAAACTAAAATTGAATCACCATCAGTTATGGAATTAGGAAATACTGGAGTCTTGATAGGAGGACTTTTGTCGTCCGATAGAGATTTCTGGAAATGGCATAATGTAGGCTTCATTAAACTTACTATTAATACTTTCTTAAATATTCCCCAAATCTGAAGAAAATGGGTGCATTTGTTTCACTCCCATAAAATAGTCTAACAGCAGTAAAACATCAGAACTCCTGAAATGGCCCTTACACAATTAATTCAACTTTGGTGGCTAAGAAAGAAATTGATTACTATTGTTACTCATATTATTACTTGACAAAATAATTTCATTTTTAAAAGTGTAATCACCACACAAGGAATAGTTTCCACAGTCCAAGCATTATAGAAGACCCTTCCTACAGTATATAAAAGAAGCAGGATACATCAAAGGGAAACAGAATCACTTTCCACAGTATAATTCAAATAGTGGCTAATATCCTTGAATTAATAATTTGGACTACCTGGAGTCTCCTATCTCATTTTGGGAGAATCCTGACAGGCCTAAGATTTATGCAAACCCTGGTGCCTGACATTCTTCCAGTCATCCTTGGCTCTGAGCTCCGGTTTATGTAGGAAACACCTCTCCCTTCTCTCAATTACAACAACTGACCCAAGAAAAGACCAGGATGAGAGACACATCTCGCTTTCTTTGATTTTTTACCCAGACTTCTTGATATCAGTCACTGACCTGTGCTGGGGCATGCCTCCATGCCTGTTGTTTCAGAGGACTTTTAAATCACAGCAATACAAATGACCTAGTTATCAAGGGTCCTAGACCTATTTGTTTCTTTACTGCCTTATAAAGAGTTTAATTAAGAAAAGTGATGGAGGGGGGCATCTGGGTGGCTCAGGTCATGATCCCAGGATTGTGGGATAGAGCCCCCCACTGCTGGGCTCCCTACTGAGCATGAGTCTGGTTAAGATTCTATCTCTCTCTCTCCCTCTGTTTCTCTCTCCTACTCATACTTGCTCTCTAAAAAAAAGAAAACAAAACTGAAAAGTGACAGAAATAATGTTTAAATTTAACATAATAATTAAGTGTAATCAAGAGCTTCAAAATATGTCTCACACTCTCTCTTCAGCATTACGTCGCATGTAATAATCTGACCGTAAGTAAAACTCTAAAGGCTTATTTATTATTGTTTATCCTCAGTCAAGTATCCTCTTCCTCTATCACAAATTCATAAGGAACCAAAGAAATCCCCAGATTTACCTTTGGGTTTCACGAATTCATCCAAAGTTTGAGATTGCATATATGTTTAATTGTTAAAGAAAGACTGGTGAAGAGTAATTCATTAAGTTGATATGAACTAATTAGGGAGCACAGATTTCCATGGGATCACAGTAAATTTATTAACATGTTTATACAATTTGTGTTATAATTTGCATAATTCTATCATAACTATCATATAAGACTCTTCATTTAGTAGATAACTAAACTTAATTTTGGAGAGATGTTACACACCTTAAATGAGGGTATTTAGTAAGAAAATGCTAGAGGAATGTGAATCAAATCTAGTGATGCCAAGTATATCACTCCTCCCGCCATATTGGCCTAAATCTCATATCCACTTATGAATAAATCCTTAAAACAAGATGACACACTTTACTTAAGGAGCCACTACTAGTTTACTCTGAGGCACGGCAGAAGCTCTGAAAATTTAACTTGTCTTTAAAACTGGAACATTGTGAGCCCAGAAATGCCTACTTCCCTTTCCCCAAATTATCAAAGGTTCATCAAATGTCTTAGCTCAAAGTCTTTAACTGGGCTCACTATGAAGGCAATAGTTTCTAATGCACCATATTAATAATCAGTCTGCTGATAGATACCAAATATTTAGGAGTTATGAATAGCATAGACAACTGAGAAAAGACTCTTAGCAGATATAAAAATATGCATATACTTAACCTATGCCAATATTTAAAACATAATTAGCAATATTTATCTTTAGTGATGAAATACTCATAACAGATTTTATTTACTAACAAGCGAATATCAGACTTCAAACACATTTAACATTTGGAGGAGACTTGAGTTCATTTAGTTAAACTTTGTATCCAAAGTGAGTCCCTGACAGAAATTCACTCAGATTCTCCTTAATTCTAATCACTAAAAGATTCACTACTCCTTTCTTTGAATTTTTGGGCAGCTCTGATATTTATTTTAATTGTTGTTGTTCGGTAATATTACAGCATATAGTCTTCTCGACCTTTTTCATATCCTTATATCCTACAGCTGTCATATCTCAGTTTCATATCTTAGTCAGAAAAGGAATAAAATGGGGGTGCCTGGCTGGCTTAATTGGTTAAGCGTCCGACTCTTGATTTCACCTCAGGTCTTGATCTCAGGGTCATGAGTTCAAGCCTCACACTGGGCTCCATGCTGGGTGAGGAGAGGAGAGGAGAGGAAAGAGAAAAAAGAAAAACAATAATATATTTTGCGCATCCTATGGAAAGGCAATGAATGAATGAAGCTGGGAGCAAAAGGCCCACCCAGCACCACCCAAGGCTACGGGCATCAACAGCCGTACATTTACAACCAGCCATGGTACGTTTCTGTGCTGGCCCCCACTGGTCAAAAGGTCTGCCACTGATCACTGTCACTGAATTTCCTGAAGACACAGAAAGAAGTAATACTCTTTGGTACTTCCTGAAGTTTGTCATTTGCCAGCATCATTGAGGAGATTTCTTCCATGTTAGAAAATCTCCACCTTTTGAACCCATTCTCAGGGTAGACTTGCAACAAAATTGGTCATTAACCCTAGCAATATGAACCCCAACCTGACCATTTTATTTGGGCCTTCCAAATATTTCAAGAGTTACCCAAGTCATTGAATTATTCCTTTTCAGCTTCAAGTTGCTTAAGTTCTCAACTAAGGATCATGTCTGATACAAAACTGAAACCTGCCACTCCCCGTATTTTGATCCTTTCTCTAATTCTCTTCTCAGTTGGATAACATCTGTCTAATACAAGTTTTCTCCTCCATAGCAAGCATGTAGAGGCAGCCCTTACCAGCCTCCTTCCCACCCCACCCCACCAGGACAGTCCACAAACCAAACATCAATGTTTCTTGCATCTGACACCCACATCACTTGGCTTCTAGACGCTTCACAGGCCTTGGGATGCTGCCCCAGGAATGCTGGGCCTTACAACAACTCGTGTTTAGGAGATTATTTTGTCTACTGCATAAACATATTGCTAAATATTTTAATCATGATATTTAAATATTTTAAAATTTATTTTCCTATAGAATAGAGAACAATATATGCTCAACAGCTCATCGGGCAGGCTGGCAAGTTGATGCTGGTGTCATTGGGAGTTCAGACGGTGCTATGTGCCCATGAACTGGGCGTCTCTCCACATAACCACCTTTATTTCACGTGGCTGGTTTCTAAGAATGAAGATCGCAAGAGAAGCAGATAGACGGTGCCCAAGTCTCAAAAGTCATATGGTGTCACTTCCACCACTGGCTCAAGCCCAAGACAGAGTGAGGGTAAGGGAACTGCAGAACCTATCCATTCATAGGAAAGTGTCTTACTCATGTCTGAAGGAAAATGGTCACGAGATATGGGAAATAACTTTGTGGCCACTTTTCAACAATACAACCTCCCACAGTGAGTATTAGAGTAAATATATTGCCAAAATTCATCTGTTTCAATACACCATGCAGCGATGTTTATTTTGGTTCCACATTTCTAACAAAGACCACCTGTTTACTTCCGGTGTTGACATAAATGCGAATTTAGATATTATGTGCTGGTGGAGTAGCTTTCAATGCCAGGCCGTTTTTAGACACCATCGTTACTTTGCAGCGCTTTCTCCTAAGAAAATGCTCCTAAATAAACTCTCAAATGAGCTGAAGACATAATACAGGATTTGGTACAATAGCACTTTTAATTATGAACAGAAACCCTGACAGCATTTTTTATGAAGACTATTTCCTGTAACTACAAATAAGCCTGGGATTATTCTTTTATACAGTTATGGAGAAGTCAGCTCCCTATGTGTCCAGAACTTCCACATAAATACACTGAACATATATCTTATGGCAAAACATAAAAAAAAAAAACAATAGCAGAAACAACCTCATAAAAATACAACACATCCAGCATACCACCACCAAGCAAGCATACAAATAAACAACTGCAGAAAAACTTACTTCAAAATCTATAATTAGACTTTTAATATTATAATATTAAAAGCTTCACTAAGTACAAATATGTGAAAAATCTCCCCCAAACAAAAGAAATACACGATAATCAAATAATACGCAATTAGTTGAACTGCTCTAAACTGTGGGGGGAAAGTATGTTTTCAAAGGACAATGAAAAATCACTGAAAGAATTTTTTTAAGTGATAAACTTGGCATAACTGTATATACACAAAAGGAATTGGATATTTGTGTGTTTTTTATGTGTGAAATTACAAATGCATGTACTAACATGGAATGTTTTGTCTTGTTCCATTTTTGGCTAAAATAAAGCACACAGTTTCATTCAAGAAAAAGACATCTGCCTACATATTTTATTAATCAGGGATACGTTTAAGTTAATATGCCTCACTTTAAATTGAATATGTCTCATTCCACTTGATTAAATGCATTTCAATTGGGTTGTTTATAAAGGAAATTGCAATTTGGGCACCTGGGATTCATCAAATTAAAGGAGCTAATTTGTTTAACAGGCAGTAAACTTTACTTTTTATTTTTAAAATTTAAATTCCAGTATAGTTAACTTACAGTGTCATATTAGTTTCAGGTATTCAATACAGTGATCTGACAATTCCATACATTACTCCATGCTCATCATCATGAAGCATACTCTTAATCTAAATGGGCTAATTCTGGGGCACCTGGATGGCTCAGTCAGTTAAGGGTCCGACTTCAGCTCGGGTCACCATCTTCTGGATTGTGGACTCAAGCCCCATATCAGGCTCTGTGCTGACAGCTCAGAGCCTGGAGCCTGTTTCAGATGCTGTGTTGCCCTTCCTTCTGTCTCACCCCTGCTCACATTCCATTTCTCTCACTCTCTCAAAAATAAATAAGCATTAAAAAAATTAAACAGGCTAATTCTGAAATGATATGCAGGAAGCTCAAAGCAGAAGACACAGATACAACATGACCATTAAAAGTAAAAGTAAAAGGATATGATCAATGTAACAATGGAGATGAGACCTATGTACCATTCAACTAAAGTATTTTATTATTTTAAATATTTTTTAATGCTTAGTTTTGGGAGTGGGGGAGAGTGAGTGCAAGTCGGAGAGAGGCAGAGAGAGAGAGAGGGAGACACAGAATGCAAAGCAGGCTCCAGGCTCTGAGCTGTTGACACAAAGCCCGACGTGGGGCTAGAACACACAGAGTGTGAGAGCATGACCTGAGCCAAAGTTGGACGTTTAACCAACCCGGGTGCCCCTAACGTATTTTATTACAAGTAAGCGAAGCATTGACTTTTCAGCTAAAATGGAACAGAGAAAACATAATAATGTGTTAATTAATAAACTCCTACCTTCCACACAAATACACTGAACTCATCCTCTGTGTCCGGCACTGCTCTGGGGCCCGGCAATGCAACAGTACAAAGGGGAGACCCAGCCACAGCCTATTCCATAAGTTAACTGATTAGGTTGTTTTCAGAAAAAAAATTCCAATTTTTATTAATTACCATTATTATTATTATTACCATTATTTTAGTAGCTGCAGGCATGTAGTACTAAAATATTTCATTGACACTACATCAGGTGGCAACAGTGTGAAAATAATTTCCAATATCAGGTCTCCACACAATCCAGAAAAGTTCTCAAGATGGTAATTTCTTATGTTGGGTCTCTATAAAGACGGAGTCATCCTCTTACTGCAGTATTATTAAAGTCACACCCAGTGAGGGCTGAGAGGTCATTTCTAACACTTGAGAGTTCCCAAAACAGAAAGCATTTACACACTAGATTATTAATTTCCAGAATAAATAGCCTCTGGCTTTTGACAGGAGGTCTACAGCAGGTAATTAATTGCAGGTCCCTGACAAGTATTGAAGTATGGGGTATTATTTATCAGAAGTATCTGTCTTAACTCGTGGGGGGTCTCAGGATAAAGCTGATAGTCTGTCTGGGCAGAGGTGATGATTACCAGCATTGACCTACAGGACTACAACTGTACTTTAAAAGTTTCACATCAGGGGCGGCTGGGCGGCTCTGTCGGTTAAGCGGCCGACTTCAGCTCAGGTCATGATCTTGTAGTCCATGATTCGAGCTCCGCATCGGGCTCTGTGATGACCGCTCCAAGCCTGGAGCCTGCTTCTGATTCTGTGTCTCCGTCGCTCTCTGCCTTTACCCCATTCTCGTTCCCTGTCTCTCTCAAAAATAAACAAACACTTAAAAAATAAAATTAAATTAAAAAAATCAAAGCTTCACATTAACTAAAAAAAAAAAAAAGATTTAAATGTCCTTAGCTGACACCTGGGAGTTCTACTTCCCAAAACAGGGCAGACAGCAGTGTGAAACTGCGTACCAGATAGCTCGTCCTTGCCTACAACTAGGAAATAATCTCATATTGTATTTAATGCCCTTCTAATCTTTAATTCTGAACATAATTTCTTCACCTAGCAGACCCTCCATGATGTCTAAGTTGCAAAATGCACCCCCTGGTAACATCTATTGACTCGCTGAATGCAGCTCTTTACAGTTCGCTACTTATTGCTGAGGGTTACCTGTCATAGTGACTTTTGTCTTCGTCTTGTTGAGTCCTAGTGATTAGGCAAGGCTCCAGCTACTAGTGGAGACGCCGCCGGCGAGAAGAATGTGGAAGTCGGAACTCGTCACTAGTCAAAGAGGAGGATGCCGATCCTCGATCCTCACTTTTTCACGGCAGCAGGCCACAGAGCCGGCTCATTTAGTGCCTGGGGCATGAGCCTGCACATTGTCCTTTAATGACTGCAGCTGAATGACAGCAACTTGAACAAGATCGATGGGCTGCCGCGGGCGTGTTTACCTGGGTCACTGATGCAGGCTGGAGAAAACTTCCGTCCACACCACTGACTCTCGGAAACAGGAATGTTCAAGGAAAAGAAAGCTGTGGCATTGAGCTCAGAGTACTTGTTTCATGCCACATTTTCTCTACACACATTAACTAACAATGAGGTGTATAAATTCCTTGAATTGTTTTTCTTTAATGTTTATTTTTGAGAGAGAGAGAGAGAGAGACAGAGCGCAAGTGTAGGAGGAGCAGAGAAAGAGGGAGACACAATCTGAAGCAGACTCTAGGCTCTGAACTGTCGGCACAGAGCCTGACAAGGGGCTTGAATCCAAGAACCATGAGATCACGACCTGGACACTTAACCAACTGAGCCACCGAGGCACCCGAATGCCTTTTGTTTACAATCTCATTAGTGATTCCTTTAGATTCCAAAAATATATTGCAGATTAAATTGATGTGAAGTTATCTGCCTCCCTTTTCCTGGTTAAATGTGAGCTAGACAGGCAGGGGCATCATTTAACTTGACCTCAGCAAACTTTGGTCATAAAGAAATGTTTTTCTTGGGAGTATCAGACGATATACTGCAGCCCATTATTATACCTGAATTAAGACCGAGTGCAGTACCGTGTTTTCACTCTTTTGAGCACTGGATTCAGAATAATACAAGCTAATTTTCTCATTTCAATTCTGTGGCAATTTCCTATGTGGCTTTAGATAAGTAAACTAAATACTGTTTTAAAGTCTAAGTTTCTTTGGTCATCAACAGAAAATACTGAACGAAATAATTACTAAGGAAGCAGTCACTACCTATATATCTCATGAAGTAAGTTTTACATAAAAAGTGAAAAGAGATAACTCTTTTATATTTTATAAAAATATGTACATTTTTAAAACACATTTTTGTTATTTTGAGATACTATTTAATAATGTTTCCTTGTCCTATCATATATTATATGTTTCTCTTGACTCTTTTTACTGTATTGGTTCAGTTGTTCTGAACACTGAACGTTTCCCCCACTTACTCCCTCTAGAATATTCTGCTTGTTAATTTCCTCCTCTGCACCCCCTGTACAAGGGCCCTAACAGCCCTGGAGCTCCTGCTCCATATGTCCTGCCTGTGGCTCATATCAGTAACTAATGATGACATATTTTCCCAGTGCATTTGTAAGGGTCTTGAAACTCTTTCTCAAAACTTTGCTTCAGGCGGTTTGGATCAAAGTAGACCCAGTGATTTATGTACAAGGAAGTATAACATGTCATTTTTGTTTCATTCTGAGAAAACTGAATCAACCTAGGAGATCAACAGAGATGGGAAAGTTCAATAAAATTATAATGTTAAATAACTCACAGTGTATCTGTTTGAGTTTTAATATAATAGTGATATGAAAAATGCTCTTGATATAGTATTAAGTATACAAGGGACTATAAAATATTTATAAAGGAAGATAAAAATTTTGTACAAATAATTATACATTCATATAAAAACCTTAGAAAGAACCCTTCCCAAATATTTGCAACCATCTCTAACTGCAATATTACTTTCAAATAAAATTTTATCTTCATTCCTTTCTAAGTTTTTAAACTTTTTTGCCATGTGCATGAATTACTTTGTAATGGAAAATTCATAGTAATTTTATAAAATATCATATTAAAATATCCAATGTGATTTCACATATGAATATTCAGCAATGAATTCTAATGATAAATATAAAAAAGGCATTGGAAATGCACTATAATGTCATGTTATAAAACCTTACATATTAGAAGTTTATCTTCCAATTTAGCATATAAAAGGTTAGTCCAGTTTTATTTTTCCCATCACAGCCTCCAGTCCCTGAAAAACTACCTAATAGCTTCAAAGGAAACAGAGCAGACAGCATCCAAATGAATTAATTCTTAGAGTTTGCGGTGATTAAAAAGGTAGATAAGTATACATGTGTCTTGAGAAGAGTTACAAAGTCAAACTTCAAAGGGAAAATTCAAAATCACTCCCAGGCAAGGACAGAATATACACAAAGGAGCACGGCAGGCAGGAGGAGGAAGGCCGGCAATGCTCCATCCACACTTCCAGGATATTCACCAGTGACCAGAACTCCTAGCACCAATTCCCAAGACCTCACACAAGAGGTTTAGGACCCTTGCTGCTCCTCTATCTCAAGCTGCAATCATCATCTTTGGGGTGTAACAGCGCCAGAATGCACAAAGAAGTAGACCTGGTTCCCACCCAGCAGGTTCCATCAGCCCCTGCGCCTGGACCACTCCCCTTCCTTCCCACCTGGAGCTCCACACTGCTATGTACACCTCTTGATCTCTTTCTTCGGCTTGCTGCAAATCTCAACACCCAGTCTGGTCAGTCTGTCTGCACCGTGTCTGTGTATGTGATATCCACAAGGCTTTCTGACCCTTGCTGACTCCAGGATCTGCCTTTCCTTCTTCCAATCCACACCTTCTACCAGGACCCAGATCTACAGACTCCTGGCTTGCAACTTCATAGCTCAGTTCACATCTCGAAAAAGGCCATGACTGTTCCTACCATAGTTTATGTTCTAACAATGAAAACAAGGGGGGGAATACGCTTTTTTCCCTCATTTTCAACCTACATCTGGCTTGAAACAAGAAATACATTAAAAAATCATCAAACAATTCTCATTTTAATAAATGGAAAGAGTTCCACTTGTGGCACTATGCTATATGTAATTCTTTTTTCTCTGATCCTTTTTTCTCTGACTAAATGAATATAAAGTTCACTAGTCTTTGCAGATAATCCTCCCCTATCTTCTTGACCTTTCCTAAAGGTGTTTTAATTTCCTCTTTTTCATGGATGATAACTGTGTCATTACTTTCATAAGATGCTTTCCCAAGACATAGTTTGGAAAGTGATTAATCGTTATAGGTCATTTTCCACATTGTATTATCAGAAACTATTGTTGCACATTACAGTAACACCACCAATGCTGAAAGACTTGGCAATGACACGTAGCAGCAGATAAAGACTAATTAAAGGAGCATTTTATAATGTGCTCTTTCCCAATCATATTCTTTTTATACAGAGTTAACGGAATTTAAAAATTATAAATATAGACGCTAAATAAAAATAAAGGCATGCTATCCTCACCATGAGTCAATGTAAAATATCAAGATTTCTTTAGATTCTGTGTAAGATGAATGTTTTAAAGTGCTTTGTTAGTGCCTTCACCAGACATAACACCTATCAAGTACTCTGTGCAGTAGCTTTGCCCACAGTGGGAGGTCAGAAATGTCTTCACTCCTACTTTCCCCTCTATGAAAAATAATAACAAAAGTGATTAAATGCAAGAAAACTTCTGTTTTACTACCTAGGGAATCATCGATATTCTAAATAATGGTACTTAAAATTTCCTCTAAAATCAAGAACATGTTTGTCACCCTTGCGCAAGGTAAAAAACAAAACAAAACAGGGGCGCCTGAATGGCTCAGTTGGTTAAACGTCCGACTTTTGCTCAGGTCATAATCTCACAGTTTGTGAGTTCGAGCCCCACGTCGGGCTCTGTGCTGACAGCTCAGAGCCAGGAGCCTGCTTCACATTCTGTGTCTCCCTCTCTCTCTGCCGCCCCCCCACAGTCTGTCTCTCTCTCTCTCAAAAATAAATAAAAAGCAAACAAAAAACAAAAACAAAAAAACAAGAGAAATTACTGTAGCAATAGAGTATCTAGGATTATAAATACTGTCAACTTAAGGAACGTTCTTATTACTATAAATTACTTGGAGTTTCTAAGTAAATTGACTAGAGTTTTCTTAAAATTTTGTCTATAATTTTTTACATACTTTATACCTTTCTATATACATTTGTCTTCTAACTTCACTGCTAAATAGTAGAAGTCAAACTTCAAATCTGTGGATCACCCAGGGGGAGGCACAGTTCTAAACACATCATTGGCATTTGATGAACACTACAGAATAAACACAATGAATGAGACACTGGCATTTACTATTATATACCTAGAATTTCTATGTAATCTATTTATTTCCAAATGTACTTTGCTAGTTGAATTATTATAAAAAACACATTTATCTGAGTCATAAAATTTTATAAAGATCAATGAATAATATGAGTTCTAAAGGTCTTTACAATGTCCCTTAATTTTTCTAGCTTATACAAGAAGACCCGTTTGCTTGGCAGCTTTGGAACTGTGGGACGATCAAATGAAACAATAGTTAACTGAAGGAAAAGAAATATTATTTTGAAATAAATATACTTTTAGGAAAGTCATGGTTTTCTGAAGAGCAAAGGAGTGCCATGTTGATTTAAGACAAAAATCAAAGACAAGTTGACACAGTGTCTGTGAATATAAATTCTTATCTAATCGTGTAGATCAACACTGTGACAATTAAAAACCATGAAAACACACAGGCGAAGATCAGGACTACTCCTCTCAGGCAGCCACAGGCCAACATCACTGTGCTTCTCAGAGTCACAGCCCTCCACGTGGCTGACTAGAGCACAGGGTCTCCTCATGAGCACTGCTCTGCCATGGTCCCGACTCACCTTTCCAGAGTCAACAGAATTTCACTCTCTTCTCTCATTCTGATCTCATCTCACAGAGTCACGACCTAGGTCTAACCATGAAGTCATTGCTTTCAAGTTCTTGACTTTGAGCACACAGCTCTCAAGCTACCACCATCTGTGAACACCCACTGCGAACTCATGGTCACTAACAATTTTTCGTTCCCTGCTTCCGCTCTATGTCAATTCCAAGATCCATCATGATAACCGCTGCCTTGCGTCCCTCAACTCCAATGTCTCCCCTCCCCACCTCTGGTTAGCCCAGCTCACGCCAAACAGGTCAGTTCAAACCAGCTGACTGTGCCCATCTGATGACAGGGGAAGAAATATCACAGTTTCCAGCACCAAGCCAGCAGGTGACCTGAGACCATGTGCTCTGCCTCATTCCCATTCTCATGGGTGAACTGTCTTTGTTCCAAAAGCCATCTCTTCACTGATGCACCGGCTCCCATTCACCCTCATCTACCAAGTGACCTTTCCCCTGATGTTACTTCCCCCCTTTCAAGCATAATATATTTCTCCTTCTGTGGGCCACTGCCATCATTACAGGGATATCGCCAATCCTTAAAAAAAGGGTTCCTACCCCTTTAAGCCACCCCACCTTTTGGGCTCCTATATGCAATGAATGGCTATCAATCACCCCCTCTAAGTTATTTATCCAAATCATGTGACCAAAGTCATCACATGCTCAACCTCCATGCCCTCTCCTCTTCTGGTGAAGGACACTTGTTTACAGGAGATGAAACAGGAATTAGGTGCCCCTCTTGTAATGCCTCACAGAGAAACAGTAACTTGGAAATGAGACAGACGTGTCTGAAATACTGAAAATTACCCAGAATATAACATAAATCATGGTTCTATTTATGCTAATATGAAAGTGTAAAATTCATCAGTTAAAAGCAATCAAAATGAAAATTAGAACAAAGAAAAAAATCAGTGAACACCTTTTCATGGAGTAGTCCATGGCTGCTGGGCTCCAGGACTCTAGGACTCAGGTTACAAATATCGCCGTCATGCCATACAGGTCATGTGGACACACTTCATGACATAGGGCTGGGCACGATTTAAGTTCATTCTATGGTTATAAACCAGAATTTATTTCTAGGCAATGTTAACTGCCTGCCTAAAAACTTACATTATTAGTCTCTGTAACAACTTATTCCAATAAAGTGTCAAACTGAGTGTTCTTTATACATGTACTTCCTTCATCTTGACTGTACTTTGCATATATAAAGTGCTCAATACATTTAATGAATAAGTAAATAAATTATGCAACCTATCGCTTGGCAGTTAGCTCAGAATACATGGCTGCTGTGATAAAGAATGACTTCTCTCCTACAAAACTGATGTCCACGGAGACAGCCCTAGGGTGGCACACAAGAGTGATACCATAAAATTTCTTCCTTCCAACTTTCTAGTTTAATAAATAGGGCTTTTAGTCAAGAAAGCTACTTGCCATTAGCACCTAAAGAGGACCAGGCAAGCCACAGGCAAATGAGCATACTTATAAATAACTATACACATAATTATTAAAAATCATAAAAGACATTTAACTTCCAAAGTCAGTTTTCTTTGATCTCAGCTAATTTTTTTTCAAGTATATTTAACTTGGCTTGGGCTCCATAGATAATAGCCTAGACCTCAGGAAAAGAAATGATGGAAACCGTAAGAATGAGCATGAAAATCTCCAGTGAAAAAAAAAATGGCTTGTTGCACCAGGCCCCTCCAAGGAAGTCCACGGACCTTGCTGCTGGCTGATCTGGCCTCCACAGGGGCAGGCACTGCCCACAGGGCCTGAGGCCTGAGCCTCGGACGTGGAGACTTCCAGTTGTCCCTCTCAGCTTTCAGAACGGACTTCCGTGCCTGCTCACATTAGCTTCCTGCCACAGAAATTCTCGCTTTGCCATCCCAAGATGAACACTGGACTTTTTTAATTATTCAAAAAGACTCTTCACGATAGTTTCCATTCAATCCTCATCACGGATTTGGAGAGACCATTTCATTTACAGGGACGTATTTCTGCGTTAAGCAGCTTATCCACTCTCTCGACTACAAACAGTACTATTTCAGCTGAAGTAGCATTTCCTATTATCCAACTAATATCTATTCCAATCTCCCAATTCTTTCTCCCATTTCTGACGGTCTTCCCTGGACTCTACCTCCATCTAACTGGAAACACACATCGTAACCAATGTTGATAGTTTCACTAATTTCTTCCTACGCTTTTCTAGATGATAAACATAAGCAACGGAAGTATTTATTACATTGTTTTTTAAAAACAGGATAATAGGGGCGCCTGGGTGGCTCAGTCAGGTAAGCAACCAACTTCAGCTCAGGTCATGATCTCAGGGTTCATGAGTTCAAGTCCCGCATTGGGCTCTGTGCTGACAGCTCAGAGCCTGGAACCTGCTTCGATTCTGTGTCTCTCTCTCTCTCTCTCTCTCTCTCTCTCTCTCTCTCTCTCTGCTCCTCTCCCACTCACACACATGTGCTCTCTCTCTCTCTCTCCCTCCCCTCTTAAAAATAAACATTAAAAAAGAAAGATATGCCTTGTTTATAAATTCTTCATCAATCAATATTATTCCATTTTTTTACTATCCCAGATAATTGTGCAATAAACACCCATATACATAAAATTTTATGTTCTAGGTCACTCATTTCTACACTACCTTGTCTAAGCATGACTAATCAAAAGCTACTGAACACTGTAAATGTCAATTTGTAGCAACATATTTTAAACAGAGATTACAGCAATACACATTTCCACATGAAGTGACAAAGAATGTGAATTTCTTCAAACCTTAACCCTTAGCTAGATTACAATATATACTAATATCTAAATGTTTGTCTATTTGGTAGAGTAATAAAAATCATTCTCATCTTGAATCTTATGTCCCTGATTAACACAATAGAGTGAAAAACATTTCCATATATTCACTGGTCTTTGGCATTTTTGCCTAGTTTTCTATTTTCTATTCTGTTATTTCTTTTTCCTTTTTTCTCATCAACATCAACATCAACATCAGGAGGTATTGATATATTAATTATATCAACACTTCATCATATTTTTGGCACATATTTTCTCTTGGCCTATTTTTTTCTACAATTTTATGTTGCATGTGTCCTTGTGATTCTGAACCCTTAGTTATGTCTTGCAGAGAGAACATTCTCTCCATTTTGTACCAACTGGCCACTACAGTGATGAGTATGTTGGGTCAGGTGAAATCTCTCTACCAAAATTTTCCTTGTTACTGTCACATATTGATGCTTCCCATGTGATTTTTACACTAATTTGTTCCAGTGTGACAAAGAGACGATCAGCCATAAGATCCTTATTACCACAGCCTGAAGTTTACTCCTATATTTGGGAAAGAGTAATTTTATTATGACAATCAAGCTCTTGTACACAGGATCATAGAAGCCTTGCCATTTGTTCCTAATGACTTTATGTCTTTTGATAAAATGCTATACTTTACATCAGATAAGTCTTGTCATTTTCTTCTTAAGTTTATTCCTCCTGTTTTATATTTTGTCACTACTCTAAAATTACTGGCCCAGTAACATTTCCCAATACTATCTAAATAAGAAACCGTGGCATTAACCAACTTTAACAAAGCACTATGTTTGGAATGAAAACTGGCATGAACCTCTGCTCCTTTCTTCTATTACACCTTAAAAATAACCAGCACACTCATGAGTGGGGTTTTGGGAGCAAACGCATCAAGGAATACAGCCTGTGTCTCAATTTCCTGCTTACAGACCATTTTCACAAACCAGATTATCCAGTTACTCTACTCAACTTTGCTTTGTGCGCCCACCTAGCCACACACTTCCTGACCTGAGGGCACACTTTGACTGAGAGCATCATCGATCCCTTCTGTCGATGGATCTTTCCGCAGCGCATCTATTGATGGCTTGACCACTGCTCCTGCATAGACAGCATCCCAGAGTCATAGAACCCAACACAGGATGCCTTTTCCATTTCTTTAAAAAAATTATGATTTATATCCTAGCATATGCTAAAAGAAGTGAAAATCTCGGACTTCCAGTTTTCTTTCATTATTTACCGCCCTTTATTTACAAGAAACATGGCTTTTTTGAAACAATTATTTTTTTAATCTAAGACTTCACACTTTATTTTCTTACCCACTTTTAAGGCAAAGTAATGTTGGGGGAAGGAGCGTTCAGATTTTAAGTTGTTTTACAGGGAAAGTTCTAAGATGCATTCTTTCAGATATATCTCAGAAACAGTAGGAAAGGCCAATTTGCCTTGACCCAATACAGAATTCATCTGCCGTCACACATACTAATTTTTTAGATGTATGGGTATATTTTGATGGTTGATTATAGACTTTTTATTTTCTAAAGACCCATTATTTGGCTTCAGGCATTTAGCAGTATTAAATGTCAGGTCCATCACCAAATCTGCCAAACCTTCATAGGAAATTCTGACTGTAAAGTTTTTTGTTTTGTTTTTTACCCCCTGTGGAATATTTTTTCAATAAAAACTGACTAAATCACGAATAGAAGCATAAAATATATTAATCCACTCTCAAAAGCCAATTATAACCGCATTTGAATCTTTTTATACTAAACACCAACATTCTGCTATAAAATCAAGAGTTTCTTCCAACATAACTTGAGTCATCATTGTTCATCCTAAAGAACAGCTTCTAAAGTGCTCCCAAAAGTAGGTCACGAAAGTGGAATGTTTCTACCTGTTCTTTGACTGAGGCGAGGATGGCGGAGGTGGTTTCCGTTTCGGAGCCATCCCCATTGGAGGCGGTCAGGCCAGGGCTCAGGGAGCTGGTCTTCTCTGAGGTTGACGGAGGCTGGTCTGGGACAGGCATAGCTCCTGCAATGCAGAGGGACACACTTAATGCAATGTGAGATGTTGCCACAGCAAACGGATGCAACTGTAAGACAACTTTAAGCAGTGCCCTTCGGAAAAATGAAAATTATGAGCTACAGAGAAGGCATACGACCTCATTCTAGAACAGGAAACAACACAAGTAAACAGAACAATTTCTCCTTTATCATCCCAACCAAATTCTAGGACACACTGACAATTTTGTGGTTTGTATTTGAGGTGAATGGAAGAGGAAATAGTAAGCAAAAAAAAAAAAAAAAAAAGGAAAAAAGATTAAAGAAATGAAGAAGTACTGAGACTTTTCTTTAAAAAATCAGTTGATTTTTAGATCAACTATTTTATTTGTTTTATGTCATTTTATTACTTATATATCGGTATATTTCCATCTCAAAAGAAAATCTCTTAGATATTCTCCTTTCTTTTTTTTTTTAATGTTTTATTTATTTTTGATACAGAGAGAGACAGAGCATGAGAGGGGGAGAGGCAGAGAGAGAGAAGGAGACACAGAACTGGAAGCAGGCTCCAGGCTCTGAGCTAGCTGTCAGCACAGAGCCTGACGCAGGGCTCGAACTCACGAGCGTGAGATCTGACCTGAGCCGAAGTCGGAGGCTTAACCGACTGAGCCACCCAGGCGCCCCAGATATTCTCCTTTCTAAGGAAATCACAAAAATAAATGATCAATAATTTAGAGGCAATTAAGGAAATTCATGAATTAACATAAGAAGATTAGTACCGTGAATACTAAATACCTAGCCCACTCCGCAAATATTTACCAAGTTCTCTCTCTGTGACCGACAGCAGACAAAAGCTTTTTAAAGCTGCCAAGGCTCATTTGCCACAGTTCATTTTCTCTGAGTTTATAAAAGAAAGAAGAAACTCAAATAACATCCGCTCAATTCATCAGTGACACCGTTGTACAGGTTAAAGACAGCATCCCAAAAGTTATTTTTTCCCATATCCTTCCCAAACAAATAAGTAAATAAGACAAAAGTACTTGTTACGTACATCATCTTGCGATGCTCATTAGCAGGGGAAATAATAATTAACCAATGACAATTTTTACCAGGGCACTACAAAACCACTATTCAAATCAAAGTCTGGGAGTAAATAATGGTTGTTTTCTTGTCTCCAACGATCATATTACATGCTCCTCCAGGAATCAGTGCTGTGTGAATGTTAAGAGTATTTCCTGTTTTACTGCATCTGAGCAGCCTGGGTGTTACAGTAAACAGCGTCATTTTCATAGGAACCCTCACACTGTGGCATTGGCTATATTTGCTGGCAGTTATTAACTTAGGGCTATGCTATCTGAAACGGGTTCTACTGTAGAATGTTCCTTAAAATGTAGGAAAAAAAGGTGGTCATCTTTTCTTTATTGGATGTTCCAAATTAGTTGTGATTTGTTTACTTCATTTTTTAAGTACATTTTTAAATAATATTCCCAATGACGATGAGAAAGCACTGAGAAGACAGATCTGTTACAAGCAGAATTTATAGGAGGTCTGGGGAAAATGATATTAGCAAGCAAGTTCTGAGCAAAGAGGAAAGATCAAGTCAAACAGACTTGGGCAAAATGTGACCATGATTACAAAGCAGAAGGTATTTTAGGTGATGGATACTAACAAGATGAAAGAAAGTGATTTAAATGATTATAGCGGTGGGGTTGGGAAGATAATAATAAAGTACAGTTTATATTCCACTCGCTTGCACATGTAGTATCTTATTTGATCAAGCCTCGTAATTATAAGGATTTAGGTAAACAGATCAACAAATGCTGTGCCCAGGTAAAAGACCCTGCAGGCCAAGCCCTTCTAATTAGGAAAAGTTTGAGAGATGGGAGCCTGGGGGTAAGGGAAGAGGACAAGAAGAAAGGAAAATGGCCATTCTTGTGTGCAAAGTCACCCCTCTCGGTGTACTTGTATCTCTGCCTAGATCATTGTCACTGGTTTCCAAAGGACAACCTCAAGATGAGAAAGTATGGGTCTTACATATTTTAAATTAACTTTCATGTTTTCTAAATTTAAAAAAATTATGTTTATTTATTTTGAGAGACAGAGAGAGACAGTGTGAGCAAGGGAGGGGCTGAGAGAGAGGAAGACACAGAATCCGAAGCAGGCTCCAGGCTCTGAGTTGTCAGCACAGAGCGTGACGCAGGGCTCGAACCCACGAACCAAGAGATCATCAGCTGAGCCGAAGTCAGATGCTTACTCAACTAAGCCTCCCAGGCGCCCCTCATGTTTTCTAAATTTCATCAGGCCCATGTGAATCTAGGTTCTGGACCAGCATTATTACATGATTCTTTTTTGACAAAGAAATTGTCTAAAGTCCCAAAGTTATTTATATAATCCGGCCTTGAACCTGGGTTTTCTCCCTCTTTATTCCTATTTTAGAGTCCCGTGATGTGTTGGCCTATTTCCCATTACCTGTGGTGCTGCCTCATAAATGCTAGTCTACACACCAATTTCTCTAAAATGTTACTCTTAAAAGTAGGAGAGTAACCTGTCATAATAAAATATGGGATTTAATAGGCATTGAATCAAAGTATATCCTTAGGCACTGGCCAACTCTGACCCACACACTCTAAGGAATAATTAAGTCTGTTTATCTTCCCCCCTTTCTCCTAATAGCAATGACCGAAAAAAAGGGAAAGCTTCAAGGCTTAGCCCACCGTCCAGAGTTGCTGCGAGTCAAGGCAACCTCTGTGCCTGAACGGAAATGACTTGAAATAATTTCCATGGCTTGTAATTTTTCACACCCAGATTTAATTTGCCCGTTGGTATATCCCTATTGATGAGTAAGACCACCCAACTTCCACTCCCAATCCTTTTAGCTCAGAGCATGAGAAGAGGAGGGCCCCATGAAGACCAGAGAACCAAGCTGTGGACTCCCTAATGGTAAGTGTAAAAAGCTTTAAGCCTTCTGACTTGGCAGTAAATGGCCAAGTACTTTAGTTTTAATCAGAACTAATCCACCAAAATTAGGAGATAATCTATGCAAAATCCAGGAAATCTGGAAAATGTAGAGAGACAATAAGAAAGGAAAAAAAAACACAAAGGAAGAGCAATCCTCGGTAATTCTCCCACCCAAGATAAGTGTATTTACATTAGCGTACGGGTTAGGCTTCTCTGATAGAATTTTTTCTGATTGAACACATTCTATGTAATGAGTTTTACATAATGGAGTACTAATGTAATATTTGTGACTTTTTAAAAGTTTTGTTCAGCAACATAGCATGAACTATTTTTTTTCATGTTTTTTATTTAGTTTTGAGAGACAGAGAGAGACAGCGCGAGCAGGGGAGGGTCAGAGAGGGAGACACAGAATCCAAAGACAGGCTCCAGGCTCTGAGCTAGCTGTCAGCACAGAGCCCGACGCGGGGCTTGAACCCACAGACCATGAGATCTTGACCTGAGCCACTGAGCCAAAGCTGGTCGCTGAACCAACCGAGCCACCCAGGCGTCTATTTCTAATGTCAACAAAAATTATTCTACAGTTTAAAAATATAATGAATACTTAGTATTCATAATGCATCATAGTTTATTATCTCTTATTTGTAACTTTTACCCTACTTTTACGTCTGTGACATTTTCAGTAGATAAAGTGGTATGAATGGAATGAGGAACCGGTACAGGTTTCAGACTTTCAAGACCCAGAACCAATTTTCCTGCTGCTAGGCTGGTTCCACATATCTGCCCAGGAGAATGTCCCCTCCACACAGTGTGAACAGCACTGACCTTTAGTATCCTATCCTGCTTTTACCAATTGATAGAGGAAAATTGCATCCCTTTGATTTTGTTTCCCTTTGGCAATGAGTGCAGTGGACATTTTCCTCCAGATCTCTTGCTTCTATGTACAACACCTCTTATTCTCTTTATACAACAACTGTGTAAGAAGCGTTTCTTCTAGTCCAATGCTAACCTGCAAATATCTAAACTGCATTTTAGACAGAAGCATCTTCGACATGAGAAAAAGAGACACTAATGAGGGACGAATACTGTCGCATGTTAGTGGGTTTGTTCTCTAGCAGAACTTGGTACTAACAAGGTGTATGTCCAGAAACTACAAAGCCACAAGTCACGCTGGGCTTGACTCCACACGCATGAGCAGCGTTATGGACTCAACTGTGTTGCCTCATTCCCCGTCCCTGGCCCCACCTCTGCCCCAGATCCATATGCCAAGTCCTAATGCGCAATGTGACCATATTTGGACATGGGACCTTCAGGGAGGTCATTTAGATGCAGGTGTAAGCGTGGGGGGTATAAGGGCGGAACTGTTGCCCTTACAAAAAAGAGGAAAAGATCAGAGCTCCTTCTCTCCACCTTGTGGGGACACAGAGAGAAGCTAGTAGCCCCAAATAGGCTCGTACCCAAGCCAGCACTTCAATCTTGAACTTCTGGCCCCTAGAACCGTAAGAAAATACATTTCTGCTCTTTAAGCCTCTCGGTCCGTGGCATCTTATCATGGCAGCCTGGCGTTGGATTGTTCTCGGCTTCTTTCTCTTATCTCCCTCACGAGGCGAGGACGGGGGGTACTCGGGAACTGACGTTAGGAGGTCAGTACTATCACGTACAGCTCTCTGTGGACACCTGCTTCCAAGATGAACCAGAGGCGTCAGGAAAAGGCATGTGCTGCTTCCAGTCAGCAATTCGGATAAACCAAAGCTCACAGGAGGGCTGTGCCCCGCGGATGTGAAGTAAGTCTACAGAACAAAACACCATCTTAAGAACATCTATGGGACTTTCACAGATGATGCAACAAGAAATTCAGAAAAGCTGGCTCGGATGAAAAGAATAGCAAAAGCAAGTAGCCTTCGGATACAGAGCCCCCTTCTCAATTTGTGCCCTTATGACCATATGTGATAAGATTTCATGAGGTCCAAATAAATATTCTAAGCATTCATTTCCCAAACATGAGTTTGGGATATAAACTTATACGTTATAATCTTATGTGCACTTCGGAAGGCCAAACTCTCTTGCTCTCAATTCAAGGACCATATATGATGCGATATTTTGTGGACCACCATCACACAAAAAGAAAATAAAATTCTTATTTTACATTTTATAAGTATTCAAACTCATTCTTTCTTTGGCCACTTCTGCCCAGCAACTGATGACTTCCTTGGAGGAGGGCATCAAGAACGTAAGCAGTTCTTGGTAATCAGTTATCCCATAAGTCCGACCCAGGCAACTATAGGCCCCCTACTCCCTCCCCTGTCCTTGGAATGAATGTGTGTCTGCTTGCCTTCCCCACCCCCAGAAGCTGCTCCAAGAATATAGCCTTGTGGTAGAAATGTGGTGTTGAGGTATGTGACTGAATCCAGTTAAGGCCTATATAAACTTTGACTATTCTGGCCATTGGCCAGTACAGAAATCTACTTATCCACTAGCCACCCAAGATGAACCTTATAAACAAGTTCCTTGTGTATTCAGCCTGCCCCCTGCCAGTCTAGAGTGGTCTGCTGTTTTCTTCAGTCTCTCCCTGCCCTCTGAGTATGGGCTCCAGTTTGCAAACCAACAGACCTTGACACCAGATAATGGCCACCTTCAAAAATTAACAGATGGACACTCGTGTCACAAGATTATCCAATTCAATGGCCACCATTCTCATGCCCTGCTACTTCATTTCCTCCTGATTCAGCAATAAGCCCCTTTGGTCATCATGAGATCTTTGCTCCTGTTGAGCTGGGTACCCTCTGTCTGTAACCTGTGACCTGTCATCCTTTCAACCGCCCTCTTATTCTGTCACTGCCAGGCCCTCACACTATGTTATCACAGAGACCTGTTTCTTTCTTCTCCCAGGTTGCAGGTCCCACCTACTTCAAATTCCAGAATCGCCAAATCCACTGCATACTGTGAGAATCAAAAAATATTTCATTAGCTAGACTTGCACTGTCCAGTATGGTAGCCTTTACCAACATATGGCTCGTTAAGTCTCGATAACATTAAAAAGCCAGTTTACTAGTTGCAGTGTTCATATTTCAAGTGCTCAAGAGCCACGTGTGCCCAGTGGCTACCATACTGGATAGTAAAAGTGTAGAAGATTTCTGTGGCTGCAGAAAGTTCTTTTGATGGCCTTTGTCTATACCCGACAGTTAACTCCTTGATGTAATCTCTTACCTATAGCTCTAATGCTTGGCAATAGCTGATGAGACAGGGTCATTAGAAACATATGTTGAAGGGAGAACTGTCAGGATTACAGACAGGTTTATGCTGTACGGAGGCAAAGAGAGAGGAGTCTAGATGATTCCAAGGTTTGGTCTGGGTGACTGGACAGCAGCTAAAATGTTGACACTCTGGGTAAAACATGTAAGAGGCAATGGAAGGTGACCCGGCATACAAGCTACCACCCAAAATACATCAATCCCTGAGTCTTCTTTCCTGTTAAGATCAGGGCGGCTGAGACCAGCCCGGGCCAAAAACTACACTTTGGCATGAACTGGGGAATATAAAGATTGATGATTTCTAAACATTGCTTATCAAACCCCTCCCCCCTTTTCCTTGTCTTCAGGCAAGTACCTTTTTATCTTTTACTTTTATCTCTTATCTTTACTTTTTTTTTTTACGTTCTTTATTTATTTTTGAGAGACAGAGAGAGACAGCATGAGCAGGGGAGGGTCAGCAGAATTTGAAGCAGGCTCCAGGCTCTGAGCTAGCTGTCAGCACAGAGCCTGATGCGGGGCCCGAACCCACGAACTGTGAGATCATGACCTGAGCTGAAGCTGGACGCTTAGCCAACTGAGCCACCCAGGTGCCCCTCTTTACTTTTTTAGTTGCTAGAAATTTCTAGAATTCTTCTCATCTTCCTTTAGCTTTAGCCAATGACTTCAACTTAAGACTCTCAGACTTTAACTTCCTTGACCCTCACACTAAACTAACAAACACATCCCATGTGTATGCAGCCACACCTGAAGTTATTTCTTTCCCTAACATGGCCCACCCTCTTAGAGACAGTGCCCAACCGTGGTCTTATCCTATGTTCCAAAACACAAAAATATTAGTGCAATAGACTGACCTGTAGCTTTGCCTGCCTTTTAGGCCTCACTTTCATAATTCTCCGTTATGGTTGCAGCCCAGTGAGAAACAAAACTGGCCATTAGAATACCTCAAAAACTATCATATATATATGTATGTATCTATATGTATATAACATGTTTATATAAATATAACATTTTCTAAATATTTATGTATAACATAACACGTATAAAATCTTTTGTTTTATATATAAAACATTTATATACTAATTATGCATATAATCATATTATATATAACAAATATATTCATATATGTTTATATTTATATAAATATAAATATTTATGTTTATAATATAAGGTTAATATTTATAAATATTAAAATATATTTACAAATATAAACTTAATATTAACATATAAAATATTTATATTTATATAGAAGTACATATAATTATGCATAATATATAAAAGTGTATAAAGTTATATATAATATACAGATTATATAAAAACTATATTATATTATAAATTATACTATGTGCTAATATTTATAAACACTGTATATTTATATAAGTATAAATATATTTATGAATATAAAATAATATTGAAATATAAATTAATTCGTATTAATAACAAAATAATAATTATACATTTACATAAATACATACATACATTTATGTATCCAATTTGATGTTTAAAATACTTATTTTTGAGGGGCAGAGCAGGGGCGGGGCGGAGGGTAAGGGAGAGAGAAGCCCAAGCACTGTCAGCACGGAGCCTGGCGCGTGGTCCTATGCACAAACCATGAGATCATGACCCACACCGAAATCCAGAGTCACACGCTTAACCGACTCAACCCCTCAGGCACACCTCAATTTGATATTTTAAAATTGTCTATAATTGAATGTATGGGATTTTTATTACCTTCCACTCCACAGGGGACATGTAAGACAGCACGCAAAACTGACGCATCAGCATAAGCCTATTATTAATATTAGTTTGCAGAGAATGTGTGGATTCGCATGAACTAGTGACATGAAAAATACTGGACACCTCATTTGTGCAGTCACTCTGGTCACCAGGACTGCAATTCAGTATTTGCAAGCAATAGGTCACGACCCAGAAAAATAGGTCCAGCATTGTTCTCAGATGCACTCTGCACACATAAAAATATATCCATCCTTGCTCCTTTCTTTTAAAGAGGAATTTAAAATTACACCTTGTCCTGGGGCGCCTGGGTGGCTCAAGTGGGTTAGGCCTCCGACTTCAGCTCAGGTCACAATCTCGTGGTTTGTGAGTTCGAGCCGGGCACCAGGCTCTGTGCTGACAGCTCAAAGCCTGGTGCCTGCTTTGGATTCTGTATCTCTCTCTCTCTGCCCCTCCCCTCTCACACTGTCTGTCTGTCTGTCTGTCTCTCTCTCTCTCTCAAAAATAAATAGTCATTAAAATTTTTTTAATTTTTTGACATTAAAGAGCAAGCGAGGGAGAAAGAGAGGGAGAGAGAGAATCCCAAGCGGGGCTCAATCTCAGGAACCAGGAGATCATGACCTGAGCAGACGCTTAACTGACTGAGCCACCCAGATGCCCCTGACATGACACTTTTTAATTTTTCACTCCAGAAAGCGACTTTCCCAAAACGCCACTGGGACTAGTGTACAGCTTTGCTTCAAATGGCAGAGCAGGTAAACCCGGGTCAAGCCATCAGGTAAGCAGCATCTGGAGTTTCCGGGACATGACACCTACAACTCACAACCTGCAAACGGAACCTGGCTCTATTTAAGGAGAGCACCATGCAGGGAAGAAGGGGCAGGGAGCCATTTACAGGACATGCAACTACAAGGCAAGACCAGGAGGTAGAGAAACGTCCAATTCTATCTGATCACCTGGGGTGAGACAAGAGATGTTACTCCCGGAATCGAAGACACAAGGTCACTTGTCGCTACAGTGAAAGATACGGTGGCAGGGCGGAGAGACGTGGGATCTGAGTGTTAGAGTCACATGTGGGACACAGGTGGATGCGTGCTCTGCCTGTGCGTGCGGGCAGGTGGGGGAACAGGAGGAAGATGGACGTCACAACGTGAAACGTCAGAAAGTCCACTTAGTTGAGGAGGATGGGACCAACCTAAACAGCGCCACAGACCTAGGGCCCACCAGAGTAGTATTCTTGGTGACAAACTGCATCTGAGGGTAAAGTGGGGGCTCCTGTAGAGACTACAGAGCGAGGAGAAATGGCAGTGCTCATGCTTGGGACCGTCATACCATCAGCCGAGTTCTACCAAAACGAGGTCAGGCAGGACGAGAGCCGGACTTCCCCGGGGAGCTCACAATCCTGTTTCCTACAGCATGATCTCAGGCATTTTCACCTCTGATGTTATGACATTATAAATGACATTATGCCACCAGTTTATTTTTCTTTAAAAAACATTGGTGGGGCGTTGGGGTGGCGATTTCAGCTCAGGTCACGATCCCATGGTTCATGAGATCCAGCCCCGCACTGGGCTCCACCCTGACAGCGAGGCCCCTGCTTGGAATTCTCTCTCCCCTGCTCGCTCGGCCCCTGCCCCGTTTAGGCACACTCTCTCTGTCTCTCTGAAAATAAATAAATAAAACATCTTAAAACCTACTGAGAAGGCGGTGCTTCTGGAAAAGGAGCCAGCAGATAACGGTGAGTACCTGCCCCTCCTGTCCCAGCCGCGCTTATAATCTGGAGGGGAAACAGGGCATGTGCTTCGGCCACCCAGAGACGAGGTCAGATCCCAACAGGCGAGAAGCAAGAGTGGGATCTCACACATTCCTCAGCCACGCTCGGGGTGCCCACACCTGAGCACAGGGACAAGCAGAGCAAAGAGAGCGGCTTGGCTGGTGGACATTGGAAAGGTGGACATTGCTGGCGGAGAGAAAAGGATCAGAATGGATCTATAAACTGAGATGAGCAGGCAGGAAGGGCAGGAAGCACCCGGGGCTGGCAATCAGGGAGCATTCGGGGTGAGACTGGAAACAGAGGGAGGAAACCGGGGTAGCTGCCATGCTGTTGGGACTTAATAACGCTTTCATTTGCAAGTGACAGAAAATCCATCCCAAATGGCTTAAAGGAAAAAGGAAGCAATAGTCACATTAAGAAGCATCCCAATTTCAAAAACATTAAAAGATTTTTACAATCCCGGAAGACATATGATCACTACAGCTCATCATGATCAATGCACCACTGGAGGAAGGTGCATGTTACAAAGGTAAGAGGGAGGAGGAAGGCGCTTGCGTTGTTGAGCCGTGCAGAAGTACTGCAGGGAAGAGGAAACGCATGCGTGGGACCGTGAACATAGAAACCTTCAAATTAATGTCCGTAACATATAAAAGTAGCCATCTCATGTAGCTTTCTACTAATTCCACCTTTGTCTCCGTTTACAGCAGGAATATATCTGATGAAACGAATGACTGTGATAAAAGCAAAATAAAGTTTCAGGGTCGATCTTCCCTAAAAAGACAGTGACCCACTTCTGAAATCAAGAGCCATCCTAGCTCCCTCAGACACGCCAAGGGATGTTTCACCAACCAATTTCATGGCTTTGCTAAGCTAGAGGGACATTTCTCTTTATGCCAGAGAAATCAAGTCCGAGATTCTATAATTACAGATGCATCACAGTAACTGTAAGCTGAAGAGAAATTGAAACAGGCACAATACCTGAAATTTTGGCTCTCCCTGAATAGGAGGAAAAGTTCTGAAACCTTCTATAATAAAGGGCTCAGCGGTAGACTGACTATTCTTCTGGCTGAAACTTCAAAGAAGCACGCTTAGCACAGCGCCCAATACAGTACTGTTCACACACAGCAACTGCCCAGAACGCGCTGGCGCTGCCAAGTGCCCCAGGCGCTGGACTCACCCCCATCCCCGACATTGTGTCTTTGCAAGATGCTGAACAATAGCATCTAAGCCCGCAAGTGAAAAACAGTGTGCCTTCTCAAAGACTCTCTCTAACAGCGTTTTAAACAAATACACAGTTTTCCGTTTTGTGGTCTTCTACTTAATCACAGACTGACATGAGGAAATCTGGTACCAAGAAAAAAAAAATCATGCCATAAAGCCAGTCCACAACAGTTTTACTACTGTGAACGACCAACTCTGATTGTCACAATCTATTAAATAGAAAGTCCCCAAATGCTGGCCACACACTGGCCTGCGACATGTTCTCACTTCATAGTACTTGGAAGTGTCCATTCAAATTATGGCAATTTGCCCCTCATATTGATTCCAAATACGTATCTGCCACTTGACAATTTCTCAAGATACTAAAGCGCAACCACACATCTTTTTTTCCAGAATTACTATCAATGGACAGCCAAAGACAAAACCTTGCACTGCAAGTATCTATACTTTTTTTTAAACTTTTTTTAAATGTCTTTTATTTATTTTTGAGAGGCAGAGAGAGACAGTGCGAGCAGGGGAGGGTCAGAGAGAGAGGGAGACACAGAATCCGAAGCAGGCACCAGGCTCTGATCTAGCTGTCAGCACAGAGCCAGACGCGAGGCTCGAACCCACAAACCGTGAGATCATGACCTGAGCCGAAGTCGGATGCTTAACCAACTGAGCCACCCAAGCGCGCCAGTATCTATACTCTTTAGAAAACATGTTTGATCCTTCAAAGCAGGGAGACTGCCAATTAGTGTTTTAAATTTAGTTCTAGAACAGAGTTTCAACTACTCCTACACAACTTTAGTTGCTAACACTGACTTAGAAACCTTTTAAACAAATCTACTAGCCTTAAAAGAAAAACAATTACATAAGACAAAAACTGAAAAGAGTCATAATAATTTTTGATAGTTATCAAAATATGTTGACTTTTATGCACACAAGAAATTTTGTAATTTTAAATGATCTAATTAGCTTACTAAAACACACTTCAAAGAAAAGGTGAAGCTTTGCATACACAGTAAATTTAAATCATGTGTGTAGAGGTTTAATTTTAGTTGTGAAGGGTACATAGCAAAGAACTTCTCTTATTTTTTGGAATATATAGTCATTAAATACACACAAGAGTTCAAATATCCTGGTACGTGATCAATAAATCATTTTAAATGAATGAATGATTAGATATTATGAAAAGGTGACTATCAATCCCTAACCTTACTTTTTGTCAGTTGGTTTTCTGTTTACTAGTCTGTTTCTATGAGATAAGCATTTTTAGATTCCACACATAAGTGATACCATATTTTGTCTTTCTTGTCAGACCTATTTCATTTAACATAATCCCTCAAGGCCTGTCCATGTGGTCACAATCAACAGGATTTTCTTTCTCATGGTTGAAAAATACTTTACACACACACACACACACACACACACACACACACACACACACACACAATTTTCTTTATTCATTCACCCACATGTCTGTTGATGAACACTTAGGTAGTTTCCGTATCTTGGCTACCATAAGTTACGCTGCAATGAACCTGGGGTGCTCTTAAAGATCCTATTTCCATTTCCTTCCTTTTTTACATTTTTTTAACGTTTATTCATTTTTGAGAGACAGAGACAGAGTGTGAGTTGGGGAGGAGCAGAGAGAGGGAGACACAGAATCTGAAGCAGGCTCCAGCTCTGAGCTGTCGGCACAGAGCCTGATGCAGGACTTGAACCCACGAACCACGAGATAATGACCTGAGCAGAAGTCGGACACTTAACCGACTGAGCCACCCAGGCACCCTCATTTCCTTCTAATATACACTCAGAAGTGTATAAGATGAGTCAATGGCAATTCTATTTTTAATATTTTAAAAACCTTCCTAATGTTTTCCATAGTGGCTGAACCAATTTACATTCCCACCAATAGTGCACCAGGGCTCCCTTTCCTCCATATTTTTGCCAACACATGTTATCACTTGTCTTTTTGATCATGGCCATTCTAACAGGTGTGAGGTGCTATCTCATTGCAGTTTTGATTTGCAATGATTTGATTTCCTTGATGACTAGTGATGCTGGCACCTTTTCATGTACCAGTTGGCCATTTGTATCCTTTTTGGAAAAATGTCTACTCAATTTCTCTGTACATAAAATGACATTTAAATTATAGAATCTATCAGACAAAAAGTTGATTCCAACCACAGAGAAACACAAGTCATCTTTCACTCTATGACTTGTCAAGTGAGTGTTATATTTCCTTGTAACACTTAATCCATTTTACTATAACTAAAAATCTTCTGATCCATCAAATATAAAAATTATTAATAACTTCATTTTACAAATGGACAACAATGAGTCTTGGAAAAAATATAAAGCAAGTCCAGTCTCAGAAGTCAGAAGTCAACAGTGGTTAAGGATTTTCACACGAATATCTGACATTCAACACTCGAATGTAACAGTTCTTTTACACTACAAATCTGATTACAAACAACACTCATTGGTTTCAGGAAAGATTTTTTTTTATAATTTTAGATAAATCCTTAGGTTCCGACACTAAGATGCTAATTACTATTGAGATCTTGAGGAGAGGATGCCCTCTTGAAGTCCTCATGAGGCCAGCATCTTTTTAATGTGTTACCATCATCCTCCAAGGGACCAAGTCTGTTCAGGTCTCTAAAGGCAAATTTTGGCAAAGCTGTTTGAAAAAAAATTCTCTTTGTTTCCATTTATTGTATGCAATCATACCATATCTTAAATCTCAGACATGAGTAAATAGGCTTATAATGATATCACATTCCGATCTAAAAATAATAATTAACATTTTAAAGTTCATTTGTATCATGTTTCTACTTTATCTTTTAAAATGAATGATTCTAAGTTTGAGAAAAAGTCTCTTTCCAGCATTAGGCTTCCCACCTCCTACTTTCTTCTTTCTCCTTTTTCTAAATATTTACAACATCTCCCTTGATCAGCAGGTACCACTGTTTAATACGCAAGTTGTTCCTTGATGAGGTCAAAGTTTTAAATATTTAGTTATAAGATTAGTCAATTATAAGAGCTTGAGTATATATACACACACACACACATATATATAAATACATACACACATACATATATATATATATATATATATATATATATAATTTGAGAGAGAATCAGAGAGAGAGAGGAAGAGAGAAAGTGCAAGCAGGGTAGAGAGGCAGAGGGTGAATCTTAAGCATGAAGCCTGACACAGGGCTCAATCCCCGACCCTGGAGCCATGACCTGAGCCAAAATCAAGATCAGGCATTCAACTGACTGAGCCACCCAGGCACCACGATATATTAACAAATTTAAAGCAAACACACATAACCTCTATAAAAAGAAACTGTGGCTTTGTGTCCAGACAGAAAAATGAAATTTCTGCCAATTAAGTAGGAAGCGTATACTTTTGATGTGGCAGTATTTTGGTATAGCTCGTGATCTGTCTGGAGGGAGAGGTCCGAAAGTAAATAAATTGGATTATAATTTACATTTTTATGCCCCTATTTTGTTGACAAACTTTCGTGATCCCCAAAAGATGAAATTCCAATTAATTAAAGATATTTTTTAAAGGGGAAAATGGTTTAAAGATCTATCTAATGTAAAAAACTCAACAGTGTGCAGGTACTGCACTAAAGGTACAGTAAGAAGCATTTAAGATTGAAGCTTTTTTTTTTTTAATAAAAATTGAAGGGTCCTAAGAAAATAATACTCAAAGGTGAACAGCATATTTCTCAAAAACCCCAATTATCTAACACTGTTTAAGCATATAGATTTTGGTTAGAAAAATCATAAATATTCTTTTATGTACCTTTCCAACAATCAGGCATCCTTTCAATTAATTACAGTATTTCTTAGATGAAAAAACAATAAAAAATGAATTTCAATATCATGCCAGTCCTCATAGGAATACGGAAGAAGAATACCTAGTTAGGTAATAGCTACGGCAGTATATATAAAAATTTAAGTTACAGTTGACTATTTTTACAAGACAGTATAGTAATATTAATTGTATACTTACTATGGACTTGGAACCCTTCTAAGCTCTTCACCGTTACTGGCCAAGTAACACAACAGCCCTGCGCTGCCCTTTAATTATTACCCCCCTTTTTCACCAAAAAGAAACATAGGTCCCGAGAAATTAACTTCCCCAAAGAAACAAGGAAAGAAGTGCTGTTTACAGCAGCACAACCTACGGTTCTCAATCACTATGTGCTGCTAATCTGTACCGCTTTTAATACTGTACAGATTTAGAAAATAATTCATTAATTTCAAAATAATTCACTGCCCACAGAGCACGTGCCAGGCTTGGTACTACACATCGAGCACCGGATGTAAACGATAAATAGAGGAAGAGGAGTTATGACGGGGTTGGGGGTGGAGGATAATGAATATAGAAATTGGATCTAAAGGATAGATCTTTATGTGGAAAATATATACAACGGACTATTACTCAGCCATGAAAAAGAGCAAGATCTTGCCATTGGCAACAATACGGGTGGACCTAAAGGGTAAAATCCCAAGTGAAATAAATTGGTCACAGAAGCACGAATACCATATGATTTCACTCATATTTGAGATTTAAGAAGGAAAACAAATGAGCAAATGAAGAAAAACACGGAAAGAAAAAGAGTCGTAAATACTGAGAATAAACGGGTGCTTGTCAGAGGAGAGGTGGGTGGGGATATGGGTGCGATAGATACAGGGGATTAAGAGGTATAAAGTTCTGACTACAAAATAAGTCGCAGAGATGAAAAGTACAGCACAGAGAAGACCGTCAGTAAAACTGTCATACCCTTGTCCGGTAACAGATGTGACCATTATGGTGCGAGGCACATGAGTAATACACAGAATGGCTGAACAATTATGTTGCACGCCTGAAACTAATGCAACACTGTACATTAATCACACCTCAGTAAAAAAAATAAAAACACAAAAATAAAGAAAATGTGGATCTGTGTTGTAAAGAGGGAAAGTTCGTAAGTGGGAATGCCTTCAGAAAGCTTATTTTGGTGTCCCAGTGCCTAGCACGATGACTGCATGCATCCTCCATTTTGGAACCCTACCTGACTAGCTGTCACCAGACCTGCTGTCACCGGACCTGCGGTCACCTGTCCACCCCACAGCAGGGGGCACTCCTGCCATCACTGCTTAAGGAGCAGCTTACCAGAAGCTAGCTAGGTTGCCTCCAAATCCATTCATTCCAGTTTAACTTGCAATTCTATTAAATATACATAAACCAAGGAGATATAATTGCATCAAGAATAAGCTTTTGTTTCTTTTCGAATGCTTTGGTGAAACTCCTTGAAGGTAACCGGTTTTAAAAAAACCATGGGATTAATTATAGATGAGATAATTACAAGGGGCTACGAAAAAAATTATAAATACATACAGGAATTCCTTCTTCAAAATGCTTCACAAATGCCCTAGATTCCTTACTTGCTTTAAAGAAATGGAATGGGAAATCATAGAAATTGGAGAGAGGAGAGAGTAGGGCTGGGGGGGCTCTGCAGGAATATTTAGTCAGCACTCTTATGAGTGCCGCCATATTTAAATAAATGACCTAGGTTCTATAGGGCGAGTGAACAATTAAATTGAAACCAAATGAATATAGCTTTAAATCGTTTTAAAAAATGATTCCCTATTTTAAATGACTGGTTCAATGTCTGGAATAAAAGAGGCTTTACCAACCAACCAGTGTCTCCATACTTATTTGCTGAGTGAGTGAATGAGTGAATGAATCAGTGAGTGAATGAATGAATGCACAGTAAGTAAGGTCATTCTTAACCTAGTCTGTCTGTTAAGTGATTATTCCGTTGGTATGTATATTGTATGAGCATTTGTTTTGCCTGGACTCATTTACATACTTGATCAATTAGTCATTTATTAACTTAATTAAGAGACAAGTGGCTATTGCTACTTGTTGATGTCAGGAATTCCACCAAAGAAAACGATGCCGGGTTTTGAAAGAACCTTTTGTTTCCACGGATTCCGCCTTTGTTCCCTTGTGACTTTACGCCTGTTCATGGCATCGCAGGAGGCAATGCGGGCTGATCGACTGCCTTTATGAAACAGTTAGTACTCTAAGAACGATGCTAAATTTAAATTATACAAGTGACTGAACTTCAATTTAGAATAACAAATCTACACATCATCTTATTGGAAAATCATTATCTAATTTCTGTGTACCACATATATAATTTACACAATTGAGGAAAAAAATGTCTCTCAATTAACTGTTTGAAGAATAGAATCTCCCTGAAATTTGAACACAGGACTAAAGTTCCATTGATATGTTGAATGAATTGAGCAAAATAGGATAAAGAACATTAATCAAAAATTAATTTGTAGATTTCATTTTCAAGAGTCATGCTTTAATCACTGCATAGGTAACTAGAGAAAACTGAATAATAATGTATTGAATTTCAATTCATATATTTAAATACGTACCATACTGCACAGATTCATCATTAAATTCAAGTTATTAGAGTTATGATATAATGATTTAGGAACAAACAACCTCAGAATGGATGATGAGCCTCATCTAAACACAACATGCTTCTTAGGCTGGATAAGACCTTAGCAAGTTGTCATGTAAGCATGTGTAGGATGTAAAACAAAGGTCTACATCATACGCAATTTTATACCGAAAAAATGTAGCTTATATTGGTTACCAAGAAATCCTCCAATTTAAAATTTAAATTAACCCCGGTGCTTAACATAACAGGCAACTTTGGAACAGTGGACTCTACCATGATTAGGAAAATGTGGGAATTGAAAAATCCTGGGACTGAGTCACAAATAGGTGGTACCGGTCAACTCAGTAACAGGAAAAGCTGCGTTAGTCACACTAATACATTTAATTCTTTTTTTGTTATGTGGAAGATAAACTGCGGCTTTAAACAATGAAAAAAAAAAGTATACTTGTATTTGTTGGTGTAACTAGCTGAAATCTCCATTTCACGTCATCATTTCCAGAAGCCCCTACAAGAATGCCATCCATTCTACAAGTTCCTTCTTGGCACAGAGCAAAAAGTACAGAAACACATGAACAGCCCTTGAGGAAGGAGCCCAAGGGAGGGCAAGGACTCTTTGCAGATACATTTTATAAATGGGAGAGTAATGAGGCATACAGGAATTAAGTACCATTTTCAAGGTCAGACCCAGAGTCTTTAATAGAGCAGAGAATGAAACCATAAGTTTTGGCTATTAGATACAGACTGTAATGTCTAGAGTAAGCTCCCAACCTTCTGCTCTTGCATGATGAACCAAAAGGAAATTTCGAGCACTCTACAACCTTCACATGTATAATACGAAACACTGGCTTATCCAACACACAAAATGATTCAAAAGAGAATTATTTCAAAAGGTAAATGAAAGACAAAATGAAGGTGCGTGCTATTTCCCAATGACAGATTGCTTTCAGATAGATGACAGTGTTTCTGTATGTATCTTAACCGTATTTCTCCTTTGTTTGCTTTTATCATGTACGTTGCAATGACCTTGTGAATTTAATGTAGGGTATCTTAAATTACAAGTTCAGCTGACTTAGAATGACCATGAACGATTCCATTTAAGAAGTACATCCTCTGTTGGCTCAGTCAATTCCAAACATTGTCCTTTGTTCTATTTTATCCGCTTATCTGTGAATCTGAAGTCACACATTTGAATTTGCAAAAGGAAGAGAATTCATCAGCTGAATCACGCCTGGACAATTGTTCTTAGTCTAGGATACAGAAGGTCTTCCCACTGGCTGTTAGTAAAGGCTCATAAAAGCCAACAGCAATGAGGGAAACCCACTTTTCCTCCGAGCTGTTATGTTCTGCCCAATTACCCAAGCCTATGAAAACAAGTAAACTGATTAAAATTCCTTTAGGCCATTTCATTGTAGGATGGTGACCCGTACTATTCCGGCTATTTGGCTTATTAATGTCCCAACAACCTCTGGGTCAAATGACTAGGGCAACTTTTTTTGTAGAAGAAACAGAAGGAACGCTGACTTAGCTTTAACTGTCTGCCAAACTTGGCCAATCGGCATTACAAAAGCTTCCAAAGTAAGTAATAAAGAAGAGGAAATGGCTTACTCCAGTGCTACTTCAAACATCCCATAATGGCCAATTCACTCACCTAAGTTCAAACATCTTCACTGTGAGGAGACACGTCTTTAGAACATACTTTTCAGTACTAAAGATAAACAACATGATCTTCTACATGTGCAGTGAAAACCTGCTTTGGTCTCATCTTTAGCCCTCCTCTCTGCTTTTGTTAACTGAACCTTGAATTTCCTGGAGGGAGTTATCCATCTTATATTGCGTGAAATTGCCTGGGTTCACAGTCGAGGGTTCCCATCCATGGCAGGTGGAATAATGGCCCCCAGAGTAGTCCACGTCGCAATGCCCAGAACTTGTGAGGACGCTGAGTGACAGGGCAACAGGGAGCTTGTAAAGATGGATGTCAGGTTGCTACTTAGCTGTGATGGGGCAGATTATCCTGCGTTATCTCGTGAGCCCAATGTGATCACAGGGATCCTTATGAGTGGAAGAGGGAGGAAGGTGAGAGCCAAAGAAGAGACGTGACAATTGAAGCGATGAAATGATGTGATTGCTGGCTTTGAAGATGGAAGCAAGCTGTGGGATTTTCTAGAAGTAGAAAAGGCAAGGAAATGGATTTTCCCCGAGAACCTCCAGAAACCAGGCAGCTCTAGCAACACCTCCATTTTAGACTCCTGCCCTCCAGAATTATAACATATTACATCTGTGTGGTTTGCAGCCATGAAATTTGTGGTCATTTGTTCCAGCAACCATGGGAAACAAACACACCCCATGCTTTCCTGGCCAACTGGGGGAATGTCTCTAACCCAGTGGGCTCCTCTTGGGATCTGAAACAAGAATAAAAAACAGCGAATTTTATTCTGTCCCTGGGGACACTCCAGCGTCCCTGTCTACTAGTCCCTGGTGCTTATATCGCGGGAGTTCAGGATCCTGCCCGTTTTGAACCCTGGCGTGTGGACATTTCTCTTTTTTTTTTTACAAGCATCTCGTAGTTCCAACAAATGTCTCTTCCTTCTTAAGGCAAATCGAGGATTCTCTGACTTGCAGTCAGACATCCTAACTGATATATTTCAGTCAATCAGCTACCTAGCCTGTTTGTAGCAATGCCACTGGTTGACTGTGCTACGAAAATTTATTCTCCAAGGCTGAGCTCTCAGCACAGAGCCCGATGCGGGGCTTGAACTCACGGACCATGAGATCATGACCTGAGCCAAAATGGGCCACTTAACTGACTATGCCACCTAGACGCCCCAAGGCCCAGACTCTGTGCTAGGCACTGAGGATCAAGAAGTCAACAAGAAAAGCAGTTTCTACTACAAAGTGTTTACAATCTAGTGGCCAATATTGTAGATACAATTCACATAAATAAAAGCTATATTCATAGTAAGAAAAAGATATCTTGACAAAATCCAAGGAATATAATCTAACTAGCACAAACTACGACTGTAAACTTGTCGAGATTCTTTGGACCGGGTCATGGTGAATAATGTAACATCCGTCCCCAAGAAGTGAGTCACCAAGGGAGCCTGGGTGGCGGAGTCAGTTGAACATCCAAATCCTGACTTTGGTTCAGGTTATAATCCCAGGGCCCTGGGATCGAGTCCTGCTTTGGGCTCCACACTGAGTGTGGACCTGCTTAAGATTCTTTCTCTCTCTCCCTCTGCCCCCTCCCCTGTTCATGTGCCTTCTTTGTAAGAAAATAAAAAAATATAAAAAATAAAACAACCACGGGAAAAAAATGAGTCACTAAACCTCTCTTCAGGTAGGGCTGACCCTTGCTTCCTTCCTATCTCCTCTCTTTTCTTTCCTTTTTCTTTTCTTTCTCTTTCTTTTTTTCCTTCCTTCCTTCTTTCTTCCTTCCTTCCTTCTCTTCCTTCAATTTACTCATGTAGCAGGTCTTCATGAAGCCCTATTTTATGCACCAAGCACAGGGAATAGCAGGAAGAGAAGTGAAGTCACAAAATATTGGAGTTCAGTGGTCCTAGTGGGGCAGCTGAATAACGAGACAGTCTCTGCAGTGATACGAATGTCCTGGCAGGGCGAGGCAGGACGGCGGGGCCGGGAGCATGCATGGGGAACCCGATGCCGAGCCCAGGACAAGCAGAAGTCAGGCTCAGGGAGGACGGAGAGGAGGGGGCTCATGTCCGGGAGCACGTGTGCTCACGGGAGGCAGTCAGACACGCAGCAGGTCTCCTGGCTGCCACAGCGACCAGAGGAGAGGAGTGAAGTCCCACAGGAAGGAACCTCAGAAGACATGAGTGTAAAGAAAGGAAAGTCCAGGCCACCAAGGGTCTGCAGTCCACACTTCTGAGCTTGCCCTCTTCAGACATCTTAAAGAATCTGGCAATGAATCAGACGATCTTATGCATGGGGTAATGACCTTCGAGGTCAGATTTTAATATTTTGAGAACTGTATGCTAAAGACAGCCTGAAAATTATCTTAATAAGGCGTAGGGCTTGTGGCAGAGCCCTGTTATAAGACCCCGGCATGTATGACAGGTTCAGATGAGATGGAGAGAAGGCGAAGGCTGGGAGATGCCAGGACCCAGGATCAACCCCAAGAAGCCCGTTCGATGGACATGCTTTTTCCCCCCAAAATGAATCAAAACTACTTAGGGTCAGATAATGATTTAAATCCTTTATTAATAATACGTTTTCAACTATTTCAGTCAAGGGCGCCCTCGTGGTTCAGTCGGTTAAGCATCTGACTTCGGCTCATGGTTCATGAGTTCAAGCCCAGCATCAGGCTCTGTGCTGACAGCTCAGAGCCTGGAGCCCGTTTCAGATTCTGTGTCTCCCTCTTTCTCTGCCCCGTCCCACTTGTGTTCTCTCTCTCTCAAAACTAAATAATAAATAAACATTTTATTTTTTTTTAATTTTTTAATGTTCGTTTACTTTTGAGAGAGAACGAGAGAGAGACAAAGAATGAGCAGGGGAGGGGCAGAGAAGGAGACACAGAATTGGAAGCAGGCTCTGAGACTCTGAGCTGTCAGCACAGAGCCCAACATGGGGCTTGAACCCATGAACTGTGAGATCATGACCTGAGCCGAAGTCAGACACTTAACCGACTGAGCCACCCAGGGGCCCCATAAACAAACATTTTAAAAATACATTTCAATCAAAAACAAATATTCAAATAGTGAAATGTCATCTATTCATTGTGTCAGAATAGATCCATTATCCAGGGTGGATTTTGTATAACTTGTTAATAACTAGACTCATC
Organism: Helogale parvula; assembly: GCA_004023845.1. Lineage (NCBI taxonomy): Eukaryota > Metazoa > Chordata > Mammalia > Carnivora > Herpestidae > Helogale > Helogale parvula. The sequence continues at coordinate 99,152 of PJEM01000579.1, read as the reverse complement.
AAAGAAGACAGAAACAAAGGCTTGGGTTTTCTAAAAGGCACCCCATGAAGGCAGGACTATAATATTCGATTTGGGGAAATCCCATGGCACATATAAGGGGCACTTGACCTATTTCACTACTATAATGAGAACTCAACTTATACATGATTTTTATCTTTCCATTACACTTACTCTGAATAACTGAATCACATTTCCTGTAATAAATTATTTACAGATACCGGTGTATTCAACACGCCATTGGCTGGCTGAGTGAATGCACGTCCCATAGGAAGAAACGCTGGAAACATCACATGGGGATAATAAGTCACAGTGACATTAGCATTAGTGGCTCGGAGCCACCAGATGTTCAGAGCGGGAAGTCTGGGGCCATCTAACTGACCCTCCGTTCAGCGCGTGATGCTCTGGGGAGCCTCCGACGAGTCATGGAGGAAAGCCTGTCACCTGTGGACTGATGTGCTCTCAATCCTACTTCTCCTCTCCTTGCTTTTAAAGTATGGGAACATCAAATCTCCAATCTACCCTGGATTTTAGGGCAACATTTGTGAGTCTGAAATATTCATGGTGATATATACCAACGGGGAGAAGAATCTAGAAACTGACTAATCTCTGTGGCAGGCAGCCGTGGCCTGGCGGGTGGGGTCCCAGTGCAAGCCTGGCTCCGCCCTCGGGCCGCCCCACCATGCAACTCTGTCGGTTTTCATCCACATTGCTGTCTGGGGGCACACTACTCAATGTAGTCACTACTCCTGCAGCACTGGCTGCACATGAAGCACTGGAACATGGACAGTAAGCGTATGTGAGAAGCACGGATGTAGATGAATAGCATCCCTTACACTTGTACAGTGGGCATCCTGTGCAGCTGTATATGGCAGCCCCAAAACCACCACGGTTTCAAAACTACTTTGATGGCAGGAAAACCACTGGCTACACAATGTCTGTTAATTACTAAAATGCCCTAATACTGCAGGTGTGCGAGAGTGTGTGTGCGGTGTCCGTGTTTCTGCCTGTTCATATACACCCAATGAAAGTCTCCAAATCCACTCCCAAAAATGCACAGCTTGTGCCTGAGCACCTCTGTCTCTGAGACAAAAGGCTACTGGGTATATGCTACACTCAAGAGCTGATGTAGAAGGGAGCCACAAACAAGAATTATATCCCCGCTGCAGAGTGAGTCAGATGAATGCCCGTTTTTATCTTATTGTCTTTTGGTAAACCTCCAGGATGATTTTAGCCTCTCTTTACGTAATACTGACAATGGATTCCTAGAGGATGCAAACCGAGGCAGGCTGCCATGAGGCACAGTTCTCCCGGAGTCTGCACAAGTTTCCCACTGACCAGGCCCTGGCGACCATGTTGGTAGGAGTGCCAGAGGCAGAGTGAAGCAAGCTTATTTGGCAAATATCTGATAAACACTGTGTATTCTGTTGACAGTCTTTGGTGCTGTACCCCAACTACTCCACCGTACGCTCTTCGGATAGGATTTGTCAACTTAAGTAAAGAGAAAACTATATGACAGATGCAGATCCTATGCATATTAGCCCATAGCTTTGATGGTCAATTAATAGAACATTCCAAGGGGTGCCTGGTGGCTCAGTCGTTTGAGTGTCCGACTTCAGCTCAGGTCATGATTTCACAGGTCATGAGTTCGAACCCCGCACTGGGCTTGCTGCTGTCAGCACGGAGCCTTCTTTGGATCCCCTTTCCTCCTCTCTGCTCCTCCCCTGCTCACACTGTCTCTCCCTCTCTCTCATTAATGTTTAAATAAACACTAAAGAGAGAGAGAGGGAACATTCTAATACTGTTCCACTAAATTCTTAACTAAAATATAAAAATTCTAGGTTGAAATTACAGATTCCTTCATTTCTACCAACAGTCCAAAATGGGGGTTGATATGACTTGTCACACCGAAATTTTTTTGCCCCATTATAGTATGAAACATGAGAAAGCTCTTGCACGAAACTCTACAAAACTAAATGAACCAGGCTTTCTGCGGTCTCTTACTTAGTCTTTCTGACAACAACTATAACTAACTATATTACGGATGCGATATACAAAGTCAAGGCAGTGAGGAGCACCCACAACCCAAAGAGCCTCCTTCTCAATCAGGATATTGGTAAAGAGCCACGACTCTGGGGTCCTAAAAATTTCCGAAGTCCATATAACCAACGAGAGTCTAAGCCAGACCCAGAATCCAGGTTGCCCGACTAGGCATTTAGAGTTCTATTCAACAGCACACCTCCCTGCGTCTGCACGCTACCTCCAAATGACTGACAAGAACTCTCTGCAGTCATTTCTGAGGACAAACCGGTGCCAGAGATGAATCACAAGATGCTCCCATGAGAAACATACTAGCCCTAGAGGCCCCAATTCCCTATGTTCAGGATCCAGGGCCCTTTCTCTGACTTTCCAGAACTCAGCGACAGGATGCTGCATGGAGTTACTCTGCCCAGATTTAGGTTTCTGCAGGAAAGAGCTCACCCAGCCAACATAATAAAATCAATTTCTCTTAAAGGGAAAGAAAGGATTTTCTCTGCTCTGACTTTCGAACGTTATGTAATGAATGCCTTTCCCCTCTGAATAAAGTCAGTGGGTCTCCCTCGTCCATATGCAGCAGGGTCACAGGGGACCTTGGTAAAAATGTAGAATTCGAAGCAGCACATCAGAAAATCAGACTTCAAAATTCTGGAATTCCTTCAGGGATCCGGGCCTGGTTCACCGAAGGAAGCCCCGGCCCCGTACTCGCTTTGAAAACCCAGACACGGGTTGTCCCCAGGGCAGCTCTGTGGGGGGCGCTGATGGCACCTCCAGACTATCTTCCCAAGGACTGATGGCATCCGATCCCCACGGTGGTAAAATAAAGTGACACGGAAAACGCGCTTATGTTTATAATGAACTACAATAACCACATATCAAAGAAGACACAATCATTTCACATTTCCCACTACAAAACTAAATCCTTAAAGGATCTCATTTTAATATGGTCTTTGAACAAATCACACAATGCACCTAAGGTATATATGACACATAAATCTTAAAATACTGTGACGCCTAGCATTCTCCTAAAATTGAAAATGGAAATTTACATTACTAATCATTTCACAAAGAATCTATTTGCAGTAGCACTGAAGTAGACACCTAATTCCCTAGATTCTGAATTCTATTAATAAAAATGTAAAGATTAAATGAGATAGTACCTAGGGGGGCTGCACATGAGTAGTATATGTGTGTCAATTCACACACACATAAAATACATGCCCCAGGAGAAGGCATTCAGTTGAAATCATTACCTCATAAATGATTGATAATTATATTTTCAAATCCCAGTAATAAGATGATTTGGCCATTCATAAATATGTATAATTTCTCTGTACCAACACTGTCGACACATAATTTGTTTTCCAACCCCACTGATTTTCTCCAGGCAGATGTATCATTTCCCAATTATGAAATTAAACATTCGATTTGAAAATATGTTGGCAGCCTAATTCCAGGTTTAATAACTTTCTGTATATTTTTAGGACTAGATTCTGCTAGAACTCTGGGGAAAACGATGAAATTCTAACTAGCTGAAAATTCTAAAGAACGTCGTCAGCCTGCGACCACAGTTCAAGTAAACTACCACCGCGGGTCAACTTGTTCGGAACACCATACGCTTTTAGAGTTGGGGAAGTCTTTGGGGAGAAGCCACGGCCACACGCTGGACAGGACGAAACAGACTGCCCTCCTGGGCACCCAGACTGAGGGACACACAAATGCACTGACCCCTGGTCTCCGTACTTTTCAAAATACAGAACAAGCATCCGTGGAATCTGATGGCAATTTCATAGTCCAACCTTAATCTGAATGCTTGGTACTGAACTAATCCTACACAAAGCAACACCCAGTTATAATATACAAGGATCTTGAAATCCTAGTGAAGATTCATATTCAGTTTGTCAGGTGTTCTGCAGAAAGAGAAACAAATCAGAAAAAAGACTGCTCAAGATGGCAGACACACCGTTTTAATTTGATTGAAATTTTTCCCAGTAATCAAGGAACTTGTGCGCTGTGATCCACAGAGAACAGGAGAGACCTGGCATGTTCTTGTACCCTGCTGCGTCCCTCCCACAGAGCCAACGTCGGGCCACGGGCATCTGCCCCATGCCGCCACAGACACAGCCTGACCTGGACTGTGGGCCTGGGGTCCTGTGGGGTTACCTGACCTCTCTCCAATGACCACAGCCCTAGGATTTACAGTCTGAGTACCAAGTGCTTGCAGTTCCCATCATGTAGACCAGAGAAGCAGAGAGATGGAGACAAAGATGGGGGTGAGGGGAAAGAGAGAGAGAAAGAATAAGAAAGAGACAGAGAGAGAACACAGCAACTACCCAGAAAGGAACAGAGAGGCGACTAGTTTCATTGGTTCCCTGGGAAGGTCACATCCCTCCTCCTGGGAACAGGAGACCCAAGCTCTCTCTCCAGAAAACAAAACAAGAACCTGTTTTTTCTTAAACATGTATGAGCTGGATTCTGTCTGAACCAAATATCCTTAATCTCCTCATAAAATCACTATATGTACATGATGTAAATACACATGAAGTCACATATATACATATATGTAATTAAAAGCTTTAAAATATAAAAGAGGAAAGGGGTCTGACCTTCTTATCATCTTGGAAATAAGTACATTTTTCATACATCCACACTGTCCGCATTGTTTTTTAGAATTCAAAATAAATTTTAAATTTAAATTTGAAACGGATTCCATTAGTGCAGGACAACAGAAAACAGAAAATACAAATAAGCAATGTGATTTTAAAAGGGTAGAGTTAAAATACTTAAAATACTACCATTAAAAAAACAGTATGTTGATAGAGATACAGACATATATATAGAGTATATAGATATTTTTCATAATTATATACAAACAAAATGCCATAGTTACTTTGTAACATGCAGTCTTTGATTCATATTTTCTCCTGACCCCCTTATATATCAGTAATCATTTTATGCAGTTGTCATTTTAATAACCCAGTCATATCTAATTAGCTGATGTATTATAATTACCTACTCCATCTGCTTTTTTGAATATTTAAGTTGTCTCCCATTTCCCACTATTAACAGAGGTTGCAACAGAAACCTTTGCTTTCTTGTCCATTTTTTTTTTAACATTTATTTATTTTTGAGAGACAGAGACAGATTATGAGCAGGGAGGACAGAGAGAGGGACACACAGAGTCGGAGGCAGGCTCCAGGCTCCGAGCTAGCTGTCAGCACAGAGCCCGATGCGGGGCTCAAACCCACAAACTGTGAGATCATGACCTGGGCCGAAGCCAGACGCTTAACTGACTGAGCCACCCAGGCACCCCTCTTATCCATTTTCTTAAATAAATTCTCCGAGATGGGATTACTGTCTCAAGCCAGGTACCATTTTAGGGCTTTGGAATCACTGAAAAATTTCACTCCAGGGAGTTTTCGCTTTATGGGCTCAGTAGGCATATCAGAATGCCATGCTGGGTACCAAAATTTTTTCTTTTTTTTTTTGTCAAGTCTGCGGATCTAAAGAACAAACAAGTACATTAGGCACTAATTACCAGAGAAAATGAACATTTTCTTGAACTTCTTTATTTCTTATTTATAGTTTGCACATTCTCCATTTTTCTACCATCATGACAATCTTTTCTTTTTTTTTTTTTTTTTACTTTTTTAAAATTTATTTTTGAGAGACAGAGAGAGATAGCATGAGCAAGGGAGGGTCAGATAGAGAGGGAGATACAGAATTTGAAGCAGCCTCCAGGCTCTGAGCTAGCTGTCGACACAGAGTCCAACCTGGGGCTCGAACTCACAAACTATGAGATCATGACCTGAGCTGAAGCTGGAGGCTTAACCGAGAGCCACCCAGGCACCCTGACAATCTTTTCTTATATTATTGTTCATTATATAAGAGAGAGATGAACTTTTTAACTAGCAAATATATGTTACTTTTTTGCCTATTAGTCATCAAAAGTTCATTTCACAATGATTTTGTCATTTAGAAGTTTGAAATTTTCATCTTTATTCAATCTTTGACTATTATTTCCGCCTTTGATTTTCCAATAGTCTATAAATACTGACACTCCCTTAACTATTTCTAAAGTTTTCTTTTTAGACTTAAAATTCTATCTCTGTTGAATTCATTTTGATAAAGAATATAATCTGAAGCTTTTTGTCTCAGATTTTCTGGTGGCAGAATTAATAATCACATAAAATTTAGATAAGAGTTCTTAACTTGGCATTCAAGGGCTTACAGTCAACTTTGACTATTTTAAATTATCTCTGAAAAGCTGCATGCCTATGCATTTGTAAGTTTTACTAAGTTTCAAACTTATATAAAATTTCAAATAGGTATATAGACTCTAAATGGTGAAGAATTTTGCTTTAAAGAGTTAAATAAAGATTGAGCATACAAGTGGTTCTTTTCTTTAAAAAGGTAGTAAACTCTTTTTAATTTCGGAAGAGCAGACATAATTGCCTGATGTTTTGGCCACTGAAACATTTATTTAAATAAAATGTCACACGAAGCCCAAGAGATAACGGCAAAGTTCTATTAAATCAGGCATCGGAAAGCCTAGAAATCTGCAGCAGAATTTTAAAATATTTTTTTAGAAGATGGTTCAAGGAAGCAAACTATGTGTCCTGAAATTCATCTTCTACTGTTTATTTGGATTTCTCAGAAGGATTTATGATAACTCAAATTTGCCATGGTTACAGAATCTGAAATAACTCCTGTAGGGGACCAGTTAAGGAAGATGCACCCTTGCCGCAAAGAGCTGAATGTAAAGTGACCCAAGTCATCAGCCTACACCAGAGCCTCTGGCGTTAGTGCCAAGCTGGACTGTCGGTGTCACAGAGGGAGGTTCTGGGCTGAGCAGGGCCTGCTCGCCATGAAATCAACCCCAGATAGCAGGGGAGGCTGCAGAACACCACCCGCTTCATCTGCTGGAGTTCGTGTGCCCATTTTAGAATGTAACGGGAAAAAAATGCACCCACATCTGAATTTAAATGTCTGGAAGCCCACACAAATATAATGATTTTTTCAGGCAGTAAAATTCAGTTCTTTCTAGGTTTCCTGTGATGTCAAATACTAATAATATTGCCCAAAACAGTTCATTTTTATTTAATAAATAATACAGCCATTTGATCTAAAAACTATTGCAATGCAGGATTAGTTATGCCAAACTTAGCCTTCACTCCAGATGCTATTTTAGGACAGAGCTCTGACAATTTTTTTTTTTTTTGCTTTACAACCAATTTCCACAAATCAGGACCAAATAAAGAACCATACGAAAAACATGGAAATGTATACGCAACCAATATTAAAGATAAATCATTATGTAGAAGCCATTAAGTTCTTTTCTTTTAATACTAAGAGAGTGAACAATAGCATTGTTTTATCTTTTTGTTTTGCACTTGCTGTTCTAAACAATTTGTTAGAGGAGATAAAATACTGAATATGTTGTCAAGGAAGAAGAGATAGTATGTGAATCTAGGACTAAATGTGGTCATCCAAACAACTGAGCAGAAGAAAATTCAAGTATTAGCTTAAAACAAAAAAAAAAATGAATAAGCCTTAATGTTACTGTGTCACTTGTTATTCAATAAATTCACAGCATAGTTCCCTGGAATATATTTCAAGACAAATCAATTTGCTCATTTGCAGACAGAAAAGAAAATAATGCTGGCTTTTGTCGGAATGGCTTACAGGCTAGCCATGTTGATGAGCAGTCACCTAAAGTGTCATTTGCAAAATGGAAATAATATACACCTCAGTCGTGACGGAAGGGATGTATTTTTCCAGGTGGATCACACTCCTCTATTTTGTGCTACCTGACAGTCTTTTTCTGCATATCGAGGACACCGTCCCTAACAACTCACTTCAGGTGCTGGCAGTGTTCTGACTATAATGCTGCCTCTCTAGAAATGTGGTCACCAGCCCTCACGTCTTCCATCCACATCCATCCTAGCTTGTCATCCATCTGTCCCTCAGGAGGCACATCTTGTCTGACTTTCAAGTAGCGGTCAGAAAGCGTTGTTTTAAAAAACAGCAAAATAAAGAAGATGAAGAGGACATATGTGAGTCCCAAATAGCCCTCACAAGGGAAGAGAAAAACATCGTTTTCACCACATTGTCTTTTCAGGAATTATCCCATCATAAGAAAATATCATAGAAATTCAGTGGGCAGTATAAAGAGAAAAAAATTTTATGTATCCTCAATTCTTGGAGTATAGGAAGGGACTTGGACATTTGTGTCAGAAAAAACTGGACATACAATTCTCCTCCGCCACGCAGGAGCCATAGGGACCTTGGATAAGTCACGTAACTGAAACATCCATGTCATCATCTGTAAAACTGAGAGAATGCTGAGCACTGTCCCGATGTGAGCGTAGGTGGGCTTAGTGTCCCCTGGCATGATGAGTTCTGAGAGGCTTATTGCATATACTGTTTTTAATCAATAATCAGAATCAGAAATGGAATACCGAATATCCCAATTATTTCATAGATGAGAAAACTGTGACTTAGAAAGACTGATTAACATATTCAACCTCACAAATGGCCAATGAGTGACTAATCTGGGATTTTCCCACAAAATATATCTGATTTTAGCTATTATGCGAGGCTTTATCCTAGGGAGATGTTCCCAAGTTAATCATGTAGCAAACAAAATTTCCTGTTCCTTTAAAAAGGGAGGGAGTATAATCTGCCAGAGGATGTAAATATTTTATTTTTAAACATTCCTTAGTTACAAGTCCTTAATGATAATGATCAAAATAAGTGAATAATTGAGAACTAGGAGGTATTCCATAATAAAAAATTAGGTAAGTTATATTACTAGCTATTGGTACTTCCAATAAAAACAGTAGTTAAATTCTAGATTGTCAAAAAGGATAATCTAGGGATGATTACTTGTTAAAAAGCAAGCGTCTTCATTAAGTAAGTCTCAATAACTATGTAATACTCATGACATACATGGGTGTGGTATCATTTTGTTTCAAAAACTTAATTGCATAAGCACATCCTCACTTTCAATTACTTTGTTTTAATATACTCAATGAATTCCTTAAATAAATTACCATAATTGACCTTCACATGAGCAAAATGTCAGAAACCATCTCTTGGCATGTGGATTTGTCTCTCAGCTACAGATGAATCACCTTTCTCTTCAATAAACAAGGCCTTTGTACACAATTACTTTAATAATAGCCATCTATCATTAATCCAAAGATGGCATTTTGCCCACAACTAGATAATCAGTTCATTGACTATTGATTACAAGACACTTCTCGAGTCAAGCTTACCTTGGCATTTCATGCGCCAAGGTTCAAAGCCCTGAGCTGGTTAAATGCAATGTTCATATTTATACTTCCCATGCATTTGCTTCACTTCAGTTAACATGGTTAAACTTGGTTCATGTTTCCAGCCCTGGGATCAAGTTCTGAGAGCTGGAAAATGGAGTCGGTTCATTGGCCTGGCTTGGGTCACAGCTTCACTGCTGAATCTTAGAGGCAACCATAAAAACGAGGAAGGGCTTCCCTAACGAGTAGCAGGATCTATGCCTAACATAGAGAACCGGATGTAAGGTAAGAACAAACAAGTACTCTCCACAGAAGAAGTGTCCTGCATCCAACATTTTTAGCTTTAGTTTTCAAATGGCTGTCATGTCAGAATTCACCTGAAAAATTTGTTAGGAAACGCAAATGCCCAGGCCCTGCTCTCTCAATGACACTAGGGCCCGCATGTATTCTGTAGTTTAGCTCTCCAAGACGATTCTGACTTTGATATACCTAAGTAGTTGAGAACTACTGGTCCACACCACTGTAAGTTTCAGCATCTGATATTTGGATTTCAGGTTGCCCCAGAATAAAAGAATTTCAGAGCTCAAAGATCTTAATGGTGTTTATAACCTATGCCCTTCCTTGCGCTATTTTAACCAACTAGTTGCCAAATGTCTCTTTAATTTTGGAATCAAAATCTCCAGAACCAAGAACGTGAATGGTCAGTGAATTCTCCAGGTAACTCTGCGCAGCAGCCAGAGCTGAGATCAAAGTCAACATCAGCAGAGAGAAGTCATGGTGACAGGAAGTAACCTTCATGGAATGGCGCTTTATCTGTGGTCTTCCTTCCAAATCTCATAACTTCAGTCGAATCATGATCAGAAATTCAGATGAACGCTGATGGATGGATATTCTAAAAACTCCCTGACCAGCACCCCTCAAAACTGCCAAAGTCATCAACGGTCATAAAGATAAGGAAAGTCTGGGAAACCGCATTGACAAGAGGAGTCTGGGAGACATACCTACTACTAACATGGTATCCTGACCGGGATCCCAGGATGAAAACACAACAAAAAACAACACTAGGAAGAAAACTGAAGAGATCTGAATAAACTATGAACTTTAGTTAGTAATCATGTACCAACAATGGTTCATTGATTATGAAAAATGAAATACAGGAATGTTACATGTTAATATTAGGGAAAATTGAGTGTGAAGCATATGCAAACTCTCTGAACTATTTTCTCACAGCTCTGTAAATCTAAAAATGTTCTAAAAAATAAAGTTTACTAAAAAAACCATCTAAAAATCAGTTAAAGCAAAAAAAAATTGACAAATTTTGATAAATCCTTCAAGTTTTCTTAAATCCTACAACATGATGAACACTCAGTCTCCCAACTCTTCACAGAAAGACAGGCCCCTTTGGGGTCTGGACCTCACATCCGAAGGCAACATCATCTTCACACATGATCTGTGATGCGTGCTACGTCTTCTAGGAGCGCACTTTTAGTTAATTATAAGAGGCATGAGAATTAAATATCAAAACTGTGAAACAGATTGAGTGCAGACCAATTTTGGACTTTTCTTATTTTTTTTATCATACTTTTCATTGCCTTCATACACACCTTAATTCAACAGCTATCTTTTGTTTGTTTGTTTGTTTGTTTGTTTGTTTGTTTTCGTATGTGGCCATTTTAATAAGCAAGGAAACCTACACACATGGCTTGTCCTGGGCTTCAGGATGAGTAGCTACCTGCCCCAGAATCTTTTCCTTTTTTTTTTTTTTAATTCAAGTTCAAGTTAGTTAACATAAGTGTAGTCCTGGCTTTAGGTCTAGAACCCAGTGATTCATCTCTTACATATGACACCCAATGCTCATCCCCAAAAGTGTCCTCTGTAATGCCTATCACCCGTTTAACCCAGCCCACCATTCACGCCCCCTCCAACACCCTCAGTTTGTTCTCTGTATTTACTGGTCTCATACGGTTTGCCTCCTCTGTTTTTATCTTATTTTTCCTTCCTTTCCCCTGTGTGCATCTGTTGTGTTTCTCAAATTCCACATGAGTGAAATCATAATAAATCTTTCTTTGATTCCTTTTACTTAATGTAATACCCTCCACTTCCATCCACGTTGTTGCAAATGGCAAGATTTTATTCTTTTTCATTGCTGAGTAGTATCCCATTGTGTGTGTGTGTGTGTGTGTGTGTGTGTGTGTGTGTGTATATATATATATATATTATACATCACATCTTCTTAATCCATCAGTCAATAGACATTTGGGCTCTTCATAATTTGGCTACTGTTTATTGGACTGCAATAAACACTGGGTGCATGGGCCCATTCAAACCAGCAGCCACGCTGGAAAACAGTATGGAGGTTCATCAAAAAGTTAAAAACAGAACTACCCTACAGCCCAGCAACTGCACTACCGGGTGTGTATCCAACTGATACTAGAGCTATCTTTTCCATTCTACCTTCCAGCACTTATGGTGACTCTCACTGAGAGGAGAGCTCTCCCCTGCCTCCCATCCCCTTGCTTTGTGTATTGTTCAGCTGAATTACTATTCATGGTAACACAACAGGCACAAACAAGCCCTCAGGAGAGATTCCGCAGGCAGCCTTGTGGAGAGCCAGCACCCAGGAAGCTGCGGGCATCCATCCACATATAATACGGGTTATATCAGTTATGAGTTGGCAGTCTTAATAAATCACTTAGACGGCGGTCAGCAATTATCACAGCTTCTCCTGGTAAAATATCTACTTTGGCTATACGAGGAATCGCTACGTTTTTGATGTTTCAATACGAAACGGTCTTATTTTCTTCCAGTTACTTTTACCTGCTATTATTTGTCAATCTTCCCTTTCCTGCTAGGCGGCTGGTTTTCTTAAAAATAGCTTTGTCTAAATTTATTAAATTTTCAGTGACTTCTGGTTACTTAAACACTCTAATTTCAGTGAAGAGGACTTAATACTTGTCGATTTTAAGATGCTAGCATCCTTCTAAAGTCAATCCGCCTTTCTCTAGTATTAAGGAGAGCAGAGGCCACGTCCTATAACCTATCTCCTCTCTCTCTCTGTCACTTCTAGGATGTGGGAGAAGACAAAGGAAGGATAAAGGAAAAGGGGAAACTTTCATGTGACCTCCCTTGTGGAGTGTGATGTCTCCTTCCTGCAAGGGGCTCCCACTCATACAGTTCCGGGAAAGATGAAGCTTTCCTCTGCTATGTGAGAGGAGCTCAGATCAGGGCATCTGCCTTCAGCATCAAGAGACCCTTGGAGCAAGGCCAACTCCTCTAGATGATCCCCTGTGGACCTTCAAGTCACATGTTTAGGAACACCACACCACGGGGTCCCCCGGAGAGCCTGAAAGCCCCCTCATCTGTCCCTGCTACACAATTCTGAGCCCCAGGCACAGGCTGGACCCATCTCTCATACTTCCCAGACACGAGAAATTCAACAAATGCCAGCCAGCCACCAATCACACTTCTTCCCTTAGTCAACTTCAGTAAGCGCGGGGAAGGAGACACGGTCTCCACTCTGCCAGCATTCCCCAACTCTGCCAGTGATTGTCAGGACCTCGGGAAGGGAACAGTCTCCAGTCTTTGCTCACGCAGGGGGCATCACCTCTGCTCACACTGCACGGCCCCCAAAGCCGTCATGCTTCCTCACTCTCCCCTCCCACCTGGGGAGTGCTGAGCGTATGGCAATCATCGTGTGAAATGGCACCTCCTGTCACCCCTAAGTGAGAACTCACAGCTGGCCAACCTGTGAAGGTAGAATGTCATTGAATCCACAGATTGCCATTCCCGAGTCCAGAGAAGATGCCACCTAGCACACCCACCCCCAGTTACATACTATCTCACTGTATCCAACAAGGAGAGGAATGAGGAGCTTGGGCGAGGCTGGCATGGGCTTTCCCATGGAGCAAGGACACTGGCACAAAAAGCTAAATCCAGAGACATTTGAAACTGACAGTGCCTTCCTTCCCTAGGACTTCACCAGGGCCAGGCCTCCAAAAAGGCCAATGACATCACCAATGACCCAAGGGGCCAACCCCAAGCTAATCAGTCATTTCAGCGCAGAACAAGGACAGTGAGGCCCACGGGTTTCCATGAGAATTTCTTTAACCAATAAAGGGCTGGCCGTTTCCTTCAAACTGAAATGTTACGACCTCCTGAATCTTTGTGCAAACCAAGTGCTCCATTTCCTTTTTTCTCTTTCTTTTACTAATTACACTGATATTAACTGTTTTCAATACAGGCGTAGAAGAAGACAAGCGCATCCACATACACCTGTTATCATGTCACTAGTGTTCTACGAACATTATCTCAACTTTCCCAGCAAGTAGGAAAGACAGAGAACACGAATCCCATTTACAGGGGAGGGAACTAAGTAAAATACTGTTGAATTCCAGCCCAGCTAAATTTAAACAGTCTGTGCCTTTCGAGTTTCAGGGCGTCCGTTTCCACTGCATTCTCATTCCCTAACGTGACCACTTACCAAACACTGGCAAACAGTCAAAGCCACAACCAAGTACTGACGATCCTGGGGAGCGTGGAGAAATTAACTACACCCAGCCCTGCTCTCAGGGAGCCTCCAGTCCAACGCCGAGAATCTCTCTTCCCCGAGGTTTCACTTTTGCTTTCTATTGCACTTCATCTTTTTGCAGTAAATATTACAATTTGAGGAATCGCTGATAAAAGCACAGGGAGCTTTCTGAACATAACTTATCTTAGGATGGGTGCTGAAACCAGTAGCATACGAGAGCAAACATACGTTTGTCTCTGAAATATAGTCAACAGATAATTTACACAATGGGTAATTTGCACAGATTTGCAACTGATTTATCGTCTACACTTAAAAATGTATTTGCAATTTTTTTCCTTTGAGTTTCTCTTCAGTGAATGACACTCACAATGCAACACAATGATTACATTTGATCATATGACAGTTACTTGGTACTTTCTAACTGACTATCATTGCAAAGAACGATACAGGACTGTAGTTCCCCTTTGAGGCATCTATGTTCCCAAGACCTCCGTGCCTGAAACCACGACAGGTCTGAGGCCTATACATGTGATGTTTTTTCCTCCACATACGTACTTACAATAAAGCTTAACTTATCAATTAGGCACAATAAGAAATTAACATAAGTACTAATAATAAAATGGGACAACTGTAATAACATACTGTAATACAAGTTATGTGAAGGTAGTCTCTCTCTCTGTCTGTCTCTCTCTACCTTATTGTACATGCTCACCCATCTTCCTGTGCTGATGGGGAATGATAAAATGTGTACACGATGAAATGAAGGTGACTGAGACGGGCATGTATGGGCAGCACTAGGGCACCGGTGATGTGACAAGATTGGTCAGAAGGAAGATCACCTGTTTCCAGCCTCATTTGAGCACAGGTAACGAAACCCCCAGGAAGTAAAGCTGCAAATGAGGGTGCGGGAGGGTGCGGATGTACTTTTAAATCACTGCTACAATGATTCTTAAATTTGTCTATTCTTTGGGATCATCTGGGTTTTAAAAAATATAGATTGATACCTGGGTGCCCGGCCCCAAGAAATTCTGAAGTAACTAGGCTGGAGTGTGGACTGGATTAGGGTGGTGGTGGTAATTTTTAAATGTAGCAATGTAGCAATTTTAAATGTAGCAGAAAAAACTACTGCTGGGGCATCTGGATGGCTTAGTCAGCTAAGCGTCTGACTCTTGCTTTCAGCTCAGGTCATGATCTCAGGGTTTATGGGTTTGAAGGTTCCACACAGACAATAAGGAGCCTGGTTGGAATTCTCTCTCCCTCTCCTTCCCTCTCTTTCTCTCTCTCTACCTCTCTCTCTCTCTCTCTCTCTCCCACACACACATGCATGTACATTCATGGTCACTCACTCTCAAAATAAATGGGTAAATTAAAAAAAAACTCAACTATATATGAAAAAATTGTGTACCCTTATGATATTTAGAATTTCCTTTATAAGAGATGAAACTGAAGACCAACCGTAAATTACCCGCTCATGAGGATGATAAAATGACAATGGCAGTCATCTAACCTCTCTACCAAGCACACCCAGTGTCTATATGGAGATGTAAAATCAAGCATTCATACATGTGTGTTTTTCATATAAGGTTTCATGCTTTGTTACATACTGCTGGACTATTTTAAAAGTGGTTACATACCAGAGCAATATTTCAAAAAGAATCATTTGCTTGGGCCTAAATTTAACCTTCATTCATAAACTATCTGAGTTTACCATGAAAAGCTCAGTATCTTCACATGTTACCATGAAAAGAAGAAGTGGTGTATATAATGGAATCTGATTCAGCCATAAAAAAGAACGAAATCTCACCATTTGCAATGGCATGGATAGAGCTAAAGACTATAATGCTAAATGAAAGAAGTCAGAGAAAGACTAATACCATATTATTTCACTCATATGTGGAATTTAAGAAACAAAAGAAATGAGCAAAGGGAAAAAAAATGAGAGAGAGAGACAAATGATGAAACAGACTCTTGGGGCACCAGGTGGCTCAGTAGGTTAAGCATCCAATTCTTGATGTTGGCTCAGGTCATGATCTCATGATTCAGGGGACAGAGCCCCATGTTGGGCTCTGTGCTGACAGCATGGAGCCTGCTTGAAATTCTCTCTCCTTCTCACTCTGCCCCTCTCCTGCGCATGCTCTCTCTCTTTCAAAATAAATAAATAAACATTAAAAAAAAGAAAGACACAGACTCTTAACTACAGAAAACATACTGATGGTGACCAGAGAGGCGGTGGGTGGGGGATGGGTGAAACACGTGATGGGGATTAAGGAGGGCACTTGTGATGAGCACAGGGTGATGTACGGAAATGCTAAATTACTATACTGTACACCTGAAACTAACATAACACTGTTAAGTAACTGGAAATAAACACTTTGAAAAAGAGTTGAAACACATGAGATATTCAGAACATTAAACAACTGTTCATGGAAGTCAGAGACAATTGAAAAATACAGAGAAATGGAAAATGTGTAATAATAAAAATTTTTGTAAAATCTCATGTGATTTTTTTTTAATTTGAGAGAGAGAAATAGTGTATGGGTGAGTGGAAGAGATGGAGAGAGAGGAGAGAGGAGACAGAGGGAGAGGGAGGGAGAGGGAGAGAGAGGGAGAAAGAGAGGGAGAGGGAGAGGGAGAGGGAGAGGTGGAGAGAGAGAGAGAGAGAGAGACAGAGACAGAGACAGAGAGAGAAAATCCTATGCAGGCTCCATGCTCAGAGCAGAACCCAACTTGGGACTCGATCCCACGATCCTGGGATCATGACCTGAACTGCAATCAAGAGTTGGTCACTCAACCAGCTGAGCCACATGGGAACCCCCAAAACAATCTTTAAGTTCCTAATAAATGAAATAATATTATCCTGGGACCATCAAGGAAAATTAGTTTACACCAAAGTAAAAATGAAGAATTCCTGCTCAAAATATCTCTCCTTCTAAGCTGGGTATATTTACCTAAACAACTTCTGTGCATAAACACTTATCTTCAATTGTCCAATGTTCTCAGTGGGCTAAGCAATAGAATGAGCTTGAGACTCTGGGTGACATGTTTAGGGCGTATCCCCATGTTTAATTTATTACTGCAGAAGAGTTTCATTTTCTCTAAGTATCAGAATAAAGTCAGGAGCCAGAAGTCAGATCATGAAAATGTGAGAGGAAGAGAATTTTTACCCTCCTACTGCTCAGCCACCACAAAGATGCGAAATAGCTAAGACAACAGTCACATCGGGACAACAACACAGATGTCCTCTGGAGCTGAAATCAGATATCAATTTGTAGAATGTTATGAATGGAATTATCCCATGACCCTAATATAGGACTTCTGGACTACACAATAGTAGGCAAGTTATTAAAGACTTTGCATTTTTTTAATGCAAGGTCTTTATTAATACTAATAATTTTTCTTAACTTAGACTGTGATATCTTTACACACTGCTCCAGTTAAATAGGGCTAAGCAAAACTGTTATGCATATGTACCCCTAGCTTAAAAGGTCTGGTGACAGTGAAGACATGCTAAATGTTTCCAAATATAATGCAAACTCAGAAAAAGACTTGAGAATGAACATACACCATAAATAATATAAGTGCAACAATACTAATAACCAATAACTCATGATTTATTAAACGCTATTTACACATTTAATTCAGCCACTTTTCTAGGGACTCATTTACATGCCACTATGGAGCCACCACAGCGGCACTGAGAAATCGGGTCCCGAGTTACGACACTTCTAATCTCATCTGTAATCGACCTAATTATGCAGAGTATTTGTGAGGCTTACGTTGTACTTCTTACTAGGCTGGATTTGGAGCGTCTTAAGATTTTTAATTAACAGAAAGGATTACTGAAACTCCATTTAAAATTTTTGACTGTTTATATTAGAAATCATTGGATTTACCATGGTTTTCCATCACTGAATAAAGGGCTCTCAGCGTGTGCATGCATGTGTGTGTGCAGGCATGTGAATGCACGCCCACACGATATGGACTCTAGTTTTAAGATGAGTCAGGAAGGATTATTTATAGGAAGTTTATTTTATGTTGCTATCTTGTGACTCGCAGTAAGAAAAGTGAAAGCAAATCCTAAAACACAGTTGTGTTTTGTTGGGGGACTATTTCCATTTCCAATTCCTATGGAGAACGTGATCAACCTCTAATGTACTTTTGCACTAAACTGTAAACAATTAGTATGTATTAACAGGGTCCTAGGAATTACTTACTGATTTCCTAACAAATACACAGTAGGTATTCATATGCAGAACTTCAATTTTACTGCTCTGGAAGAAGATATGTGGAAAATCCAGTATTTCTCTTCTTCAAATCATATTTAAAAGTATTTTTCAGAAGATTTTAAAGCTGAGGTCATTAGCTGATTGCCACATCTAATTTTTTTTATTGAAGTATAGTTGAGATACAATATTACATTAGTTCTAGGGGTACAACATAGTGATTCCACCTTTGTACACACTGTGAAAAATAACCTCAATAAGTCTACCTACCAGATCTCACCACAGGAAGTTAATATAATATTGTTAATTATGGTTCCCATACTATGCATTATATCTGGTGGCTTTTTTATTTTATAATTGAAAATCTGTACTTTAAAAAATTTTTAATGTTTATTTATTTTTGAGAGAGAGAAAGAATGAGAATGGGGGAGGGGCAAAGAGAGGGAGACACAGAATCTGAAACAGGCTCCGGGCTCTGAGCTGTAAGCACAGAGCCCAACGCAGGGCTCGAACCCATGAACCATGGGATCAAGACCTGAGCCGAAGTGAGATGCTTAACCAACTGAGTCACCCAGGTGCCCAGTGAAAGTCTGTACTTTTTGATATCCTTGACCCATTGCCCACCCTTTCCCTGTTCACCTCTGTTCTGGCTATTAACAATGTGCTTCCTTTATCTATGAATCTGGGTTTTCATTGTTTTAATATTTTAGATTCCACACACAAGTGAAATCATGCAGTATTTATCGTTCTCTGACTTATATTTCACTTAACATAAGACCTTCTAGATCCATTTGTATTGTTGCAAGTGACAGAATTTCATTCTTTTTATGGCTGAGTAATGTTCCATTGTGTATATCCATCCATGAACTTACATTGTTTCCATATCTTGCCTAATATAAATAATGTTGCATAAACAGAGCAGTGCATATGTCTTTTTAAATTAGCATTTTCCTTTTCTTGATAGATATCCAAAAGTGGAATTGCTTGGTCAGATAATAGTTCTATTTTTAGTGGGCTTTTTGTTTGGTTGGTTTTCTCTTTAAATTTTTATTTAAATGCCAGTTAGTTAGCATGCAGTATAGTGCTAGTTTCAGACGTAGAATTTAGTGATCTCGATACTGTTTTCACTAGTGGCTGTAACAACGTACATTCTTACCGACAGTATCTGAGGATTCCCTTTTCTGCACTTCCTCATCAACACTTGTTATATCTTATCTTTTTGATACTAGCCATTCTGACAGGTGTTAGATGTGGTTATGATTTGCATCTCCCTGATAATTAAGGATGTTTAGCACCTTTTCATGTGCTTATCCGCTATCTATATGTGTTCTTTGGAAAAAATGCCTATTCAGATCCTCTGCCCATTTCTAAATCATTAGGTTTTTTTTCCTTATTGAGTTGTATGCGTTCCCTATTTTTTTTAATATTAACCCCTGTTGATATATGACCTACCAATACCTTCTCCCATTCAGTAAGTTGCCTTTTCTTCTTTTCAGTTTTTATTTAAATTCCAGTAACAACATATAGTGTAATATTAGTTTCAAGTGTACAGTATAGTGACTCAACACTTCCATACAACACCTGAGCTGATCACAGTAACTGCGATACTTAATCTCCAGCACCTATTTTTCCCATCTCCGTACCTACCCGCCCCCTCCTCTGGCAACCTCAGTTTGCTCTCTACAGTTAAGAGCCTGTCCTTGGTTTGCCTCCCTTCCTGTTTTTTCTTTTCCCTTTGCTTGTCTGTTTTTTTAAACTCTACATGGATGAAATCATAAGGTTTTTGTCTGTCTTCTGACTAACTTATTTCACTTAGCATAATATTCTCTATCTCCATTCACATCTTTGTAAATGGCAAGATTTCATTCTTTTTTATGGCTGAGTAAAATTCCATTCTATATATATATACCACGTCTTCCTTCTCCATTCATCAGTCGATGGGCACTTGCGCTGTTCTCATATTTTGGCTATTATGATAACGTTTCTATAAACACTGGGTGCGTGTCTCCCTTTGAATTAGTATTTTTGCATTCTTTGGGTAAATATCTAGCAGAGCAATTGCTGGATTGGAGGGTAGTTCTATTTTTAACTTTTTGAGAAATTCCACGCTGTTCTCCACAGTGGCTGCACCAGTTTACATTCCTTCCCACCCACAGTGCAAGGCAGCTTCCCTTTCTCCACATCTTCACCAGCACTTGTTGTTTCTTGTGTTCTGGATTTTAGCCATTCTGACAGGGTGTGAGGTGATATCTCATTGTAGTTGTGATGTGTATTTCCCCGATGATCAGTGATGCTGAGCATCTTACCATGTGACTCTTGGCCACCTGCATGTCTTCTCTGGAGAAATGTCTATTAATGTTCTCTCCCCATTTTTAAGTGAATTACTCACTTTGGGGGTGCTGAGTTTTATAAGTTCTTTTTATATTTTGGGTACTAACCCTTTATCAGATACGTCATTCACAAATATCTTCTCCTGTTCCCTAGGCTGCCTATAGTTTTTTTGTTATTGCCTTCACTGTGAAGAAGCTTTTTATTTTGATGAAGTCCCAATAGTTTATTTTTGCTTCTGTCACCTTTGCCTCAGGAGACCTATACAGAATAAAGCTGCTACAGCAGTGCCAAAGAAGTTACTGCCCGTGTTCTCTTCCAGGTCTTTAATCCATTTTGAATTTCTTTTTATATTTGGTATAAGAAAGTGGTCCAGTTTCATTCTTTTGCATGATGTTGTCCAGTTGTCCCAGCACTATTTGTTAAAGAGAATTTTTCCTACTACATATCCGTTCCACTTTGTTGAAGATTAATTGACTATTAAACATCTGAAAATGACACAAAGAAATGGAAAAGCATTCCATGCTCATGGACAAGAAGAACAAATATTGTGAAAAGATCTATACAGCATGGGGCACCTGGATGGCTGAGCTAATTAGGCATCCAACCCTTGATTTCAGCTCAGGGCAAGATCTTACAGTTCAGGGAATTGAGCCCCACATGGGGCTCTGTGCTGACAGCGTGGAGCCTGCTTGGGAGTCTCTATCTCGGTTCTTCCCCCACTCATGCTCTCTCTCTCTCTTTCTCTCTCACTCACTCTCTCTCTCAAAAAAAATAAACTTAAAAAAATGTCTATACCCAAAGCAGTCTAATATAATCCCTATTAAAACACCAACAGCATTTTTCACAGAGCTAGAACAAATAATCCTAACATGTGTATAGGACCACAAAAGACCCCGAATAGCCAAAGCAACCTTGAAAAAGAAAAGCAAGGCTGGAGGCATCACAATTCCAGACTTCAAGCTGTACTGCAAAGCTGCCGTGATCAAAACAGTATAGTATTGGCACAAAAATAGACACTTATATCAATGGAACAGAATAGAAAACCCAGAAATGAACCCATAACTATAAGCTACCCTTTCATTTTGTTGATTTCCTTCGCTGTGAGCTTTTTAGTTGGATGTAGACCCATTTGTTTAGTTTTCCTTTTGTTACCCTTGCCTGTGGAGGCAGATCCCAAATAAAAAAAAAAAAAAAAAACATCACTATGATGGACAAGAAGTTTACAGCCTAAATTTTCTTCCAGGAGTTTTATCATTTAAGGTCTTACTTGAAGTCTCTACCCAGTTTTTTTTCAAATACACATTTATGTGTTTATTTATAATTTTTATTTTTATTTACTTATACAAGTAGGCTTCACACCCAGCATAGAGCCCAATGCAGGGCTTGAAATCAACAATCCTGAGATCAAGACCTGAACTGAAATCAAGAGTCAGATACTTAACTGACTGAGCCACCCTGGAACCACTAGTCTTTAATCAATTTTAAGTTGAGTTTTGTATGTGGTATACGATACTGGCCCAGGTTCATTATTTCCCTTGTAGCTGTCTAGTTTTCTCAACACCATATTGAAGAAATTTTCTCTTCTCGACTGTACATTCTTGGCTTCTTTATCATAACTAACTGAACACCTCTGTATGGGTTTATCTCTGGTCTTTGTATTCTGTTCCACTGATGCATGGATCTGTTTTTATACCAATACCATGCTGTTTTGATTAATACATCTTTGTAGTATAGTTTGAAATCTGGAAGTGTGGTTCCTCTAACTTTGTCCCTCTTTCTCAAGAGTGCTTTATCTATCTGGTATCTTTGTGGTTTCATGCTAATTTTAGAATCATCTGTCCTATTCTGCATAAAATGCCATTGGAAGTTTGATGAGGATTCCTTTGAATGTATACATTCCTTTGGCTAGTATCGACATCTTCATGATATTAATTTTTCCAATATATGAACAGGGAATATATTTCCACTTATTTGTGTCTTTTTCAATTCCTCTCATCAATATCTCATAGTTTTCAGTGTACAAATCTTTCACCTTTTTGTTAAATTTATCCTAGATATTTTACTCTTTCTGATGCAATTGTATATGCTATTCTTTCCTTGATTTCTCTTTGTCATATTTTGCTGTTGATATATAGGAACACAACAGATTTTTGTATATTAACTCTATATCCTGCAACTTTACTGAATTCGTTTATTAGCTCTAACAATATTTCTGGTGGTCTTTAGAGTTTTCTATATACAGTAACATGTCATCTGTAAATAGTGACAGTTTTATCTCTTCCTTCCCAATATGAGGGCCTTTTATTTCTTTTCCTTACCTAACTGCAGTACCTAGGATTTCCGTCAGTAAGAGAGTGAGGAGAACAAACATCCTTGTCTTACTCCGATCCTAGAGAAAAAGCTTTCAGATTTTCACCCTTAGGTATGATATTAGCTAGGGGTTTGTCGTATATGATTTTATTATATTGAGGGCACATTCCCTCTAGACCTATTTTGTTGAGAGTTATTATGATAAATGGATTTTGAATTTTGCCAAATGATTTTTCTGCATCTATTGAGATGATTATATGATTTTATCCTTCATTTTGTTAACGTGGTCTATCACACTGATTGTTTTGTTGAAATAAACTATCCTTCCATCCCTGATATAAATCCCACTTGATTGTGGCATATAATCCTTTTAATATACTGTTGAATTCACGTTTGCTAATATTTTATCGAGGATTTTTATATCAATGCTAATCAAGGGTATTGCTTATAATTTTCTTTCTTTTTGCGTGATGTTTTTGACTCCTTTTGGTTTCAGGATTAAAACTGGACTTGTAAAATGAGTTGAAAAACATTCCTTCCTCTTCAATTTTTTGGAATAGTTTGAATATAGGCATTAAGTCTTCTTTGAATGTTTTGGTAGAATTTACCAATGAAGCCATCTGGTCCTGGGCTTCTGTTTGTTGGGAGGTTTTTGATTCCTGATTTCAGTCTCCTTAGTAGTAATTAGTCCATTCAGACTGTCTATTTCTTCATGATTCAGTCTCACATAGATTGTCCATTTTTTAGGAATGTATCCATTTCTTCTAGATTGTCCAATTGTTACCATATAATTGTTCACACTGGTCTCTTATAATCCTTTGTATTTCCATGGTATCAGTTGTAACTTCGTTTCTGATGTTATTCATTTGAAACTTCTCCTTTTTCTTTGGTGAGTCTAGCCAAAAGTTTGTCAATTTTGTTTATCTTTTCAAAAAACTAGCTTGTAGTCTCATTGATCTTCTCTATTGCCTTTTTAGTCTTTATTGAATTTCTTTCCACTCTGATCTTTATTATTCCGTTCCTTCTACTAATTTTAAGTACTGTTTATTATCTTGTTTCTTTAGTTCCTTTAAGTGTAAAGTTAGAGTTTGGGGATTATTTCTTAATTCTGGAGGTCGGCCTGTATTGCTAAGAATGTCCCTCTCAGAACCACTTTTGCCACATCCCACAGATTCCACTGCTGGATTTCTTTTAACTTTGCCTATAAGTATTTTGTTCCTTTCATTTCTTCAGTAACCCAGCTGTGGTCAGTAGAATGCTGTTCAACGTCCATGTATTTGTGGTTTTTCCGGTTTTCTTCATGTAATTGATTTCTAGTTTCGTAACACTGGTTAGAAAAGATGCTTGAAATGATCTCGACCTTTTTGAATTGAGACTTGTTTTATAATCTAATGTGACCTATCACAGAGAATGTTCCATTGGCCACATCTAGTTTTTAAGTGTAGTTAGTTTTGCTCAATGATCATCCACCCTTTTAACCAATTTAAATTTTATTTTATTTATTTTTTTTAACATTTATTCATTTTTGAGAGACAGAGTGCAAGCAGGGGAGGGGCAGAGAGGGAGGGAGACACAGCATCCGATGCAGGCTCCAGACTCTAAGCTGTCAGCAGAGAGCCCAACGTGGGGCTCAAACTCATGAACCATGAGATCATGACCTGAGCGGAAGTCAGTCCCCTAACTGACTGGGCAACACAGGCATTCCTAAGCATTTAAATTTTAAATAACTTAGCACAGTATTCAGAATTTTCATAATCTGGTTATTAATGTTATTTGCCTACTTTATAACTTTAGGTTTAAGACAGTACTAAGAACTCTTAGTACACTGCTCAAATCTACAAGAGTACTGTCTTCAATGCAGCAGATACATAATGAAACAGAGTAGGAAGGCCTTGCAACATCAAAAGAATATTATATACAGACACTTTATACACATATTTCTCAGCCCCTCAAAATTAACTGATCTTGTTAAAAAAAATCTAGTGCATGAGCTCCCAACCTGAAGTACTGTTTCCATAGTCTTGGGGTTCAGTCCCAGACAATTGTGATTCACAGCCAGCACTAAGAAGCATCAACTTATAACTTAGCAATAAAAATTTTTCCTAGAAGAGATTGCATCAGCTGCTCCCAGGCTTTCTACCAAACCAAAGCAAACCATAGAAATTTTACCTCAAAACTATATTGTTTTACACTTTCCTGCCTTTACTTGTTCCTAGAATGTCCTCTGTTTCCTCCCGGCCAATACTACTTCTGCTGAAACCTTCCCTTAATCCCTTCCTCCTTCTGGCTGCTCAGATAAGCCATACGGTCCGAGACTCTACACATCACTTGTTTACTATGTTGTATTAGCTGTTTTCTCCCTAATTCACCACTTCTTTGAGAAATAACGTTTTGTTCATCTTATGTATTTGTGTTTGTTGAAAATCTGAATGAAGTAAGCTTTGTGAAGAATGATGATTGTATCCTGTAACAAATGCACAAGAAACAAGATGTTCAGAAGCCCTAACAGGTGACCATGTCTGCTGTGAATCAGTTCCTTGAACTAGACTTATGCACAGGACAGCAACCCCTTTTCTACAGCTTCCACAAAGTCAGCCAGAATGAAAGGAGAGGCAAGAAGCAAAAGGCAGCTTTTGGATAACTAAATACAGAATCAGAAGGTTTCATTTCAAAGAGGGCAGCAGACACAGAGCTGAACAGCAAAGGGGAAAACCATGCCACAGCCCGAATGCAGTGCTCCTTTTTGCACATGCTTCACAAATAACATTTGCCATGGAGGAAACTCAATTATTATGAAGGAATATTTTGTTGCACTCGAGGTAGTAATTTTTATGTACACTCCAGTCATGCAACTGTCCAGTTGTTTCATGTTAATATTTTGGAACAAATCGGGTCCAAATTCCAATAAAACTGTTTTAGTAATCAAAAATGTTAAGAATATTGATTTTTCAGGATTTGTTAAGTAAGCAAATATGAAAAAATACACAATGGCTTACATGATTTTAGCAATAAAATCACATAATGATTAATCACATATCTCAAGCTTTTGCAAACATTCAAAATGTACTTTCTAGAGCACAATTCATTTATAAAAGCAGTTAATGTACTCTTCATTTTTAAAGGCCACCTTTAAGTATCCACCTTTTAAAATGTGTTTTCTTTTCAAATATATTTTCAAATGTGTAGCATATTGTGCAGAGCCACCTGTCATCACAGAAAAACTGAGGAAAATGTGAAACCTTTTTATTCCATAAATTGTACATTTTCCATTAGTGATAGCTTAAGCTGTTCACATTTATTTGATCTAATTTTTTAATCTCAGTCACCATTACAAAGTATCCAGTTTCAGTAATATTAAAAGAACATGTTCTATGACACCATGTAAACTGAATAAATTGAAGGCATTGAACAATGACTGAGGCACATTGTTGCATTTCAGAATCCCAACTTCTTCAGTTGATATGTGCATTACAAGTTTCATATGGTTGTCTGATGTATAGAAAAAGTGAAGGCTCCTGTAATTAAAACTAATAACGTTCTATTTTTTTCTGGTTTGGGGGTATAAAAGCTGCACATGTAGGCAGTACAGTAAGCTAATATATTCTCCCAGAGCCCAAGATGTAGTCAATGGCACAGGACTACCCCAATCTGGAAACCATGCCAGACATGTCCCCTGGACAACGATGGCTCTATTTGGTCTACACCTGCTAGTCATTCTAGCAAGACCTTCTGTTGTTCCCTTGAAGGTGCATATATGATACATAATACTTTCTCCTCTGTGACGAATGGAATCATTTCAGGTAACACTCAAGTCTTATGTGAACCACTTACATAAATGGCTATTCTACCATGTCCCATTCTATAGCTTGCTTCGCTGACAATATATTTTGGTGTAGCAAGGCATATGGATCTATCCCATATTTTCTTAATTGTACCATAGTGTTTCACCACATGGTTCTGTCATCCCTTAGTTCCCTAATCATGGTCATAATAGTGATTGTCAAATTTTGCATCTGGATGACCTGGAAGACCTGCTTTGCATGTCTAACATAGTCCCAGGTGATGAAGACACTGCCCAAATGGAGATACACTTTTACAACCACTGATCTGCTATGAGATTTCTGGAGGATGAGCAAGGCAGATGTCAAGCCTCAAATAATATTGTCGTAGTGCCCTCCCAGATGGCTGCTCTGCACTTGGAATCCCAAGGTTCCAAGGATTACAGCTAATCCTTATACTAGCCAACATTAATTATCGCCAATCTGATGCCCAAAAACTGTATATCCTTCTAATTTGTACTTTAGAAATGTAGGCAAGGTTGAATATTTCTTCTTATGTATACTGTCCATTTCTGGTTTCCTTTTCCTTCCTCTTCATATTTTATGACACTACTATGTAGCACTTCTGAAAATTCACTCATGTGAGTTCTTTACATACTCATGGTATTTACTGTTTGCTTCTATAAGTGTGTGTTTCCATCTGGCCTTAGCTTTTTTTATTATTAAAATTTACTTTTTTAGAGCAGTTTTATTAGGTTTGCAGTAAAACTGAGGGAAACGTATTGAGATTTCCCGTCTACTCCCTGCTCTACACAAGCATACTCCCCCATTTCAATATCCCCCAGTGAAGTAGTACAGTTGTGACAATGACCGAATCTAGATCAACATATCAAAGTCACCCAAAGTCCACATATAACCTCATAGCTCACTCTTGGTGTCGTATATTCACTGGGTTTAGACAAATATATAATTATATGTGCCCATTATTATGCTATCATACAGGGTATATTCACTGCCCTTTGAGTCTTCAATGCTCCACTTATTCAGTCCTACTCTCTCATTAAGCCCCTGGAAATCCCTGAACTTTTACTGTCTTCATAGTTTTGCCTTTTCCATAACGTCACATAGTTGGAATCACACAGTATGTTGCCTTCTCAGACTGGGATCTTTCGATTAGCAATATGCATGTATGTTTACCCCATGACTTTTCATGGCTTGATAGCTCATTCCTTTTTAGTGCTGAATATTGTCCCATTGTCTGGATGGACCATAGTTTATCCATTCACCTACTGAAGGACTCTGGTTGCCTCCAAGTTTGGTCAATTATGAACAGAACTGCTACAAACAACTGTGTGCAGGTTTTTCTGTGGTGAACAATTTTTTTTATTTTTTTCTTTAAATATTTTTTAAATAGTTTATTGTCAAATTGGTTTCCATACAACACTCAGTGCTCTTCCCCACAAGTGCCCTCCTCCATTACCACCACCTTTTTTCCCCCACCCCCTCCTCCTTCAACCCTCAGTTCATTTTCAGTGTTCAATAGTCTCTCAGGTTTTGTATCCCTCTCTCTCCCACAACTCTCTTTCCCTCGTCCCCTCCTCCATTAGGTTTCTCCTATTCTCCTGTTAGACCTATGAGTGCAAACATATGATATCTGTCCTTCTCCGCCTGACTTATTTTGCTTAGCATGATATCCCTGAGGTCCATCCACCTTGCTACAAATAGCCAGATTTCATTCTTTCTTATTGCCATGTAATACTCCATTGTATATACATATACCACATCTTCTTGATCCACTCATCAGGTGATGGACGTTTAGGCTCTTTCCATGTTTTGGCTATTGTTGACAGTGCTGCTATGAACATTGGGGTACATGTGCCCCTATGCATCAGCACTTCTGTATCCCTTGGGTAAATCCCTAGCAGTGCTATTGCTGGGTCATAAGAGAGTTCTATGGATAGTTTTTTGAGGAACCTCCACACTGTTTTCCAGAGCGGCTGCATCAATTTACAGTCCCACCAACAGTGTAGGAGGGTGCCCGTCTCTCCACACCCTTGCCAGCATCTATAGTCTCTTGATTTGTTCGTTTTAGCCACTCTGACTGGTGTGAGGTGGTATCTTAGTGTGGTTTTGATTTGTGTTTCCCTGATGATGAGTGACGCTGAGCATCATTTCATGTTCCTGTAGGCCATCTGGATGTCCTCTTTGGAGATATGTCTGTTTACGTCTTCTGCCCATTTCTTCACTGGGTTATTTTTTTTGGGGGGTGTGGAGTTTGGTGAGTTCCTTGTAGATTTTGGATACTAGCCCTTTATCTGATATGCCATTTGCAACAATCTTTTCCCATTCTGTTGGTTGCCTATTAATTTTCTTGATTGTTTCCTTTGCACTACCGAAGCGTCTTATCTTGATGAGGTCCCAATAGTTCATTTTTGCTTTCATTTCCCTTGCTTGTGGGGATTTGTCAAGTAGGAAATTGTCAAGTAGGAAGTTGAGGTCAACGAGGTTGTATCCTACTTTCTCCTCAAGGGCTTAATGGTTTCTTGTCTCACATTCAGGTCCTTTAGCCATTTTAAGCTTATTTTTGTGTATGATGTAATAAAGTGGTCTAGTTTCATTCTTCTGCATGTTGTTGTCCAGTTCTCCCAGCACCACCTGCTAACTCCTTTGTGTGAATGTCAAGGAGCACCATTGTTGGGTCACAGGGTAAGAGCATGTTGAGTTTTGGTAGAAACCACTGACCTGCCTTCCAAAGTGGCTGTACCATGTTGCACTCCCATAAATAACAAAAAAGAGTTCCAGTTTTACATCTTCACCACAATTTGGTGTTACAATATTCAGGATTTTGGCCATTCTAATAGATGTGCAATAGTATCTCACTGTTACTTTACTTTGCATATCCCTGACTTTTAACCTTGGCTATGAAGACTTTTTTTTTTTTCTCCAGAAGATTTAAGGAATAATATGGTCAAATTTCTCATAGTTTATTTTGTTGTCCATAAAGACATTAAATATGCAAAGTTAATAAACATTCACATAACTTTACCTAATTTTTATACTCTTAATACATGTAAACCTTTATTCAACACAGAATTTGTTTATGGTCTACAGACAGAAGTCTAATTTTACTTCATTTTTCCATACAATGATATAACATTCAGACAACAGCACTAACTGAAAAGTCTCTACTATCCCTCCCATAAAAGAACTTATCATACATGTAGGAGCCTATTTTCTAGTCCTAATATTATTGTCTTAAGAACTTAAGGTAATTCATGTTTAAAAAACAAACAGCATAGGGGTACCTAGGTGGCCCAGTCAGACAAGCATCCAACTCTTGATTTCGGTCCATGTCATGCTCTCACAGGGCTCTGTGCTGAGTGAACATGGAGACTGGCTGGGATTCTCTCTTTCCCTCTCTCTCTGCCTCTCTCCTGCATGCACACTCTCCTTCTCTCTTTCTAAATAATTAAATAAGCATTAACAACAACAACAACAAAAACCTTGGTGCCTGTGCATGCTTTTTCTTATTGTACTTGTAATCTTCTTGTTGTCTTGTACTGTGTTGTTCATTCATATTTATATGTGATTTACTGAATCCATTTTTTGCCAATCCTGAAAAACCTTGGTGGAGCTTTGGAATGGAAGAGCATTAAATGTACACATTGGGAGGAATCCTCTCTTTCATATGCAAGGCTTCCATAGTGAGCCTTCTCCTTCATGAGCTTGATACATGTCTCTTTTTCCTCTGGTCATTTAGAGCTTACATAAAATTTAGTATTTTTCTCCCAAAACATGTTGCATATTTTTGTTAGGATTTTACACTATGTATCTTACCTTTTTATTGTTTTTATAGGTCACTTTGCATTTCTTTTTATATTTTCCATATATTGGAAAGCTATGGAATTTTGTGTTTTGGGATTAGATCTGGATAGCTTAATGGACTGATTTTATGAGTTGTAACAGCTTGTCAGTTATCCCCGTGTGCATTTTGTGTATATAATTGTGAAGTCTACAAATAATGGCATGTCTTCTGTGTTCCCTCTGCTTTTATGCACTATGTTTATTAGCATTGCCTAATATCTCAAGTATAATTTTGAATATTAGATAATATAAGGTATAAAATTACACATTTTAATGGAAGCGTTTTTAATATCACACTCCTAAATATGATATTTCTGATTGGTAACTCCCTGAGAAACTGAAGGATATCCCTTCCGTGTTCTATTAAGACATTGTTATTTGAATTTATTTATTTTTAAGCTTTTTTATTTCAGCATAGTTGGCACCCGATGTTACCCTGGTTTCAGGTGTAACACAGTCATTCAGCACGTCTACGTGTGATGCTGTGCTCACCACCAGGGTCGCTCCCGTCTGTCACCACAGAATACTTTTACAACACCACTGATTCTATCCCTGTGCTGTGCCTTTTATTCCCGTAACTTATTCATTCCATCATTGGAAGCTATAAGAGAATTCTCTTTTAATTATGATTCAGTACTTTTTCAAGTATATTTTGGACATCTGTGGAGTTGGCCACAGGCTTTTCTTCTGATTAATATTAATATACTGGATTTCATTAATTAGTTTTCAGTGTTAAGCCATCCTTGCAGATCTGAAATAAAACTCACTTTTGTGTGATTATTTTACACTTATATGATTGAATTTTATTTATGAATATATATGATTTATTTATGAATTTTAAGCTCCAATGCTTAAAAGTGAAGCTGAGCTATGATTTCATGTCTGGTGTCAGTATCGGGATCCATATTGCTTATGTAAAATTTAAATTTATTTAAAACAATCTTTCTTTGGTTAACCAACTCAAATTACATTGTTACTGGCTTGTCAGCCTTTCCATTCTCCCCCACCCAGATTATGCTGCACCCACTTCATACCCACCATATGCTTATCACTGCCTATTTGAATAACACTTTAATATGCAGTCCTGAAGTCCCCTGGTCTGAGTGGCAATGCCACCCAGCTGCACAATGAGTCAGAACTGATGTGGTCTAGCACTGTGTGAACTGAGGTCCATGTTCCCCTCTGTAAAGTGGATGGATATACCTAGTCTGCATGCAGTTATAAGGGCTGAATAATATTCATAGAGTATCTGATATATACACGGCTTTCTATAAATAAGGAAGGTCGTGATTTTTTTTGATGAATGTAGATATAAACATTTTTCCTTAAGTACGTCCGCCTTGGTCTCTGCATGTCGAGTGATACATGCAGTTGACGCAGGAAATCACAAGTATCATTCATCAAAGAAAGCTTATCGTAGATGTACAAGAATAAGTTGGTGCCAGAAAACAGATACAGATCCTAAGGCTGTGGAGGAAATGAATACCATGTGGTAGGGCCAACAGTCCAAGCAGGCCATGGTCCTGGGTTGAACTGTGTCACTCCCTACCCCCCATCCAAAATATGTTGGGATCTACTCCTTGCAGTACTTGTGAATATGGCCTTATTTAAAAATAGGATCTTTGCAGATATAATTAAATAAGATGAAGTCACACTTGAGCAAGTGGGGCTCTCAATCCAATATGACTAGTGTTCTTATAGAAAGAGGAAAGATGATGTGAACGCACCGGCACCCAGGGAGAACACTGCATGATGACAGAAGCAGAGGCCAGAGTGATGTGTCTACAAGCCAAGGGACACCTGGGGCTACCAGAAGCTGGAAGAAACAAGAAAGGGCCCTTCTTTAGAACTTCAGAGGGAGGCTTTGCCCAAACCTTGAACTCTAAGATAATACATTTTGGCTGCTTTAAGCCACCTAGTTGCAGTTACTTTGTAATGGTCCCGCTGGGCATCAGAATCAGGGAATGGCTTGGAGATTCAGGCTGTTGATGGAATAAACCAAGAGGAAGACAGCACAACACCAGCAAGAAGAAAGTGTTGATTTTTAAGTCAAATGTTATCTAAGCTGGGACAAAAATAGGAACATGAACTGAACTGCGCATCAAGCAGAATAAAACTAGAAGGGAGCAGAGAATAGAGCTATTTGTGCCGTAACTGTGAACTCCAGTCAAGAGTAACTAAAATCCCATCAGATGCTCATTAACGCACTGGGTAACGGGTACCATTTTAACTGCTAGAATATACTTGATAATGGGTTTAACAAACATTGCCAAAGAAACACGACTTCTTGGGCAGAGCAACTGCAAACAGGTCATAATCTCCAATTAACCTTGCCACAAAAATGACCCATGAAAAAGCATCCTGGGCACTAAGACCCTCTTGCCTTGTAACTCACATTGGTCCTATCCATTCATTACTACCAAACTTTCCGACATGCAATTTCTTGGACAGTGCCAATGTCAACCTTCACAATTTCATCTTCCTCTTTACTCTCTACTATCTTCTAATTGAGGACAAAAGCTAAATTGATTATGATTATCTCTGATTAGAAACTCTAGATGAGCAAAATGCACTCATGCTGGCTTCACTCTGGTCAAACAGGATCAAAGATGTGAACAGCAGTGACAAGAAAGTGGGTGGCTGCATTTAACAGTCTACAGATAGAATTAACTGACTTGCTCTCCAAGTCACATGATGGAGCAATTCTAAATCTGGGAATGAAACCAGAATTTCTCACCATCGGTTTTCTCTTCTCCAGACCATGTGGTCTCAAAGTTTTTATTCTCCAATGATAATCAATTTAAATGAGAGCACTCCTGCCAAACTCCATGCTCTAATTGCACAGTTAGGAAGGACTGATAATAATTATTGCCATGTTCTACCCTCAAAAATTATAGGCCAATGCTGATTGATTTAAATGCCAAGATTCAATTTTCTTTAAAACATATACGCGGATATTTTTTAATTGTCTAAATGTGCATCTATTAAAAACCATCACTGATGATTATTAGCACAAACTTGTTACTATCAAATTAGTTCTGACATGTGTTTTTCTTTCCATTTTCAAGCAATTCAAAAATATTGGTTAACTCAATGAAAACATGAGTATTTTATTATCACATCGTATGCAACTATAAGAAAAGGTCCAAAGACACTTCTTCCCTGTATATTTTCGTAGAAGCGTGAAAGCTTTCAAAAATTTCAATATAATTACAGCAGGGGCCTAAGAGGAAGTATATCAAGGCCAATGAATTGAGCATTCAAGATATTATTCATGCTTGACATGGCTTTTTATAAAATTCTCACTTCTTGTCGCCTGGAATTTTGCATACTCTTTCTTCTAATTATCAAATTCCATGGTTACTTCCACCAATAAAACAGCAATGTCCTCTTAAAAGAAGAATATTCTAGCAGTGCAGAATGCTTCTATTGTGCTTCCATTTCCTCATTCCCTAAGGAAAGCTTCCTGGCCAGATCCCATTCACAGCCAGCAAACTCTTGCCAACAAAGACGTGAAATAATAAACTCAGGGATAAAATGCATAAGTTACATTTATTTAGGGGGAAAAGAAGTCCACATTTGCAGAACTCTTTAATACATACCATGATGAACCCATGATGCATTTTAAGAAAAATCGTAAGTACTTTGGGTACTTAAAAATTATCTTATGCAATCAATATATATTTTTCCACATGCTGGGTTATTGATATAAATTTCCAAAGCTAGAGAATTAGATAACTATTTTATGATTTCTTGATTTCTTATTTTATTGGTGATCCTCACTTTAAACATACACTCTACACAAGGATCCATCAAAGTCCATCCTTCTGGGGCCCCATAACTGATTTCCGCATATATCCGTTCCTCTCAGTCTCCCCATTCCCATGAATGGCAATTCCATTCTTCTCGTTGCCCAGGCTGAAAACCCTGAACTCATTCTTGAGGCTTATTTCACATACAGGATTAGTTATGGGTTAAGCTGTTTCGCCCTCAAAAATTGGATGTGAGGTCCTCACCCCCAATATCTCAGAAGGTGGCCTTCTCTGGAAATAGCATCTAGTGCAGATGTCATTAGTTAAGATGAAGTCATACTGAAGTAGGGTGAGCCTCCAATGCACTATGACTGGGGTCCTTACAAAAAAGGAAAATCAGACACACACACACACACACACACACACACAGGGACAATGCCATGTGAACACTGGAATGATTCTGCCGCCAGCCATGGAACTACCAGAAGCTGGGAAAGAGGCTGAAAGAGATCCTTCCCAGGCACATCAGAGGGAGCACAGCCCCACTGACACCTTGATCTCGGACTCCTTGCTTCCCAAACCATGAGAAAATAAGTTTCTGGTGTCTGAAGTCACCTAGTATTCAGTACTCTATGACAGTGACCCGACAAACTAGGAATATCAATCCATCAGCCAACCCTACTGGTTCCACATACCCATAAAATTACTTGCAAATGTTTTTCTTCAAACACTAGGGTTATTCCTAGATTTTACTTCCCTTGAAGAAGTTTTTATTGAAATAGTATTAGTTTTACCTTGAATCTGCTTATTTTAAAAAATTAAGTTTATTTATTTTGAGAAAAAGAGAGGGAAAGTAAACAAAGGAAGAGCAGAGAGAGGTGACAAGTGAGAATCCCAAGCAGGCTCTGCAGGGCTCTACCCCATGAACCATGAGATCATGACCCAAACCAAAACCAAGAGTTGGATGCTTAACAGACTGAGCCACCCAGGTGCCCCTCCAGTACTTATTTTAAATTGACTGGTAAGAAATATGATAAAAGATGTGAAGCTTATTGTTTTATTTCCTGCATCCTAGCTGGCGGACCACAGGGAATCCTGTCCACCTGCATGTCAACATACCAGGCGATCCTACCTTCAGGAGGCTGTGCTTTCACAAATCTGAGATGCTAGTCCTCTTTATTCAAGCCCAGTTTTCAATACTAAGTTTTTCCCAAAGAGTTCCTTCTCTAACAGGAAGCAAGCCAAATAAAGTCCTCAGAGTTATTAAGCACCATCACTTCTCCCTGTATTTTAACATATCCATTGGGTTTGTGTTTTTTTAATCACTCTGTTGAAATTTTAGTAACTGAGCTAAAGTTGGGGAAAAAATTGTTTCTGAACCGGAAATGCAACAGCTACAGATACAAGTCACTGAGTAATTAGGTGCTAAATTGTGCACACAGATGTTGTTTGCTAAAATAGATCAGAGGAGGCTTAGATCAATGAGAGTATGTCAGAGGACTGGAGTCTTGCTGTGTGAGGATGCATTTCTCTCTTTGGTTCGCTTTGTCATCTGTAGACTCATCTCTTTTCGGGATATCTTACAAGTATTTACAATTTACGATATGGAAGCCTACTTTAACATCTTTGTCTACAAGAGATGCTGATTTTTCAACAGGATGGGAAGATGAGAAATCGTAAACCAGCAAGGAGAGCAAGAGTTATAAATACCAGTCATTTACAAAATTAGATTTTATACCATCTTTCTCCAGTGTATGCATGATTGAAGGAAGGGAAGTAAATGATAGGATCCAAACAGGTGGGTTTTCCATTTTCCCCATTTGCATGGCCCAAGCCTCTCTGGGTGAGGACTATCTAGTTGGGTGTCCTTTTGCATCTGTAATGATTTAAACATGTGTATTCATTATTAGTAGGCTCAACACAGGAAAACGCATGTCATTTGCCACAAAGGAAAGAAATTTACTATTATTCTCTCTCCAAACATGGTATTTCTACTTGCAGTTTCAAATTTTCTCACGTATTTTTGACTTCTCTCTTTTTACAAACTGATTCAACTAGGTGGAAAAAATATTATTGAAGGAAAACAAATGTTCACTTATTCTTTCATTAACTAACCCAATTTGGAAAAAATTACAGAGTGATCCTTCTGTGCTAGACAATGCCCTACAGGCTGGGATCCTATGGTGGCCATGCAAACTTAATGCCCACCGTTCTGGAGAAGTAGAGAGAGGTTATGAATGCCAATGTCATCTTTATTTAGAAGGTCAAACAAGGTTTCTGTAGGAAGTGACATTAAAGCTAAGCACTGAAAATGGGGTCACCAAACTAACAGGTGAGGATACAAACCACACAGAAGGAATGAAAGTCTAGAAGCAAGATTTCCCATGTTGTAAGGAGATGTGATTTTGTCCTATGAGCAATAAGAACCCACTGAAAATGTGAGCAGCATCTAGGAGCTGGAAAAGACATGGAACCACATTCCCCTCTAGAGCTTCCAAAAAATAATGCAGATATTAATATACTTTTTGAAAATTTTATTTATTTTTTTCATCACTTTATTTTTTATTTTTTTAATTTATTAATACTTTATTGTCAAATTGGTTTCCTTTTTTTTAGTAGTTTACTGTCAACTTGGTTTCCATATAACCCCCAGTACTCTTCCCCACAAGTGCCCTCCTCCATTACCACCACCTCCCTTCCCCCTCCTCCTCCCCCTTCAACCCTTGATTCCTTTTCAGTATTCAATAGTCTCTCAGGTTTTTCATTTCTCTCTTTCTCTCCCCCAATTCTCTTTCCCTCTTCCCCTCTGCATGGTCATCCATTAGGTTTCTCCTGTTCGACCTATGAGTGCAAACATATGGTATCTGTCCTTCTCTGCCTGACTTATTTCGCTTAGCATGACATCCTCGAGGTCCATCCACTTTGCTACAAATGGCCAGATTTCATTCTTTTTCACTGCCATGTAATATTCCTGTGTGTGTGTGTGTGTGTGTGTGTACACACACCACATCTTCTTTATCCATTAATGGACATTTAGGCTCTTTCCATGATTTGGCTACTGTTGATAGTGCTGTTATGAACATTGGGGTACATGTGCCCCTATGCATCAGCACTTCTGTATCCCTTGGGCAAATCCCTAGCAGTGCTATTGCTGGGTCATAGGGGAGTTCTATGGATAGTTTTTGGAGGAATTTCCACACTGTTTTCCAGAGTGGCTGTATCAGTTTACATTCCCACCAGCAGTGTAGGAGGGTGCCTCTACTATAAAGCTGTCATCATCAAGACAGTATGGTATTGGCATAAAAACAGACACATGATTCAATGGAATAGAATAGAGAACCCAGAACTGGACCCACAAGTGTATGGCCAGTTAATGTTTGACAAAGCAGGAAAGAGTATCCGATGGAAAAAAAGACAGCCTCTTTAGCAGGTGGTGCTGGGAGAACTGGACAGCAACATGCAGAAGAATGAAATTAGACCACTTTCTTACACCATACACAAAAATTAACTCAAAATGGCTGAAGGACCTGACTGTGAGACAGGAAACCATCAAAACCCTTGAGGAGAATGTAGGAAACAGCCTCCTTGACTTCTTTAAATATTTTAAATGCTATTTTCTTTTACTGGGAACTATTTTCTTGTGTTAGAATACTGTTCCTGTGAAAACACGTGTGTGTGTGTGTGTGTGTGTGTGTGTGTAAGCTCCCATCACGTTTTAATTACATTTTCTAAAAATATGGAGAATTTATGTGGTTGTAAACATTCTGTGCAATAAGTATTCAGCAGAAATAAAAGGTTTTGCATTATAACATACTGAATACATTCAATGCAGCATATAAAATATAGTATAAATCATAGAAAATATTCATACCTGACAGTATAAATAATCATTATTTTAATCTGCAGAATTTAAAGATGGTAACAAGTAGTTTAATTCATAAAAGAGAATGCTATCTCAAAAATCTGAAATATCTGACATTGGTGCCTGCTTTTCCAATATTTTTTCCCTGCTGAAAGTTGAGTAAGTTAAACCTGTTAAGCCTCGATTTACTGATTCTTCTGTATTTTGCTGTTCAGTTTTCCCAACATCATTTGCTGAAGAGACTTCGTCCCACTGTATATTCTTGCCTCCTTTGTTGAAGATTAATTGACCACAGAACTGTGAGTTCATCTCTGCTTTCTATTCTGTTCCATTGACCTATGTGTCTACTTTTTGCCAGTACCATACTGTTTGGATTACTACATTTTTGTGATATAACTTGAAGTTATGAATTGTGATGCCTCCAGTTTTGCTCTTCTTTTTCAAGACTGCCTTGGCTATTCAGGGTCCTTTGTGGTTCCATACAAATTTTGGGTTTGTCTGAGGCTGATTCTTGCTAAGTGTGGAGTAAGTTAACCTTGATACACCTCAATTTACTCATTTAAAAATATCCGATGTACTACCATTTATTTGTAAAGTTGAAAAATAATATAAGATTTAAGAGAACATTTCTAGGTAATATAATTCATGAAATAAATTATCCTAAAATATTCAGTTAAATGGGTAATTATGCTTAAAATTCAATATTTCCAACCCAGAGGTAGTCTTCGATTTATGATAGATATTCTAGAAAAATTGGACAACATATTTTCAAACTTGCTTATATTTTAGCAATGCTTTGCCACAGAAAAATAAGTTTATCCTTAAAATTGTTTTTTTAAACTGATATGCTATTAAACCATTGAAAACAAACTTCCTCCTAAAATATTAATAGCAGCATTCAAATATAAGTTTGTTAGCTTCCCCTCATGTATTTTTATCATTGTTTCCTAAGGAACTTAGCGCTATACACACTGAAACTATTATTGCACATTTCAAGTTGATTGCATTAACAGTACAAGAGGAATTCTTCCCTAAGAAGCAAGCCTAGGTTTCAACACAATTCGTATTGTAAAATTCAAATATGTGAGATCTCCATTTTGTTTCCTTTTCCTAACCAGAGGTACTTATAATTGTGTCACTATTATTAAAAAGGATACTTTAATGGCAACTACAAAAACTAGATCTGGAATTAACTAAATGTGTGCCACAAGTAAATGTGAGCCAAGGAATTCAAAGATGATTGAATGTATGTAGTTTAGAACATTAAACTATTATTTCAGAGATGAATGAACATATGTAGTTTAGAACAGAAATGTTATCCACAGGAGATGGGTCTTGCTTCAGAGCCTTCATTCATGCAATCAAGAAAATATTTCTTGAGCACAACATTGTACCTTTTCTCCAAGGGGAATAATAGGAGCCCAGTAGATCTGGGTAGACATACAAATGGTATGATCACCAGCAAAAGTGTCAAACAAAATGTCTTCGTTTTCTGTAAGTAGATCACATGTCCCACAGGATTTTTTTTTTAATGTTTTATTGATTTTTGAGACAGAGAGAGACAGAGCATGAGAGGGGGAGGGGGAGAGACAGAAGGAGACACAGAACCGGAAGCAGGCTCCAGGCCCTGAGCTAGCTGTCAGCACAGAGCCTGACGTGGGGCTCGAACCCACGAACGTGAGATCTGACCTGAGCCGAAGTCGGAGGCTTAACCGACTGAGCCACCCAGGCACCCCAAACACTTAACCAACTGAGCCACCCAGTTGCCCCCTGTCCCACAGGATTAAAGTTTATTACCAATTACTGCATACTTTAGTCTCCATGAAGGAGTTGTCTTTCCTTCTTTCACAGATAACACCTCTACTAACTCACCACATGACTTCATAGTTGATCATGCAGAGGTTGTGTGCTTGCTTGATGCCAGTATCAAATCCCTTCTGGGGGCTTTCTCAGTCAATGTGGGATGCTTTAACAGAATACCACAGACAGAGTGGCTTAAACATTTACTTCTCACAGTTCTGGAGGCTGGAAATCCCGGAACTAGGTGCCAGCACATCCAGTGTCTGGAGAAAGCCTACTTCCTGGCTTGCAAGTAGATGGCCATCTTCTCACTGTCTCCTCACATGACGGAGAGCAAAGAAAATAAGATCTCTCTTGACTCTCACAAAGGAACTAATCCCTTTCATGAGGGCTCTGTCTCAGGACCCCACCTAATCCCAACCATCGCCCGAAGGTTCCACCTCCTAACCCATCACACTGAGGAAACAAGGTTCCAACACAGGAATTTGGGGAGGACGCAAGCACTGAGTCCAGCAGGGTAGTGTGTGGAATGTTCACCTTTCTTTTCCCTGTGATGACACTGGCCTATTGTTGAACATGAATATTTAAGATATTTCTAATTTATGGTTTCTTTTTGTTTGTTAAGTATTTCACTTTTCCCCCTGGGTGCTTTTAGATTGAATGGTGTCTTTATAAAAGCAGTCCAGATCATTCATTGTCATCATTCCTGTTTCCACAGCAATACTACACCTTCTGCACAAGAATAAAAGTGGTCCTGAATCTGTGGAGAAAGAGTTAAGTGAACTTTTCATTTTAATAACATCACTTTATTTCATTAATATTGGTGTATGTATATGTATATATACACATAAATGTATATATATTTATGTTATCTATACTATTACTTACATATGTGTAAGTAATACATACATTACATACATATGTGTATGACTTAGTGATACACCGAATCCACTATATTCTGTATGGGAAACAATCAAAATAGTTGATTTTGACACACTGCACACTTATCCATTTATGCCATATACTGATATTCCCCTAATGTTTGTAAATTTTATGAATAATTCTCTTTGTATTGGTTTGTGCTTTTATTTTTTCCCCTTGGGATTCTATACAGCTCTCTAATTGAAAATTTAATCCCTCTTTTCACTTTGGAAGTATTTGGCAACTTAGAGATATTCTATCTCTCTGGAAACTAGTTTATCCAGTTGAGACTTCTGTGCTTTTTCCTTTAGGTCCTATATCACGCATCATGTGCCCTAACTTTTTCATGGTTTCCCACATTTCCCAGGCGTGCCTTAACTCTATCTTCTACTTCAATTGACTTAAATTCCCATTCTGTGGTTCTGGCTTAAGTCCTAAAGTAGTTTAATCTCACTGGTAATGATTTTAGTCCTATATTGGTTTTGTTTACCACCTGCCCTGTTCATTTTCCTTTGTTTTAAAGTTTATTTATTTTAAGTAATCTCTCTGCCCAATGTGGGCCTAGAACTCACAACCCTGAGATCAAGAGTCGCATGCTCCTCCGACTAACCTAGCCAGGCGCCCCTCTCTGTTCTTTTTTTTTTTTTATCTCTTAGAGCAAAAATCTGAATTCTTTGTTGGCTTCTATGTCTTTGTTTTGTGGTAAAATTTTATAACTTAATGTGTACAATTTTACTGTTTTTCCCCTTTGAAGTGTATATGTGTTTTCAGAACATTTAATCATCAACTATGGATTTTTATGAACTCCCATTTTAAGTCATGTTATTCTCCATGCACTTACCTTCTTTCACACAAATTATAGACTTTTGTGTAGAATTTAATGGGAGAAGAAACAAGGTGTTATTTCACCTCTACTATGAAATATCCCCCCTTCTCTGTCCAAATCTCTACTTGGATAGAGAGGAGGCTTTTCAAAGTTGTTTATGTGTTACGAATCCTTTATCACGAAACAATGTCCTAACGGTACAGACAGTAACAGATGCTATTAGGTGACACTTAAATTGTGCCAGTCAAGGTATGTTTGCAGATGAAGAAAAGGAGGCTGAAAAAGTTTACGTAATTTACTCAAAGTCCTAGAATGAAGAGCAAAGCAGGTTTTCAGACTCATGTCCAAACACTGCAAACATTTTTTACTCCAACAAACTCCATATTAAATTATTTCCAAGGGGGCCAGACCATGGTGGTAGAGTTTGATATTACAGGATCTTGGACTGGCTGCCCATTCAGCTACGTCCTTTGTAAATCAAGTGAATTAATTTCTCTTAACCTCAGTAATATGTTCCCCCAAATCTGAATGATAATATCAGCTTCATGGGCTTCTGAAATGTCTTCATGATATAAAATATATAGGAAAAGCCTGGGGGGCACCTAGGTGTCTCAAGCAGTTGAGCATCTGGCTTCAGCTCAGGTCATGATCTCCTGGTTTGTGAGTTCAAGCCCCGCATCAGTCTCACTGCTGTCAGCATGAAGCCTGGTTCTGATCCTCTGGCCCGTCTCTCTCTGCCCCTCCCCAACCCACACTCTCTCTCAAAAATAAATAAACGTTAAAAAAAAAGCCTGATACATATTACATGTTGAGAATTTAAAATCAGCAAATAATTACTCACATTATAGAGTAGCAGTTTGGACTTTCCCTATGTAGCTACTTATTAGCAAATATGGAACTTTTGGGAGGAGCTGAAGGCAAAGATGATTCAATATGCTATGCCATAAAGATATCTGGGCTCCTAATACTGGAACTATCTGTGTGATTCAAAATTTTAAAGACATAAGGCACCTGGAGATATACATTTCAAAATTCCATCTAGATAGAACAGACTAAGCAGTCATGGAATCACATAGTACATATTAAGGAAGTTATTGGGGCTGATGGTCTATTTAACAGAATGAGAAATTGAACGGCACAAATTCCTTAATTTATTCACCCATGCACCAGACACTTGCTGTGGCCCTACTGGGTGCCAGACACTTGGCTGGGCATCTTTGGGTTACAGTGGAAAAAATGGCATATCCTTCAGCCAACGAAAGAAACTTTTATAGCAGTATTTTCCTTTGGCTCCCCTTCAGTATATGAAACAATTGATAAAAATTGGGAAAAAAATGAGATAATCAGGCAGAAATAATTTATTTTAGCAGAACAACACTGTCCTCAGACCTTCAGCTAATAGGAAGCCTGATCATTCTCATTTAAAATTAAGTATTATGGTGTGCCTGGCTGGCTAAGTTGGTAGAGCATGTGATTCTTGATCTTGGGGTCATGAGTTCAAGCCCCATGTTGAGCATGGAGCTTACTTAATAAAAGGAAACTAGAACAAACTAAGGGTTGCTGGAGGGGAAGTGGGTAGGAGACGGGCTAAGTGAGCGATGGGCTTTAAGGAAGGGATGAGCACTGGGTGTTATGTGTGAGTGATGAATCACTGAATTCTATGCCTGAAACCAATACTACACCATATGTTAACTAACTAGAACTTAAATAA
Source organism: Helogale parvula (assembly GCA_004023845.1). Taxonomy (NCBI): domain Eukaryota; kingdom Metazoa; phylum Chordata; class Mammalia; order Carnivora; family Herpestidae; genus Helogale; species Helogale parvula. The sequence goes on along the minus strand of PJEM01000579.1, from coordinate 55,934 downwards.
GATCTTGGGAGAAATAATTAATCAAAATTTAATATTGTATTTAAAGTTCAAATATAAAGTAGTAGACACTTTCCATTGTTTTGTTTGTTTTGCTTTGCTTTTTCTTAGAGAGAGGGAGAGAGCGAGAGCAAGCAGGAGCAGGGGGAGGGCAGAGAGAGAGAGAGAGAGAGAGAGAGAGAGAGAGAGAGAGAGAGAGAGAGAGAATCCCAAGAAGGTTCCATGCTCATTGCAGAGCCCGACGTGGAGCTCGAGCCCATAAGACTGGGATTTGGGACCTGAGCCAAGATCACAAGTCAGACACTCCACTGACTGAGCCACCCCGGTGCCCTGACACTTGGCATGAAACACATCTTGGAATCCCCTTCGTGTGCTTCCGTGACGTTCAGAAAACAGTTCTTGACTAGTAATCAACACACTAATTACCTAATGAGGAAGTGCATACAGTGTCTCATGACTGTTTTTCATGAGGGTGTTCTTTGTATCCACCAGCGCTAAAAGAAAGAAGGTATTTAAGAAGCTAATTTCCTACAGGCATAATAAATGGTTTGGACACTTTCAAGGGTGTTCTTCCATAATTATCTTTTACTATTTTATCTTCCAGAATGAACACATTCTTTCATTGTTGTTGTTCCCCAAGTTAAACAGCACACTGGCAAAATGTCTTGGTAGCTGATGGGTACCAGTTAAGCACGGAGCTTTTGTCTAAGTTCGCACAGTGGTTTTATTTTCTGAGCCAGTACAGAACAAAGGTAATAATGAGCAAACTCGTGAGCACCCAGGGTGAGGAGCAGCAGTGACTACGCTGACTAAGTACAAAGCATTGAATCGATGATACAGTTGTCTTTTGGATCTCTTGTAAACCTCACATCTGTTTCTGGCTCTGTGTTTAATAACAAAATCCAGGCTTTTGCTCACTTGTGAACAGCCTAATTTCAGCAGGTACAGAGATCTCTAAATTCAGCGCTAGCTGTTTCTTACCTATGATAATCCGGCAATTACAGCTTCCATTTTTGCAAGGCTTCTGAGGGGACGTTGTATCTAACAGCATTTGAGATGCGAGTCCCTGGCACATGCCAGGTACATAACTGGGGAATCTCCACAGGCGGCAATTGTTTTGGGCTTTTTTTATTTTCACATCTGCTTATATGCCTTTAGCTATATTATATATTTAGCAGTGAAACTTTTATTCTAAGTGTGTCAGTATGAAACGAGCACTTCCTACGGTCAAAGATAAAAGCAATCCTACAATATCAAATCACTAGACAACAGTCAGTTATTCTGAGCTGAACATTGTGATCTACATAACAAAAATGTATTTTATCACATATTTTGAAAGAAAAAGCAGTTCCTTGATCAGTTATAGAATATGTGGAAAACACAGAAAAAGCACAAAAAGGAAAATGTCTTGACACTCGTGTGATGTTAATGGGTGGATGTTTTAACACTTTTTTTCCCAAACTCATTTCTATGTCCGTATGTGTCTGGTACTGAAATACTATAAAAATCCCTTTATTTATTTATTGTCTAAGTGCACATACTTTATAAAGTTGGGTACAGCCCAAACATGATTTTAATGGTACATAGTAGTCCAGAATATGGCTCCATCCTAATTCATTTAACAACTTTCTATGATTAATTATTTTGAAAATATTACTTTTTTCTATTAATTGCATTATAATGAACATTTTGTCAAATATGCATTTGTTCAAATAGCAACCTTTGAGTCCCTAGTATGGGCAATTTCAAAATGAATACAATCTTTGTTCTCAAAAACTTACAGTGTGCTGGCCTAGATTTGCCCTGCAGCACCAAACACCAGGGACCTGGACACATTTCAAGACACCGAGAACATAAAGAGAAGGAAGACGGAATTCTGAGCTACAAAAGGTTCACTAGGATGGCTGGGAGTTCACACAAGGCTCTTCATCAGTCCAAGACATTCTAACATGGACACAACAAAGAGCCACTGAGCAATTTAACTTTGTGCATTTTAGTTCCAGTTTCAGCAGGGAAATAGAACAATCTGCAGCCACCACCTGGCTACTGATTTGGGGCAGAGGTGGGCCCAACAGGACCCCTTGATGGCTCAGTGACTGAGGGATGAGAGAAAGAACCACCCAACTGAAGGCAAGTGAAACTTTAAGGAAATAACCTTTTCCTGCCACATGTGACTCCCCCGGCGCATTTTCCAGGCGGTCGTTGGCTGGCATTATCCAGCGTCCTTCCAACACAAGATGAGTTTATTTTCTATTCTACAACCTGTTTCTGATACTGTTTCAAAGGGAGATCTCAGGACTTATACAGTTTTATACCAGCCCTCCTAGAATTCAGTGTTTTCTGGCCAGTATCCACCTTTTCCCATCTGGTCCTGCTATATTGCTTTTGGTTTTTTCTTTTCTTACACATTTTTTTTTCTGTTCCAGTCTAATCTGCAAAAAAAATTTTTTGCACAATTTTAACTGCTAACTTTTATTCTGAGGATTCCTAGGAGTTCTCTACTTTTTCAAAGTCTTCCTACTTTCTGGAGTAAGTGTGGCAAAGTCTCTGACTCAGGGACTTTCTATGTAGGTGCTATTTCATAGGAAAGCCAGAGTTCCTTTTTTAAAATACATTACAAATTAAAACAAAGAGGAGAGAGGACTATGCTCTTATTAGAATGGCCTAGAAATAAATAAATAACCCTGACAATACGAACTGCTGTTGAAGACGCAGAACAAGCTCCCGTGCACTGCCGAGGGGACCGTAAAGTAGTTCAGCCATTCTGCAAGACCAGGTGGCAGCTAAGTGCAGTCTCACCATGCTATCCGGCAGTTAGGCTCCCAGTTACAGACTTAAAACCGTGTCCAGTCCTCACACGGTATACATCAAATTGATACAATGGTATATGTCAACTGTATCTTAGGAAAGCTGGAGGGGAGGGAGCCTGCACGTGAATGTTTACAGCAGCCTCATTCACTGTTACCAAAACCAGAAGCAACCAAGCTCTCCTTCAGCAGGTGAGTGAATAAACAAACTGTGGTGTAGCCAAAGAATGCTATGTTATCAGCAATACCAAGAAAGGAGCTATGGAGCCATGAAAGGACATGGATGGATGGATCGTAAATGCCTATTATTACAGGAGGGAAAAAATCCAGTTTGAAAAGGCTACATACTGTATGCAGAGGGTCCCGACTCATTAAGGCTCAATTTACACGCTGCACAACGGTACAAAAGCAATACAGAGTCAACAGAATCCATACCTTGGAATGCTGATCTTTTCCCAAGCTAACAGGATGCCGGGCAGTGGCAGGGAGCCAGCCACGTGATCACAGGGTCAACAACAGATACACTGACGGTGATCTGTACCCCACCAGCCATTCTCCTTTTCACTTTCAGTATTCAGTAAATTACATGAGGTAGTCAACGCTTTGTTCTAAAATAGGCTTTGTGTTCTATGGTCTTGGCCCGTTGTATGGTAAGCACCGTTTAAGGTAGAGGAGGCTAAGGGACGGTGTTTGGTCGGGTAGGCATACTAAATGCATTTTCAACTGAGAATATTTTGAACTTACAATGCATTTAGCAGGATGTGACCCCACCATAAGTTGAGGAAGATCTGATATTCAGAAAAAGACAAAACTATAGGGATGGTTTTAAAAAAAAATCGGTGGTTACCAAGGGTTTGAGAGGAAAACAGCTGAACAGTATAGCACAGGGGATATTTTAAGGCAGTGAAAAGATTCTCTATGAAACTGTAATGGTGGAGACATGATATTCATTTTTAAAAACCCACAAACTTTACAGCACAAGAGTGATGCTTAATGTATACAAAGTTTAAAACTCATTGAGGAGACCAGGGAATCCTGGAGTGGAACAGAATATGGCAAAGCAATCTACCAGTATCACAAATGCGGAGTAACCTCACTGTGGGCGGTAGGGTCAGGACACGGTGACGTAAGTGACGTTGGAAGAGAGGTGCTACTGTGGGCCTAAAGGGAAGGTCAGTTGTTCTGAAGTCTGCAATCTAGGTGTTACTTTGCACAGGACTACAGGTTAACAATTCTGCTCCTGCTCTACATGTAAAACATCACTCAGTAAAGAGATGGCAGATGGCTTGAAGGGTTTCTCATCTTTGGAGGGGGCAATTATACACAAGCAACGGAAGGAAGTAGAATGACCCATGTTGTAAGGAAGCAGACAAAAAGGGAGCTAATATATAGTTTCATATAGATACAGACTGTTACATATAGAAACACTTATAGATATGGGGCGCCTGGGGGGCTCAGTCGGTCAAGCCTCCGACTTTAGCTCAGGTCATGATCTCGTGTTCGTGGGGTCGAACCCTGCATCAGGCTCTGTGTGACAGCTCAGAGCCTAGAGCCTGCTTCCGATTCTGTGTCTCCCACTCTCTCTGCCCCTCTCCACTCATGCTCTGTCTGTGTCTCAAACATAAATAAAACATTTAAAAAATTTTAAAAAAACACTTATAGATAGGTATATACACTCAGTATACACGTGTGTACTTCCTTTCCCAGTCCATACAAGGGCCCTAAAACCAGGGTGTCCCCGTAGTGAAGAGCACACACCGTTCTCCAATAAGAGGAACGGGGGTTCCCTGGAGACACAGCTGAGTCTAAGGACTATGGCAGGGACAATGCAAGATGAGCCCGGAGTACCACATACTGTCAGAAAATAAAGAAGGGCTCAAAAACTTGACTGCCATTACTACTCCCAGTATTACATCAACAAATACGGTACCGAGGTCACCACATCCGGAAGAATGAGGAAATATAACATAGAGTTCGGAGTTGTGATCTACATGATAGAACTGATTGGAAATCCAGGAGAAATGCAGACTTCATCTCTATTATAACTTTAGAATTGTGAACTATGTGATCATGAAAGATTTGCATGTGCAAAAGCCAAAGGAAAAACATGCAATGCTTCCCCCTGGGACTCAGTCTGTGATCTGCATGCACCAAGACCCATGCACAAAGGCCTAACAATATTGTCTGCATATTCCCATGGGCTCACTTAACCAAAAGGAAATGCATGCCACGTTTTTTTCTATCAAATATACATTAACACAACCGTTATTATTAGTACCATTAAACCTATAAATTACCTTATATTCTTCATGATTGTACTTGAGTAGGTTATATGCTGCTTTCTAGGGTGGTTCTCGCCCTTATGTTTTACTTTAGTACAAAAGAAAAACAGGAAATATTCCATTAGTAAGAGTGGCTTCTTACAATGGAAATTCTCACCAGACGTGGGGTGCCCTAGAATTTAGATGGGATGGTATATGCGTTGCAGTCTTAAAATAAGTCCCACGTCTCCAAAGGAAGGGATTCTAGAAACACGTGGCCACTTTTCTCCCTTCCCATACTACAACGTACTACATTACACATCACGGATTTCAAACATAATGTGCAGACTTAGAGCCATTAGAACACAACGAAACATACTTCACTGACTTATTTCCAAGTATCTACTGAACATCCACCACCTGGCAGGCCACGTGCCAGTAGCTGAGAGCGCCTCCCTCAACAACAGAGATGGAAAGAGCTACGCACTCAAGAGTTTGCGGTCTAGTGGGGCACAGAGATACGAACAGGCAATAACAATGTAGAGCCACGAGCACTAAGATCCCTCGCTGCTTAAACTAACCCTAACTTTCACAGGAAATTCTTTAATTTAGAATTGGATCCTCTTAGGGCTTTTCTGCAGCTCTGGTCTTTCAGGCAGCTTCATGCCAACTGCTCCGTGGAGTTTTTCAGAGCTACCAGAAGTTGATTTCCTCTCTCCCTTCCTAGCTAGTGTGTCTAACCCCATGGACTCACCTGCACTGTTTCCTTTCATCTCTCTATCACAGGCACCAATGCTAGGGAAAATATAAATCACAGCCATTCACTGCAGAGTTAGCAACATGACCCAACATCTCTGCGTGTCCCTACCCACAGCACCATTTCCTATGCCTGATCCTGACCCCATCATGTTCTTAGTAGAACCAATTATTAATTTACATCTTTCAGAGGCTCCCCAGTTGGTTATCTGTATCCTTGGAGTCCTATGTGCTTCCATGTCCAATTTCTTTCAGATTTAGAAAGATGCTTCTACCATTTCTATAGAAAACTCCAAGCAAGGTATTGAGAAATATCAATACTTGTTGATATTTCTGAGCCAAGATAGGCATATTCACATTGAGTGAGAGAAACGATGATTATATAGAACGGTGCATCAGTCCAGATCAGATGTTGTCCCCAATGACTTGTCCATGAACGTTTGAAAGAAACTTCGGTTTTTAGAGCATCTTGTATCTCCAAGTTACAGGTAAGGTCCTGAGGACTTGCTCTCATCAAGTCTATGTGGTTCTTTAAGAATCACCCACACATGCCAGGTCTGATACTGAGATTTCTTTAAAATGATGTCATCCTCCTTCAGTTATTTATTCCAACCCATTAGAAACACGTGTCCGTCGGAATACTGTTTACAAACATTTCGGTAGAACCGATTTGTACTGAAACACAAACCACATTTTCATCGCCACATGTCCCTGCCCAGAAGCTCAGTGGCTATAAACTACATTGTTTGTATTCTTACAAAAGATGTTGAAAGTGGAAATGAGAGTACTGAAAACTACCACTAAAACATCCAAAAGATACAAAGGAAATTAACTTGAGTCAATAAAGACCCGAGTCCAATAAAAAGAGAAAACGGTCAGAATTCTCACCCCTGAGACTGCTCAGGAACAATTCACTCTGAGGTCAACACTGAAGGATCCCGGACTTTAACTCCCTGTGAATGATGCAGGTTGAACGCGAAGCTAATTTCTAAATGTTTCTGCAAACTGTAAAAGCACGAGCTTTTCTGTGAAATCTGGATGTTTTCATGATCAGGTTTTTAACTATGGCAACCTTATTTTAAGCCTCTTACCACAACTGAATTCTAAATGGGCTCTCCGTTTATTCTAGCATTCTTTGGAAATACAGCACTTTCAAAGTGTTGTCAGGCCATACATAACACAATAAAACATAAAAAGATGAATTTTCAGGACATTCTAAATTCTAAAAGTGTATGTGTGTCGCAATAAACTGATGGGATTCAAACTTAGTCATCTTTTCTTAGACTCCGTGCTGAGAAGATTACATCAAAAATTAAGGAACGTGCGCTCCTAATTTCATTACCCAACTGAACTTAGCCAAGTCCTCTGGATACCCTTAAAGCATGAATCTCACAAATGATGAAGAGTGAACCATGGTAGAAATGTATGCCAGGGAAGGGTAGCACAGATAACTGAGGCCGGGTAGACTCAGGTCTCCAAGTTCAACGAATATTTCCTCGGCATCACCAAATACTGATTTATCACCATGTGTACACAAGGATTAAATAAAGCTCAGTTCCATACCAACATACAGGAACAGCTCACAGTTTAGTGGAGGACAACAAGAAACAACTGTAAATAACTAAAGGCATCGTTTTTCAAATGCATGGTGCCGTCAGTGATGGTTGAAGAGCGCAGGGTATGAGAGAAGTCTCTGTCATCAGGAGGGATCTGTACTAGTGGTTACATTTCTACCATGGTTCACTCTTTATCATCTGTGAGATTCATGCTTTAAGGATATCCAAAGGAGTTGACCAAGTTCAGTTGGATAATGAAATTAGGAGCATGTTCCTTGGATGTGCACTAGTGCCCAATGGAAGAGCAGAACTCAAGAAACAGCATGGGCTATAAACACCGGCATTAACGATCTAGCAAACGAATCAAAGAAAGTATCAGTCTCTGAAGCAAAAAAAAAAAAACAACAAAACAAAAAAAAAACAAAACAAAAAAAACGATGGACCTTGACAGTACCCTACTTTATAAATATTGGGAAAATCAAGGGCCCAGAGATACTCAGCATCTTAAATATAAGAACCAAATGTGGGGTGCCTGGGTGGCTCAGTCAGTTGAGCGTCCGGCTTGGGTTCAGGTCATGATCTCATGGTTCATGGGTTCGAGCCCCACGTCAGGCTCTGTGCTGACAGCTCAGAGCCTGGAGCCTGCTTCGGCTTCTGTGTCTCCCTCTCTCTCTGACCCTCCCCTGCTCACACTGTCTCTCTCTGTCTCTCAAAAATAAATAAAGAACATTAAAAAAAAAAAAAAAGCTAAGTGTAACACCACCGTATGCACCCAAGTGGAACTTCATATCCTTTACCACATGAAATATTTGTATATAATAAGCTATGCTTTACACAGAAAATCCATATCTAGTATCCAGCACAGTAGTTTTAAAGGGTGTTATGTACATTTCCTGAGCATTTGCTAAAGTTACCATCTGAGCCATCATGTTAACTTGAGTTAAATTGCTAAGATTAAGACATAAGCTAAAAAGCAATTAAGAATAACTATGACACTGATGATGGAAAAGAAGAAAGGCCTTCATTAAGGATGGTTGTGGAATTTGGGATGATAGTCATAATTTTTTCAAGGATTTACTAAAGCAAATTAATTTTTAGCTTAAGTTTAAAAAGCAGTCTGGTAAATTATAAGAAATGTCAAACCACTGCCTGGAGCAATGTTTTGAAAATTAAGTGTGCATTGCATTAAACTTTTAAATGTGGATTACTACTTTTAACAAATGTTGATTTCTAAATTAAAAATGAGCACTTTTTTCATTTACTATAAAATATAATTTGCAATTACATCAATTGTGTTGTGTCAGAAAAATCATTAACGTGCAAAACAACTTTGTTTCTAGTGCTTATCAGAAGGCATGACTGTAATTGGAGAGCAACCAAATTCCTGGCGTGAGCACGTGGGTGCACGTGTGTATCCAGGTATGCTATTGATTAAAATGAAAAGCAATGAACTCTTAAGTCCGTTAATTAAGTATTGTCATACCGCTTTAAATGTGATTCAAAAAATCTTGGGTAAATTAGCCAACAGCTGGAGTCAGTACTTAAGGGCCTATTTTTTAAAAACAGATATGCTTTGTGACATGCAGGGGTGAAAATGGCTCTTGTGTCTGTATCCATAATATTATATTTCGTATGGATCGACTCAGCTTTGCTAGAGCTTGTGTCGTTAGATGTACTCATTATAATCTTTAAGCCATAAGAAATCCCCTTAAAAATGAAAAGTTTCCATTTAAAAAACATTACTAGAAAAATATGAGGATTTTACATTCGGTCAACACATACTTGCATTCCTAGGAGCCAGGCACTCTTGGGGTCTGAGACGTGGAGGAAATGGAACCCTGGGTACAGACTTCCTCACATAGTTTGCAGCTGAGCTGAAATCTGACCTCGGCCTTCCAACTTTAAATGCCAGGCTCTCGCCACTGCACAAGACTGCTTAATTGAGAACCGACTAGTTAGTATTAACTACAGAGAAGGTAGTTAAATGCTGCCTGGGGACCCTGAATACCATCTCCAGTGATCAGTTTAATGGGTCGGTGCAAGTGCTGACACGATTTGGCTATTTCATTGCCATTGTGAGTCTCCTGACTGAGCGCACATTTGTAGCACTACTGACTGATTCTAGGCTAGATTTTTAAAAGACTATCATAAAATAAGATGATGTATGAACAGAAATAAACGTAATAGACTACCATAGTGCTCTTTGCAGAAGTCAACATGTAAGGTGGCAAATGCTCCTATTTGGTGCATTTAAAAGCTAGATCTAGGGTCACCTGGGTGGCTCAGTGGGTTAAGCACCTGACTTCGGCTCAGGTCACGATCTTAAGGCTCATGAGCTCAAGCCCTGCATCAGGCTCTGTGCTGATAGCTCAGAGCCTGGAGCTTGCTTGAGATTCTGTGTCTCCCAGTCTCTCTCTGCCTCTCCCCTGCTCGTGCTCTGTGTGTCTCTCTCTCAAAAATAAGTAAATATTAACAGCTAGATCCACACAAATTTCAGTTTATATTATACAGGGTCCGACCGAGTCCTAGCTTTAGATTATGCACCGTGTAAGTGCTAAAAAAGGCATCTACGCTTCTGATCTATTTTCATGTTGGCATTTAAAGATGAAGGGGAATAGCTATTCATGAATTCCCCCATTTCAATAATGAGAGGATCTGATCAATAAAATCACATATAATTTAAGGCTCAATGACCCCGCTTCATGGGTCCACAACTAAGCTGTCCGTTAAGGGCTGTTTGTACCTCCTAACTCTCCCCCCCAAATTCGTATGTTGATCCCTCACCCAGGGGGGCTGTATTCGGAGGAAAGAAAGAGGTAATTAAGGTTAACTGAGGTCAGAAGAATGGGGCTCCGACCTGAGAGGATCCGGGTCCTGGATGGAAGAGACGTCAGACAACCAGCTTACATGTGCTTGCTCTCTCTACTCCCATGCTCTGAGGAAAGACCACATGAGGGCACAGCAAGAAGGTGGCGGCCCGCACACCAGGAAGAGAGTCCGCAACCTTGATCAGAACCTTGGTCTTTGGCTTCCAGCCTCCAGAACTGTGACAAAATAGGTTTCTGGTGTGTAAGCCGCCCAGTCTGCAGTATCCTGTCAGGGCAGCCAGAGTCGGCTAACACGCCGTCCTCTGTTGATCAGTAGAAGCTGGCCACACTTTAGGTTAGGAATCGCAACAGCCGTGGCAGCCCCAGAAAGTTGTGTGGGTGCTTTTCTGTTCCACTGTCATCTTTAAAAGTCTTTAGTAAGGGGCGCCTGGGTGGTTCAGCTGGTTAAGTGTTCAACTCTTGATTTCAACTCAGGTTGTGATCTCATGATTTTGTGAGACTGAGTCCTGCATTGGGCTCTGCACTGACAGCAAGGGGTCTGTTTAGGATTCTCTCTCTTTCTCTCTCTCTCCCCTTCTCTCTCTTTCTCTCTCTCCCCCTCCTTTCTGTGCCTCCCCTGCTCCTATTCTGTCTCTCAAAATAAATAAACGTAAAAAAATCTTTAGTAAAACGGCCATCCTCATACACTTGAAGTGCTAACCGAAACACAATAAAAGGTCACAGGGTAACGTATCTATCAAGTATTTATTAGACACCTACCAAACGGAAGCTCCATTACAATCAAATGTTCAAAACAGTCCAATATCCCTGCCTGGTGGGCCGTATCTTCTACAAGAGAGAAATAAACGCCAAATACTGGAGTGAGCTACACCAAATGCGTGTCCACCTGAGTCGGAGACACCGAGCAGATAACGTGAATTGGGATCCTGGGGAGACATATCACTCTCTTACGTGGAGTGGATCAAGACGTCCTCCATGAGATCACTGACATCCGAGTAAAGATGAGAAGGGACCCGAGGGCAGGGATCAAGTTAATCACATTAATTAGAATCACACGTCATTATCATTACTCCGTGTTTGCGATCCTTACCACTGCAGCCCGATTTCTACACTTAGGTTCTATTCGAGCATTTTTTTAATTCTGTGAAAAACATATTCTTTAGTCAAGAAGTCACTTTGGAAACAGACTCAAGTCCTTCTGTCCTTCTCTAACTGCTAGCCTGGGAACTGTCCTGGCCCCTACGTATCTTTCCGGTCTCCTATTTCATATTCCCCCCAAGAGCAGACTCTGTATGGTTCTCTTGAGCATTTGTTCCTTTTTTCAGTCCAGTTTTTCGTGGCATGGCTTTTGTGCAGAACTGACTTGATCACCACACTGTGACAAAACCTGCGATAGTAACTGGTCGGTAACCCAGATCTAAGGTGACCCAAACAGGTCATTTCGCTGACCTCAGTGAATAATTCAGATACAGGCAAAACCTAAGATAGGAAAATAAAAGCAAAACTGAGTACTTCTGTTTGGTGAGAAATAAGAGGGAGAAAAAGAAGGTTCCTTTCTCCAGCAGATGTATTTGGCAATGTGACATTCAGAACTGTTGTAGCCTTTGTTTTATTGATGATGGAAGAGAGCCTGGAATCAACCTTCCTCTTAGGAGAAGAAAGATGAATTACATAGACATGTTATGGAGCCCTGATCAGACTATGCTTGAAGCCCACAACCCCTGCAGACTTTTCAGATACATCAAATAATAAATCCCTATCATTTTTAAATTCTAGGTGGGGTTTCCCCCCTGCTTTATAGGACCAAAGCAACCTGAACTGCCATCTACACACACACACACACACACACACACACAAGTACACACATACTCAGTTATACACCTTCATGAAGCCATACAATTGGGCTTTTGAAAAATCTCATTTGTACTACGGTCTTCCAAAATAAAATGAAATAACATAATTCTGCCTTAGCCATCCTGGAATGTCTTCACAACATATAGTATTCTCTTCAATTTATCATTTTAACAGCTTGAATAACTCTCACTCCCCACTACAATTACAGAAGTATATTCAACTATTTCTGCTGGTAATTGGGTCTTTTATGAACTGACATGCGTATCCAAATACTGCCCTAGAAACTGATCTTTCTGGTGATACATATACCTCATTTTATGTCAGTAGCCACTTTCTAAAAGAGTCCACAGCTGGTTTAGAACAAACATTTAAGGGGCACCTGGGTGTATCAGTCGGTTAAGCGTCCAGCTTCGGCTAATGTCATAACTAACAGTCTTGAGTTCGAGCCCCGCTCAGGCTCTGCGCTGACAACCCAGAGCCTGGAGCCTGCTTTGGATTCTGTGTTTCCCTCTCTCCCTCTGCCCCTCCCCGGCTCTGTCTCTCAAAACTAAATAAACATTAAAAAAAATTTAGAACACGTATTTAAATAAGTGTTTTAATCTAAATGTTAACAAGGCTTTAAAATGAAGCTATAATTTTCATGCCTTCCCACAAGTCACTGATGGGCACACTGACTGCTCCAGGTAAATGCTGTAATACTCTGAATAATTACTTGAGAAGAATAATCTATTACAGTTACCATGAAATTGCTAATGGAACTGTTATTGTTATAATACTTTTTATTTTTTTAGTTTATGCTTATTTATATGTCCAACATGTATTTTCATCATCTGTGTATTTTATTTATTTTTTATATCTGTGATTTCCAGCATATGTCATTTTTAACACTGATGAAAGCAAAATATTTCCAATTTCAGTTAGGTGCCGCCTAAAATATTTAAAATCATACCAAGGCAGATTTTAAGATCTGTGCGAAATGTGTCTATACCCTGAAATGGAATGAGTTTTGCACACCTAAAGAGAACAACCAGAAATCTCACACAGAAGCGTAGAGACATCTTGATGTTGCAGAACACTGAGTTCCCAGTGGACACGCATTTAATTAAAAGACGTGGTAGAAGACGGTAGTTCTAATCCAGGCTTGTGGAATATCACTGCTGGATTATTAACCCTGTAATGGGTGCTAATTTAAATAGTTCTATGACTGTAAGGCAGACGTGTCTAAAATGTACCTTAAAGTTTGCAAGCAGCAGTGACAGCATGGAAGGTTCAGGGGCTGGAGAGCCGCACAGCACATGAGGAAAAGCAAAGGGAATGGCACTCAGCCAGGCCAGGTGAAAAGAGAAAGCTACACAGCAAATGATGAGTGACTGTGGGTTGAGGATAAGCTACTCTGAATCATATCCAAGCTGCAGTTTTAATGGGCAAATGTTAAGGATCTTGCTAGAAATCCTCAGATTATCTATCATTCTAAAAAGAACTTTGCAATGTAGCCCAAATGTAGTTTTTGCCTTTGATCAAAATAAAATAAAATATTAGATGAAAGCATAGCAGCAATAATGCTATAATTCTGGTTGTGAGATTACAGTGTGGATTTATATTTAAGATTTCGGAACAAGATAAATGAGTTGATGTTTCCACTATTATGATCAACTGCTGCGAAGCTGTAATTGACCAGAGCAGATTGAAAAGATTTATATTGTAAAAGGTAAACATTATTTTAAAACTTACTTTTAAGCTCTTCTCTCATTTAGTAGGATTCTCGTTAATGAGAATTTTGTGGATGCCAGGATCCTACTTGCGAAATGGAATTATACCTGCAAGTTACATATAAAACCCAAATCCCTACAAAATATACATTCATTAAGAGAGGACAGATTCCCTAAGGAGTTATATGCAGCCAGATGTGGAAATAACACAAACATTGCCATGAGTGAAATGAAAAGGCTAAAGAAATTTAAGTGAACCCCAAACCATAGAAAAATGTGAAGCTTCTGTATCAATGAATTAAAATTAACATTAAATGTCAATTAAAGCCAAATCCAGTATGCCATTCAGATAAGGAGAGTTGTGCCGGCAACTTGTGAATACAACAGGACAAGGAATGGAGCTCTTCACGTTCTCTGGCATTCCAGCAAAAGCCCTGAGCAAGTGTTCTAATGAGAGCAGCTGAAAAATGCTGCCAACAGCCTCCTCCAAGACTTGCTAAGAGGTGAGGACCTAACTTTGGGAGAGCAGAGGGGAAGTCTCCCCTCTCACCCCTCCTGGGACTGATGGGATCTCCAAGATACCCACTGAGATCTAAGGGCGGAGACACAGCTTCTCACTGCCCCCTTCTGGCCAGCTGAGCGCATGCGCCTGAGAGCCCAGCCTGGTGTCAGCATGGAGGACACACAGGGTGGCAGGTGTCCCTGGACTGGGGGCGGGGCCCGCACGTGCACCTGGGGGCTCCACGTGTCTCATGTCTGGGGAAATCTGAAAACATACACACTGTGGAGCAGCCACCATGGGCAGGGTAAGAGTAGATTCAACCTGTTCATCCTTTCTTTGGTGAGAAAAGTGTAAACTTCCCATCAGCTACCTGGAGAAAACAAAAGTTGCCTGAGCCTTCCAGAGGGATCTTGCCCCAAAGGGCTGCACGCTGGAGCAAGGAGATTACAGAAATAAGATGCAGCCGGGGGTCTTCCGTGCACAAGAGCAGTTTGGGGGAGAGAATCCCAGAGTTCATGTGTCCCACATGAAAGTACAGGGATCAGAGGTTCATGCAGACCTAGCATGTGGGACGCCCGGCTGGGATTCATATGACCACTCTGCCTCTCAGGCCTTCTCCCAGGGGCCCGGCACTGTAGAGGCCGAGAGCAGCAGAGAGTGAGAAGGAAGGAGACGGCAGACAGCTAACTGGGCGGGTGACTAGGGAATCACCAACACAACCCCATCCCACTGGGCAGGGGGGGGCAGGGAGCTTTGACCGATAGCTGTGATGGAAACTCAGAAACAAGCGGGACTTCATACGTGAAAATTGTGCATGGTTATTAAAATCAGACAGCTTCTCTATTTGAAAGGGACCAGGAGTCTCCACGTAACGTCTCTACAGAGAGGTCAGGGGATTCCACGGGACACGCTGGAAGGCCAAGGCTACAGAGAGGCACATGCCCCGACCTTAGAATTTAGGTCCATTTCCTACGTCGGGTACCACGATTCAGCTCACGCAGGTCTAGGGCATTATGTAGACCGGGAGTAGAAACACATTCTTTACATCTAAAAAAAAACCACTATTATAAAAATAAGAAATTAATGCTTGGGAAGAGGCATAGAAGCTGAAAACAGAAATTGAGGACACAGACTAACCTATAACTTCATTCAAAAAAGAAAAATCTCTGGAGAGTTTCAAAATCTAAGGAAAGACACATATCATAGGACTTTCTTTGTTCCACTTCTCCATCCATTACCAGAGGGTGTTATGTTTCCGAAGACAGAAGCATCATAAATTTGGCAGGTGATCATGGCTCTTAAACACATGCCAAGTCATTAAACAACATGAAAATCTATTAACAGTAATGAAAAAGTGGGAGGGAGGGAAGGACAGATAGATGTAAATAAGGAAATGTACTGATGATGATGTGTCTAGACATTATTGCGAGGGTTATAGCGTTAATATAGTGATGCCCATGAATCCGTTAATTTGCTAACTAAGAACATTAATTCCTTCAACTGTGTAGGAGTCCCATGAGCCAGTGTTTGGTTCCCACAGCTTGAAAGAGCAGAGGGATCTCATTTGAACCAGGCCAACTGGGTAACATATCTACACCTTCACCTCTAAGCCCTGCTGAATTGAAGTGGCAAGAAAATACTAGAATAAGCAAGTTCAACAACATGAGAGAGTGTAGCAAAGTGTGTGTGTGTGTGTGTGTGTGTGTGTGTGTGTGAGACACACATCCAAAAGGGAAGCCCATGTGGCCGCTAAAACAAAGCCTTCACAGTGAGTACCTAGGTGGTCAAGTTAAAAATGAAAATGCCAGGCATTCAGTTAGAGCATGTTTTCTCTCTTCAGTAGGTAACTGGAGGTGAGGAGGTGAAGACCATAGGGCAGGAGATACAATTTGTTTCCAAGACCTATTTTTCTTTTTAGAACCTGTTCAGTAGCTCATAAATGGGCTTCAATTTTTCCTTTCCTCATAGAATGTTGGCTCCAGATGGGCAAGGACGTGCATTACTGAGGCCCCACTTCAAACAAGGTCGGCAGAGTAGGAGTTCAATAAATAGTTAACTAAAAAAGATGTGCTGTGTGTGTGTGTGTGAATATCATTCATCCATCAAAAAAAATGAGATCTTCCATTTACGATGACGTGGATGGAGCTGGAATGTGTTATGCTAAGTAAAATAAGTCAACTGGAGAAAGACAAGCACCATATGATTTCACTCATTTGTGGAATATAAGAAACAAAGCAGATGAACAAATGAGAAGTGGGAGAAAAAGAGAGAGGCAAACAAACCACAAGGGACTCTTTTTTATGTTTATTTTTTATATTTGAAAGAGAGAGAGAGAGAGAGCAAGTAAGCACAAGTGAGGGAGGGGCAGAGAGACAGGGAGACACAGAATCTGAAGCAGGCTCCAGGCTCTGAGCTGTCAGCACAGAGCCTGATGCAGGCCTTGAATTCATGGACTGCAAGATCATGAGATATACATACATATACACTATTTCCCCATAACGATTTTTATTTTCCTGAGTTGAGGCCATCAGTTGGTCAGTTGGTGGAAAATTAAATTTTACTACAATGAGGTGACTCTAGCCAGATTAAAAAATTTAGATAGTCTAATGCGGTCTTTACCAATATGTCTATAATCAATACTTGGTATTTCAGAGTCTGACCTTCCCCTGTTCCTTCCCAAGATGGTGCCTGATTGGTAAGTGATCAGGGGCAAGGCTGGGGGACACGGACTCTCCGGACACTCTGACGGCCGCTGTTGGGGTGCTGCTCCCCAGCTGGGGAGCTGAGGGTTGCTGGTGCTCTCCCTTGACATTCTGTCAGGTTTTGCTAAGGAAGCTGGAGGCTGGGGAAACTCCACCGTCTCGTCTCAGTCTCTGGTTAGAAGGGTCACTTCACGGGGGTGCCTGGGGGGACTCCGTCCGTTAAACGTCCGACTTTGGCTCAGGTCATGATCTCATAGTTAAGTGGGTTCAAGCCCCACGTCAGGCTCTGTGCTGACAGCTCAGAGCCTGGAGCCTGCTTCAGATTCTGTGTCTCCCCATCTCTCTCTGCCCCTCCCCTGATCACACTGTCTCTCTCTGTCTCTCAAAAATAAATAAATGTTAAAAAAAAACTTTTTAGTAAAAAAGAAGGGTCAATTCACCTTCCCTGCAGACTCAGAGGAACCAACAGGCATTCTCGATCTTCTTGGGGGTTGGATGAATCCAGACCAAAGCAATCTCTGCTGCATCCTGGATTTCAGGGCCCTCTGCCTGGCCTTGGGGACACCTTCAGCAACCTGTCCAGAAGCGTCTCAGCAGACTCCTGGCCCCTGTCATGGCAGCTCGTGACTTAACACCCTGCTAAGGGGATCTCAAGGCGGCCTCAGGGAGCTACCCGCAAGCCTGCACTCTGAAAAAAGCTTCACGATTTCCTGGGATGAGACTTTTCCGACAGTCTCTTAGAGCAAAGCCAGCTCTTCCCTTACTGCTAAATAAAGAGCCCTCAATAGCCCTCAGCCTTCGGCTTCCTCCTTCTCTTTTTTACATTTATCTAATACACCTCCTGCCTTCAGAACTGCTGGCTGGAAGAGGGGACGCAGGGCCATGGGTCTGGCTGCCTGGTTCCCCCAGTTTTGCCTCGCCTCTTCCCTACACCGACCGAGGCAGAAAATGTGAGCTCCCAACTCATTGATCCAGACTCAGATATGAAACTCTGTAGTCTAATCTGCCCGTCCTGGTTCTTGATATGGGACAAGGGATTAGAGCCATGGAAAATTCTTTCACGTCTATTCATCCCATGGCGTCCATGTTCTGTCATGCTCGAAGATCAAGAAAGTCAACTTGAGAGTCGAAACTGATTCTCCATGGTGGGTAAATCTAGTATCTCCTTCCCTGGAACTATAAACATGAAGGCCCAAACAGAAGGGGAATAGTGGAATGGAACAAGTCTGCAGGTGGAAGTTAAAATGCATCATTTTACATTTGCAAATATTACCCATGTGATATTAGTTTCTGTCCCCAAATGAGCAGCGCGGCCTGTATTTACAAAATGAATGCCATGGTCAATTAGCATAATGACAGTAGCCCCAACTCTCTAGGAGGTGCTTGTGAAGGGTTTCAGATATTCAGATGAAATTCTCTCGGCCATCTACCCTCCACACAGGATTCACTCTCTCGGTTTACAGAATTGCTCCGATTTAGATTCCTCTCATTTGGTCTGTAAATTAATGTGCTTCCTCTGATATAAAGTCTTCTGTGAATGCGGCACTCACTAAGACAATTGCTGGTTTTCTGCTCAGCAAGTTGAGTAAATCACTCAAAACTTCAGGCATTGTATGAGGTGGGTTTCACAGGAAGCTCACTCTCTGCATTTGCACTAACTGTCACGTTCTGTTCATTTATGGGTTATTTGGCAATAAATAGTCTGACAGCCTCCGGATTACCACGGCAACAGAAATCGTCCTCCATGGTAAATTAAGCTTTCAGAGGGATTTACGAATCACAAATTAATCACCATTTATTGGGCAAAATACTAATGTCTGTGATATTCTCTGACAATGTTTTCCATGTTATTAGAAAAATAAAATATTTATGTATACCTTTAATTCGAAGTTTCTGTGTGTCAAGACACCATTCTGTTATTCTCATACTGGTATTTTTAAACTTATGCAACATATAAACTAAGGGCCTAAAATTCATTTGTCAGAATTTATTGAATGACGGGGGGTGGGGGGGGGCGCGCGCCTGTCTGGCTCAGCCAGTGGAGCATCCAAGACATCCAAGACTCCCGTTCCACGGGTTGTGGGTTCGAGCCCCACATCAGAGGCAGAGATTACTTAAAAATAAAATAAAATAAAATAAAAAGAACTTATTAAATGGTACACTTAAGTTTACTCATGCCATTTTACGTAACTTTTACTTAAGAAAGAAATACTCGGTTCTCCTTGATGATATGCAACTAGCATTAAACACCAGTTGATAAGCATATACAGTGAGTATAGAGTACTTAACACCCACAACTTACTTTTTCTTTATTGTAAGTTAATTATTTCACTCTGTCTCCATTCACAGTAACAATTTTAGAAAAGATTGTGTCTAAATTAAACTGTCTCTTTTTTCTGAGGCTCCTGGGGGGCTCAGTTGGTTATGCGTCCAACTCTTGATTTCGGCTCTGGTCATGATCTCACAGTTTGTGAGCTCGAGCCCTGTGGCAGGCTCTGCGCTGATGGCACAGAGATTCCCTGTATCCCTGTACCTCTGCTTCTCCTGTTCGCTCGCTTGCACTCTCTCTCTCGACAAATAAACATTTTTTAAAACTGTCTCTTTTTCCACATATGCCTCTTTTTGTGTGCATGGTAAAAGCACATAAGATCTACTTGCAAATTTCAAGCATACAATACATTTTTATTAACTATGGTCACCGTGCTATATATATACACCACCAGAACTTACTCATCTTGTAACTAAAAGTCGGTAGCCTCTGATCAGCATCCCTCCATCTCTCCCTGCCATCCAACCTCTGGTAACCCCACATCTACTCTTGGGTGTTTTTTTAGTTCAACTTTTTCAGATTCCACACATAAGAGAGATCGTGTAGGATTTCACTTTCTGTGCCTATATTCTTTCACACAGCATAATGTCCCTCTATAAAATACATCCATGGTGCTACAAATGTCAAGATTTCCCTACATCTTTTAAGATTTAATAATATTTAATTACGTGTATACATATATATATATGTATATACATATATATCCACATGTTCTTCATTCACCTGTTGGTGGACACTTATTATTTCCATCATAGTTACTAAATAATGTTGCAATGAACCCGAGAGTGAAGATATCTCTTCAAGGTACTAGTTTCATTTCCTTCGCATATGTAACGAGAAGAGCTGCTGGACCACAGGGTGGTCACATTTTCAGTTTCTTGAGAACCCTTCAAACTGCTCCCATTAAGGCTGTGCCAAATTATAATCCCACCAACTGTGAACAAAGGTTCACCTTCTCCACATTCTCGCCAACACTTCTTTCTTTAGACTTTTTGATAACAAGTGTAATCGGAACAGGTGTGAGATTATATATCATTGTGGCTTTGATTTGCATTCCCCCAATAATTGGGGATTTTAAGCATCTTTTCAAGTACCTATGGCAATAATCTATATTCAGGTCCTTTACCATTTTTTAATCAGGTTTGGGATTTTTTGTGTTTATTTTCTATTGAGTTGATGAGCTCCTTATATAGTTTGGCTATTAGGTCCCTATCAGATACCTGGTTGTCTTCTCATTTTGTTAGTGGTCTCCTTAACTGCGCAGAAAGTCTGAGACTGATATAGTTCCGTGTTTACTTTTGCTTTTGTTGCCTGTGTTTTTTGGTGTCACATACGAGAAGTCATTGTCAAGCCAATGTCAAAAAATATCTCCCCTGTGTTTTCTTCTAGGAGTTTTATAGTTACAGGTCTTAAATTCAAATTTCTAATCCATTTTGAGTTGGCCTTTGCATAGGGTATAAGAGAAGGTCCGATTTCATTCTTTTGCAGACAGATATCCAGTTTTCCCAGCACTTTTTACTGAAGAGACTATCCTTTCCCCATTGTGTATTCTTGACAATTTTGTTGAAGATTAGTTGAGACTTCATAAGACATTATAAGTGAAGACTTTATATATAGACTATATAAGATTATATAAGAGACTTTATATCCATGCTATTTTTTGCCATTGGCCTATTTGTCTGTTTCTATTCCGGTACCAGACGATTCTAATTATTATAGCTTTGTAATAGAGTTTGAAATCAGGTGATGTGATGCCTGCCTCCTTTTTCTTCTTTCTCAAGATTGCTTTGGCTGTTCAGAATCTTTTGTGGTCTCCCACAAATTTCAGGGGTTTTTTTTCTGTGTTTGTAAAAAATGCCATTGGGAATTCTTTTTTTTTTTTTTTTTACTTTTGAGAGAGAGACAGAGAGACATAGAGAGCACACAACTGGGCAAGGGGCAGAGAGAAGGGGACAGAGGATTGAAAGCTTGCTCTGCACTGACAGGAGTAAGTCTGATGTGGGGCTCAAACTCACAAACTGTGAGATCATGACCTGAGACGAAGTTGGATGCTCAACTGACTGAGCCAGCCAGGCACCCTTGCCACAGGGAGTTCTCATAGGAATTACACTAAAACTGTAGATCACTTTAAATCATTAGGAAGTTTTAACAATATTAAGTTTGAATATATGACCACATTGACTGGTGTATGGAAGCTTCCTGATAAAACATGGCTCCTTTGTAAACCACAATGCAGAAACGGATTAACAGTCAGTCATTTAAGTTCTATTTTCATTTAGATACAACTTTAAATTAACGGAGTGACCCAAAATAAGAAAACAAAAAATTGAGCTTACAAAGGGTGAGTTGACAGTTTTTCCTCAATAGGGTAAGAGTCATTCATCAGGTAATGATATATATATATATATATATAATACTGATAAAGCCCATTTATGTAGCATCTAATGTGTACCCACATAAATGTTTTATATTTATTATTTTACATAAACTTTAAAAACTGTCAATATGATTGCACTGTTATTCTCATTTGAAAGAGAAGAAATGGGTCTCAGTAATGTGTGGTAAGTAGCAGAAAGAGAATTTGCATTAAATCATACCTTGACCTCTATGTTATATCTCTTCCATTAAGTTCCTTAATAACTGTCTTGGTCTGTATTTCTAACACTGTGTTTTGGAAGGTTCTTATAAACTATGGTACAATTTAAATTGAGAAAGAATATAGCCAAGAAGACATTCTGGTGACATTATTAAAAAATGATGAACAGTGTATGACTTTCGAATTCTCCAAAGCAACTTAATTCTGGGATACAGAATTACAGTCTAACCAAAGATTCAAACAGCACCTGGTTTGTGTCACAAATGATTATTTCAATACAGTAGGCAGCATCTATGATACGCCCCACATCCTAGTATTCATGGCCTGTGTAATTCCTTCCCTATGAATAACTTCCCTCTAACCAACAATAGGAGACACTGATAGGACGTCATTGCCAGGAGTAGGTTAAAGACTGTGACTCTGTATTGCTAGTAAACTCTCTATTGCTTCTTTGCTTGCACACACTGATTAAGCAAGTGGCCTTGCTAGAGAGACCAACCTGGCAAGAAACTGAGGGAAGTCATTGACCAAAAGCCAGTGAGGATATGAAGACCTCAGGCTGACACCTGTAAGGAACTCAATGTTAGTAAGAACCACTGATTGAAAACGGATGTGTCTCTCTCCCCAGTCAATCCTTCGGATGAGACTGCAGATCACGATGCAGTCCCTGTGAAAGACTATGAAACAGCGGGCCCACCTGAGCCAGGCCTGATCCCTTACCCACAAAAACTATAAAGTGATGACTGTATATTTGTATAAGCTGCTTAAATTTGCATTTTTCATTCCAAAGCAATGATAGATACACTATTGCTGTTAAAATGATTCAATGATTCTAACTACTGATAATTATATTAAATTCTAATCTCCTTCAATCCATATCTTGAGCATAACTTTAATACTTGTATCAACAATTCAAATATATATTGAACTAAATTAATGAGGATTATGTTCAAAAGTAGAACACTGATTAATATGAGATAATTTAAAGAGCTACACATGGTGAAGATTTCAAACTTTGATGCTTAGTGGCCTCTAAAAGGAAGATGAAAAGATCAAATTAAGGAAAACCACTAATGAAGCATGCAATTTTCCCCAATTACTGTGTTTTTTAAATTTGGGCTGGGTTACATTAGGAGGATTATTAGACTCAAACAGCAATTTTATTGACTCAATTTTATTCTCAAATATTTTCAAAGAAAATACCCATTATTTTTTTAGCTTGTTTCTAAAAGCATTATGACCATGGTTACTGAAATACACCAGTAGCCTACCCAATTTATTAGTCACTGAGGACACTTTCATACCTGAAGAGAATAAACACCAAAGTGTAAATATCAGTCATTTAAAAAACACCGCTTTTTTTCTGAGCTGACACATGGCTTATTTGCATTAACCAAATTCTAGTTATATATACATGATAAGAATTTCATAAGCTACAGTAATATTCTCTTATCAGTGATAAGTTTAGAAAAAGGCATAATTCATGATAAAATATAAAAGGTTGCCAGGCCATTTGGTACTACTTTAGTTCCATATGATACTATAGCACTTTTAAAGGTACATCTTGGATGGGAATTACAAATGACATCCAGGGAACCCCTTCCATGAAAAGTGTGATACACAATCCGAGGCATTTCTAAACACTACATTCCAAAGATTACACAGCTATGCTCTGTCACCAGCATCCTCAACACAGGTCTCTTCATAAAACGGATACACACATGAGCATAAAGTCAAACAGAGTTTTGCTCTCTGAATCACTTTTCACAACAACATCAACAGCACAATAACAAAACAGTACTGGCAATTTAAGAAAATTGTGATATCCTCAGAAAGAAAACCACTAAGCCATCAAGCACTCCTGTTCCAACCTGGATACTCGGCAAAACCAGGTGAACGTGGAGTCCGTCTACTCGACCCATCGGCAGAGAGGCACCAGTGAGGTTTTTGTCTGTTTGTAGCGTTTGATTGTTTGCCTGTTTCGGATACTCAACTGATGAGTTACAATTATTATCTCTAAGTATAGCACGGAGGACTAAATGGTTTAAATAGTTCTTAAAATGACAAGTTTTTAAAACAGGGCTGGTGTTTAAAGCTGCTACATGAGGCAAGTATGAAATATGTCAGGTGAGCTTGGCGGAGGCTTTGGAACAGACAAGGACGGGAAAGAAGTGTTATAACTGCAAGGAGGTGGCTATACTGCCCTTACCCTTATAGAAGGCACAGGGGGACGCTCCAGTGACAGAGGCCATTGCATTCTACAGTCTAAGAGTCTTACAAAATATGCATAATATCACAATTATATTCATATATATATAGAAAGAGCTTTAGGAAGCATATATATTTGGAATTTTGGAAAACATATTTATGAATATTGATAAAATTTGTAATTAAAAATATTATTAGACAAATGCTCTTGTCCCCAAGTCCCTCAGAATCCATCCAGACTCGAACAGAAATGAGTTATGCGTAAATCCTGCTTCTGCCATTGGGAAGTCACTCCATAAACGTCCTCAGTGCCACAGTCAAAACTCCAGTTGATAGGCACACAACACAGCCCTCACGCCCAGACTCTTTTCACACAGGAAGTAAAAAGTATTGCAGGGAGGTCAGCAAACGCTTTCACTCCAGGGTGGATAGAAGGGTGGTGCTGGCAGTAGAAGAAAACAAAACAAAACAGAAGTGTCTCCTGGAGGAGGGGAAGAGCTAACCCACCATCATATCATGTGCAGGAAGCAGATGAAGAAACCACACTAGACCAAATCTAACATCATGATAAAGACTTGCTGCAGACTAAGTATCGAGGGGAACAATCTCCATCTGATAAAGAAGATCTAAAAAAAAACCTTACAGCTAACGTCACTTAAGGATTAAAGACTTGATGATTTCCCCTAAGAGTGAATGCACAGTAAGAAAGTACACTCTCACCACTTTTATTTAACATTGTACTGGAGATGCTAGCCAGTAATATAAAATAAAAAAATATATAAAGGACACATCATTTCAAAAGACAGAAATGAAACAGGAATTATTCATAGACAACATCACTGGTTCTGCACTGATTTCCAAAGAAACTACATGCAAGTTACTGGCACTAGGGACTCTTAGCTCAGGCAGCTAAGCATCTGACTCTTGATTTCCGCTCAGGTCATGATCTCACAGTTTGGAGATCGAGCCGCGTATTGGGCTCCATGATGACAGCGCGAAACCTGCTTGAGAGTCTCTCTTTTCCTCTCTCTCTCTGCCCCTCCCCTGCGCATGCTCGCACATGCACTCTCTTTCGCTCTCTCACTCTCTCTCAAAATAAATAAATAAACTTTTAAAAAAAGTTCCTCAAACTAATAAGTTGCCTTAGCAAGACTGCAGGACTTTGCTTACTATTAAAAAAAAATGAACAATTAGAAATTGAAATGAAAAATTCTATTCATAGGATCAAAGTATTATGAAATATGTAGGGGTAAATGCATAAGATAATTTCAAGATTTATGCAGTGAAAATTATAAAGCAATGAAGTAGGAAATGTTTTAAATGTGTTTTTTCATGAATTGGAAGACACAATATTATATGTCTCCAAATTAACCTTTAAATTCAATGCAATCCTAATCAAAATTTCAGCAGTCTTGGCTGCAAAAATTGAGAATTTTGGCACCAAATTTTTCATGGTAAAGGAAAAGACCAAGATTAATTTAAACAAATTGTTTTTGAGGAGTACCCTGGTGGCTCAGTACATTGAGCATCCGACTCTTGACTTAGTCTCATAGTATGATCTCAAGGTTCATCAGTTTGAGCCCTGTGTTGGAGTCTACACTACAGTGAGGAGCCTGCTTGGAGTTCTCGCTCTCTTGCTCGCTCTCTGCCCCTCCCCCGCTGGCTCACGCATGCTCTCTTTCTCAAAATAAATAAATAAACTTTTATTATTTTTTTAAATGTTTTATTTATTTTTGATACAGAGAGAGACAGAGCATGAGAGAGGGAGGGGCAGAGAGAGAAGGAGACACAGAACCGGAAGCAGGCTCCAGGCCGAGCTAGCTATCAGCACAGAGCCCGACACGGGGCTTGAACCCACGAACGTGAGATATGACCTGAGCCGAAGTCAGAGGCTTAACCAACCGAGCCACCCAGGTGCCCCATAAATAAACTTTTAAAAACTTAAAGAAAGTTGTTTTGAAAAAGAAGAGTAAAGTTGGAGGACTTCTTGTACCTCATTCAAGACCTAATACGAAGCTATAATCATTAGGGCCATGTCTTTTTGATGTAAGAATGGAAACAGAGAAGGAGTGAATAGAAGAGAATTCAGAAATATGCCCACTCATACATGTGGGTCAACTGCTTTTTGACAAATGTGCCAGCATAACTCGACAGAGAGAAAAGTCTTCTTAACAACAGAAACTGGACATTTTTTAAGCCTAAGCATAACAAGAACCTCACACCAGATATAAAATATCGGCCTAAAACGATCACAACTGCATAAAAATCCTAGGAGAAATGCAAGAGGAAGTTTTTATAGTCTTGACTTAGGCTAAGATTTCAAATAAATGACCCAAAACGTGTGAGTCATCAAAGAGAAAAATTTAAAAAAAATAGAACTTCATTAAAATATAAATGCTCCAGTCTTTGAGAGATAGATACTGTCAAGAAAACGAAAAGATGGCCCATGGATTGGGAAAAGATATAACTGATAAAAGACTTGTGTCTAGCAGATAGAAAAAAACTCTTACTGCTCTGGAAAGTAGAACAGCCCAACTAAAAAGTGGTGAAAGGTTTGAACAGACACTTGGCTAAAAAAGCAATCGACACTGAAGACAAAGTCGGTAGCTGTTAGAGGAAGGCAAGGCAAACCCGCAGTGAAATCCCACTACCTACCTGCTTGCACAGATAAGGCAGAAACCTACTGAAGCTACAGTGTGCTGATGAGGAAGTGAAGAAACAGGAGCTCTTATACATGGTGGTGGGAATGGAAACGTGCACAGCAATTTTGCAAGACTTTGGTGATTTAAAAAAAAAAAAAACCTTAAATCACACATAAGTATATGACCCAACAATGCCACCCCTTGGCATCTATCTAATCGAGACATGAAAACACATGCGTGGCATCTGTATGCAAAAATGTATAGCAAATTTATTCATAATAGTTAATGACTGGAAATAACGCACAAGTCCATTTAACTAGTGAATGAGGAAACAAATTCTGAATACATCCATACAGGATACTAGGTAGCAAGTTTTTATTGCACTAGGGATGCGAGACACAAAATAATAGAACTCAAATACATTCCGCTGAGCAAAAGAAGCCGGACATTAAGGATTTTATATACATACACAGTATGCATCTCTCACATGAGACCCTGAAAAAGGCAAAATTACAGGGACAAAAATCAGAGGGCTTTGCCAGGGGCTGGGGACAGAAAGGGGGGATGCGATAAGAACACAGCTTTGTGTAACAATGACAGTTCCGTATCTTACTTTGGGTGGCGGATATAAGACTGTACGCATTTGCCAAAACTCATTGGATTTAAATGTAAACATATGAGTTTTACTGTATGTATGTTATACACTCAATCTTCAATGTATCCTGAAGCAAACTTGAATTAAAAATACATACTTATCCCACGACAGATCTAAAGGACCTTGCCAGCACACATTAAACATTTGTCCTGTTTAACTCCTCCCTAGAGGAGGGAAGGGAGTAGTCTGCTCTCCAAGCAGCAAGGGAGTAGCTAGAGGTAAAATCTAAGAAAAGAAGAACTTTGGGGAATAAAATAAAGCACAGTGTCAATAAACTAACAATCTTAATTATCTGCCCCATCAAAATGCTCACAAAACTATTAAGACAAGCCCTTAGTAAAACTATGCATTTGAAAATAAATACCTTACAAAATAACATCATGATCTCTCCCTCTGCTTCTCTCTCCCCCCAGGTCACCCATGTTTACTTTTACCTACGACACCTACAATAATTTCAGTTGATTTTTCCTGTGCATTCCAGCGTTTCTCCCCTGGATACCATGAGAAGCCAAAATGAGCGTCCAGGGTTGATTTCTGAAAGTAAGATAAAAAGTGATTGGGGAAGTCTCAGTTAAATCAGAATACACGAACACCTGTTCCTCCAGGGCCTTGAGTTGGATACCAGAGTGTGTGGCCTTTTATCACATCACAGAGAAAGAAATGCTGATTCCCACACTGGAAACCAGAAGGACAGGGGCTCAGTCAGTTAAGTGTCTGACTTCCACTCAGGAAGTCACAGTTCGTGAGAGTCAGCCCCGCATCAGGCTCTGTGCTGACAGCTCAGAGCCTGGAGCCTGTTTCGGATTCTGTGTCTCCCTCTCTCTGCCCCTCCCCTGTTCACACTCCTGTCTGTCTGTCTGTCTCTCTCTCTCTCTCAAAAATAAAACAAACATTAAAAAAAAAAACAGGGGTGCCTGGGTGGCTCAGTCAGTTAAGCATCAGACTTCAGCTCAGGTCATGATCTCACAGTTCATGGGTTCGAGCCCTGTGTCGGTCTCTGTGCTGACAGCTCAGAGCCTGGAGCCTGCTTCAGATTCTGTGTCTCCCTCTCCCTCTCCCTCTGCCTCTCCCCCACTCACACTCTGTGTTTCTCTCAAAAATAAATAAACGTTAAAAAAAAAACAGAAGTACAAATACAGTTGGCAAGACTGTCCAAATCTCATTTCACAGGCCTTTGAACTTGCCCCCTTTTCACGTCATGTTCTTTGTAGGAAGAGAACTACAGAGCATTTGCATGTAGATGGACGAGGGGAGGAAGAGCACAAGAATACACTGAGTCTGTGCTACGCTCTGGGCTGGCCGTGCCCCGGGCACGGTGTCCACTCACCCCTAACACCCCCGGCGCTGAGCCTCCTCGTGCTCAAGTGAGGCTGTCACACTCACGGAATCCACTCAATACATAGTGGGCACTAAACGCGATAAATGGCAATTTAAAATCAGTAATTGATAATAATAAAAAGACAACACCACCACTGGAAGAAAAATTAATTTACCTGTTTAAAAGAATTCATTTCCAGCCAATTGTTCTGACAGAATATCTAATAGGGGCTCATTTAAATTAAATTTAGTTAATCTAATATTTAAGATAGAAACCAGAGAAGAGCTTATGGACTTCCGTAGAAGTAAAAGCGAAACCAGTTGCTAGAAGGTCTGCAGTACTCACTCCTTGTATTGTCCCTCTTAATTGATGAAGGATTTCTGTAAGATTATTCATCATAGAACACAGTGCATGTCGTGTTCCGTGTTCCTTCTTAGAAAACATGTGAACCGTATCTATTCCTGGAGCATGTGAGCATGTCAGAAGTATCGTGAGATGTGTCTTTACATGACACTGATTGTAACGTGTTCACTTTCAGAAGTCACATGCCATTTTTACTGACTGTAATTCAACTATAAATATATATACACACCTGTGTATATATGTATGTGCATATATAGATACATATATCCTACACGTAACGAACATTGATGATATACTGCCTTTGTAAGTCCAGAGACGTTTGGAAATTCACTCTTGTGGGATTCCCCCAAAGTGTCTGCAGCCTCTCTGTAGAATAAGTCATTGAGTAACTTTTAGGTTTCACATTTTTAAAATTGTATTTATTAAAGGGCTGTTAAGTTAACTTCTTGTGGACAGTTCTATAAATTGTAACACGTGTATAGGTTTGTATAGCTACCAGCCTCCATGATAAAGACACGGCTCCACCACCAATAAATGCCCTCCCCCCTCTGTGGGACACCCTCCTCTCACCTTTAGCCACTGACGCCCACTGACTTGCTCACTGTCACTTACCGCTGTTACCCTCCCCCAAAGACCACATAAATGGGGCCAAGTAAGTGCTAACCCTTTAAGACTGGCTCCTGTCTAAGGTGCTTCTCCCTAAGGATGTAGTAAGGACATTATTTCCAGTGATCAATATTTGAGGAGCAAAGCTGATAACATCCCCTGACCTTAGTGCTTTTATGGAATCTTCAACAAATCGGTTATTTATTTTTTGTGTTAACCAGCATAGGAGAAGGCACGGGAACTAGTTACTATAATATGGGTTGGTCTGGAATCATCGATTTATAGCCGAATACTTATGCCACTGCCCTAGAGGCTGGAATTTCAGGAACTGGATATGTCCGTGTTTCCTTGGCATTTTTTAGTATGAGGACTTTTCGGAACCAATCAGATCCTTTGGATAAGAAAGAGGAAGTTTTCATTTCTGCTTTTCTTGAAGAATATTCAATCTTCCTTGAATCTTTTTTTTTTTTTTTTTATCCCAAAGACTCAAGAATATGTTCTAGAGTGAGAAAATAATGCATATAATTTCTGGTCATGAATATCCTCAAAGTCCAGTTAGTTATTGGAATTTCAGGTCATATTCTGAGAAGAAATCAATTCTGAAAACCATCACGTGTATGACAGTTTTGCTCTTATTAACATTTCCAGGTCCCTTTCCTCTTGTTCATCACCAGAGTCACCATCTATGACCAGCTCTCACTGCCTTGAGCCCAGGCTACCTCCCAGTCCCTGACTCTGGTCCCTCACCAAGAGGGGAAAATCAGTTTGACACATGGCTTCTGTTCCTGTTCTTCCTTTTTTTCTCTCCCTTGTATCCCCATGTTCCCTTCTCAGAGAACCTGCATTTCCCAACACGCCACATGGAGCCTCGAATCTCACATAATTCCCTCTCTCCACAGAGAAGCTTCGAAATTCTCCACACGTCAGCCCTTCGCTTGCACCAACATCCCAATTCCTGGGACCCACTTAATGCTTTTTGGGATTCCTTTTCTGCCATCTCCACATTTCTAGATTTCCCTAGCTGTCCTTTAAGGACCCTGAAAGCAGCAGGCACATTTATTTTGCGTTTTCTCTGCCGGATGTGAAGGAAACCATGTTCCAGAGTAATGGTTCTCAAATACGTATGTGTCAGAGTCAGAAAGGAGGTTTGGTCAAAATACAGAGACCCTGGCCCTCTAAGTGAACCCCTGGCTGTTCTTATGATTTAGGAGCTCTCCCAGGAAAAGACTGATACGTGTGGACGTCTGAAAAAAAACCACTCTGGATTTAGGGTACTATGACTTAGCTTCCTCAGAAAAATTTTGAGTAAATGTTGACTTAAGTTCTATGTCGTTGAATAAAAGTCAGGCCCTAGAACAGAATGACCCAACTCATGCCCCACTTGCTGAGCCTATCCTGAAATTTCATTTATTTTCAATATTCTTTGCTGGACTATGGGAGTATCAATATCAAATATCATATCGTATCCATTTATGAGATACACTTTTTCACATTTGAGCATCTTTGATATTAGATTATGCCTTAAAATACCCATCCTAAAAACATCGGTCAGCAGGGCTTGCTTCACATTTGCACATGATAATAGAAGATCCTACAATTAAAATTTAAAAATAGGAAATTCCTACACTAACTCAAAGTTAAAAGCTACAATTCAATTAATATTACAGAAGCAAAGTAGCAGAATGGTACAATATTAAAATGATTGATTTAATTCCATCTAGAATATTACACAGAGAAGCACACAAGATCTGCAGTCAGATCTTGAGTGACTGTGTCTCGAGGCGTCTCACAAATCTGCCTGGAAGACACGGCCAGCTGGAGGGGGTCTCTCCAAGATGCCTCCAGTAGTCAGATTTCTCTCAT
Source organism: Helogale parvula (assembly GCA_004023845.1). Lineage (NCBI taxonomy): Eukaryota > Metazoa > Chordata > Mammalia > Carnivora > Herpestidae > Helogale > Helogale parvula. Next base: position 24,382 of record PJEM01000579.1, on the reverse strand, counting down.
GAAAGTTCAGGGCTCAAAGGTGGGTGTCTCCAGAGAAAGAAAGAGACAGAGACAGAGCCTCTGGAAACCGCTAAGCTCTTTAAGACCTAGCCTAGGCACTAGCGAGTCGGCTGCAACTTATTTGTTAGAATTGAATCACTAGAGGCCAGTCTCCATTCAAGGGGAAGATAATTAAATTTGTAGATATGTTTTAAAACTGCCACAAAGAGAGGAATTTTAAAAATGTTATCATTCTCTGAATACTAAAATCAAGTCTTCTATTTTAAATAGTCTCTACTAGGAAAATTAATCACCAAAAAATCTGGTATTTTGTAAAAAAAAAAAAAAGTCATAAAAGTTACGGCAATATTTTTGATTAGTATAAAAAATCATAACTACATGTAAGTATTCTGCTGAAACAAAGAGAGCTCTAAACAACCCTAAAAAATAAATCCAACAACCCACAGGTATACAATGTATGTCTTTCCTAAACAAAAACTGGATCAATCCAAAAATCTCTCAATAAAGTTGCTTAAAATGTCATAAATAATGTTTCTTTATGAAATATTCACTGTTGGGGTGCCTGGGTGGCTCAGCCAGTTAAGCATCCGACCTAGGTTCAGGTTGTGGTCTCAGGGCTCATGTATTTGAGCCCAAAGTCGGGCTCTGTGCTGACAGCTCTGTCTCTCTTTCAAAAATACATATTTTTTAAATACCAATATTTATGAAATATTCATTGTATACTACCACGTATGGAAGAACATTTTTAAAATGCATCATGAAAGAATCTGTATCCCTCAAAATTAACTCTCTCAGGTTACTGGATGGTTTTCTTACTTAGGCGCTGCATCCCGAGAACATGAGGGTTAACTTGAAGATCCTCAAAACAATAAATATGCTCTGCATGCTTGATATTTTTCAACAAAACAAACAGTAAATGGGCAGATTATCCTCTGATTCAGATTCAACTTTAAGGACTCGAACATTTGGATTCCAGTACTGCAAACTGGACCCATCCCAATAAACCTCTGTTCCTTCATGTTACTTAAGCCTCATGGATGCCTGTGCGTAGAGGTCATGCTGTTTCCGGTAAAGAGTCTTCAGAAGTTATAATCTGAGGTTGATTTTCAGTAGGAAGTGGGCACAAGGGGAAATGATAGGCTTAACAGGAGGTAATATCAGTAAAAAAACATATCTAACTTTAAAACAAGGAACACTCCAAGTCTGTTTGTCCATGAGCTATGGATTAAAGTGATTTAGAAACTTCATGTTTCAATGTACATCTATCACAACAGGCAGCCACTGATAAACTTTAAAAATATGCTTTCACTGTAGCAGAGAAATATTTACATTAAGATATTTTCTACTAACGGTATTAGTATACCAAATCTTATTTTAAGCACCATCCGGAGTGCCTGAAATACACGATTTCATTGAATCCTTGCTATATATGTATCAGGCCAATGATACCCTCTCAATTTTAGATCTGAGAAACCCATTCTGCAAATCACCCAATTCTCTACAAATTCTCAAAGAATCATCTCAGCTCCTCAGAACACACAACAATGAAAGAAAAGGCAAAATAACGTGTTAACATGCAACCTTCACCTGCTGATTTCTTGCGAGTCCATTTCAGAAACCTTTCTTCTCATGCCAGTTCCTTATCAAATCTCAACATTACCATCAGCTTTACAAGACATCTAACCCCAGACCAACAGTAATTAATCCCAGACAAAATAACAACAAAAAATTAATGAGATATCATTGCACACCCACCCTCACCAGCCCCATTTCACTGCAGTGAAAGATCTAATTAAATTTGGAATATGGGTCACCAAATATAAGACTCAAATTGAGTAAATCGGTGACAAACTATTGCACACTGTGTCCCAGGCTCCAGGATAAAACACCTAAAGCAACAAATGCCTTTTCTCTTGGAGCTTCCATTCTAGAGGCTGAGGTCAACCGAACAGCAAAGTCAAGTCACAGCGGTTAAAAAAGGGAAAGGAAGCAGGACAAGGTGTGGACAGAGCGACCCGGCAGGAAAGGCCTCTTTGGGGAGGTGACATTTCAGCAGAGGTAACATTATACATTACAGCTTGACATGTAAGTGGCTGGCATTCCCTGGACAAATCACATAACCTCTTTATGCCCATGTTTCCTGAACTGTAAAACTAGGGGTTGGACTAGAATGGCATTTAACGAACCTTCAAACTCTGAAGTTCTAGGGTCCTGAGATCTATTCAGTGAGTGACCTTTCCTGAGAGGGAAGAGAAGACTCCACCGGCTAACCCAAAGACCATCTGATTCCAGTGGAACCAAGATACTGAGCCATCACCATGTTGCATTTCCTTATGAATCCTTCCCATCTGAGCAAGGTCTGCTCTCTTCTTTTTAATCTAAAAAGGGTAATTAAACAGTAAATATTTGCTAGGCAATAGACACAATGTTTCTCTTTTTACATCCCATGACCTACTTATCTTACAAATGGAAGCTTATACCTTTTGACCCCCTTCACTTACGTTACCCACCTTGTATGCTCTACTTTTGATAACCATCAATTTCTTCTCTGTATCTACAAGCTTGGGTTTTGGGTGTGGTTTGGTTTTTTTTTTTCCAGATTCCAAATATAAGGAGATCATACAGTATTTATCATTCTCTGTTTGACTTCTTTCACTTAGCACAATGCCCTCAAGGCCAATCGACATGGTCACAAATATCAGGGTTTTTTTTATTTTTATGGCTCAATAATATTCCATTATATATCTAGATGTCTAGATATTTAAATACCACATCTTTTTTATCCATTCCTCTGTCAATAGACATTTAGGTTGCTTCTATCTTGGTTATTATAAATAATGTTGTCATAAACATAGGGGAACACCTTTCTTTCCAAATTAGTGTTTTTATTATCTTTGGATAAATACTCAGCGTGGAATTACTGGATCATATAGGAGTTCTATTAAACCTTCCACAATATTTTGGACAGCAGCTGCACCAGTTTAAATTTACACCCACAGTACACAGGGTTCTCTTCTTTCCACATCCTCACCAACACTTGTTATTTCTTGTCTTCTTGACAATAGCCACTCTAATAGGTGTGAGGTGATATCTCACTGGAGTTATGATGTGCATTTCCCTGATGATTAGTGATGCTGAGTATCCTTTCATGCACCTGCTGGCCATCTGTATCCTTCTTTGGAAAAAATGTCTATTCAGATCTTCTGCCCACAGCTGTAGGAGTTCTTTATATAGTTTGGTATTAACCCCCTATCAGAGATGTAATTTGCAAATATTTTCTCCCAGTCAGTAGGCTGCTTTTTCATTTTGTTCACCATTTCCTTTGCTGTGCAGAAGCTTTTTAGTTTGATATTGTACCACTTGTTTATTTCTGCTTTTGTTGCCTTTGCTTTCAGAGTCAGATCCAAATGATCTTTGCCAAGACTGATATCAAGGAGCTTAGCACCTATGTTTTCTTCTAGGCATTTTCTCGTTTCTGGCCTTACATTCAAGTCTTCAATCCTATTCGAGCTAATTTTTGTGTAGTGTATGGTGTAAGAGAGTGGTCCAGTTTCATTCTTTTGCATACGACTCCAGTTTTCCCAGCACCATTTATTGAGGAAATACCACAGACACAGTATTTCTGAACACCACCAAGGAATTGTCAGGATTTCTACATTGGTTTATATTGTTGACCAGAGATATCAAATTTGTAACCTATTTATTTCCCAAGTTCTCATAACCTGAAAACATACCAAGCAAAGAAATCCATTTTATGCAGAAACCCTGACTTTTTTTTTAATGACAAGAAGGATAAGACTGAGTAAATGGTCACAGGAGAGGAATTACATAAAGGGAGGAGGTAATCCTGAACGCATCAATTGAAGCAGCAGGTCTACGGTGACTTCTCAAGCCCAGGTAGATGGGCTGAATCGAATGCACCAATATAAATGAACCAGTATACATCCAAAATTCTATATGAAGGATTAGCAAACCAAGTGAACAAGAATGGTGATAAAGAGGCTTGTAGCAATGTATATGTAAAGAAAATCTCCTTGGAAATTTTAGCATGACCGGTAATAACAGGTTCCTGCCGCCAATCACCCTAGGCTTTGCTACTTAAAGTGCTCTCTGGACCAACTAGATCAGTGTCACCTGCTTGCCGGTTAGGAATGCAGAATCTTAGCATCCACTCCGGATGTACACAGTCAGACTGGAGATTAGAGAGATTCCCAGGTGATGGTGTATGTACCACCACGGTCCTTTCACCAGGTCAGACCAAATGAATCTCTAGCCTAGTTTGGAGAGACCACACCTTCTATAGAAGAGTACCGTTAATAAGATGTAGATCAGCTAGGCCATGACAGGGGACAAGCTGAAACCCCTAAAACTATCAAAATTACACTGGGGATGTGTATTTCACAATGTGCTATCCAATGCACGAGCCACTAGCCAGTGACATGTAAGTATTCAGCACTTAAAATGAAGTTACTCCAAATGACAATGTTCTGTAAGTGTAAATTACACCACTGAGTGCAAAAAATTTCATGAAAAAAGAACGTGAAGTATCTCTTTAATAGTTATTTATATTGAATATGTTGAAATCCTATGTTGCATATGGTGGTGTAATTCAAACTTTAATTAATTTCACCTGTTTCTATTTGCATCTTTTAACATGGCTCCTGGAAAAAAAAAATTTTTTTAGAGATAGAGAGAGACAGTGTGAGCAGCGGAGGGTCAGAGAGAGAGGGAGACACAGAATCTGAAGCAGGCTCCAGGCTCTGAGCTGTCAGCACAGAGCCCAACGCGGGGCTCGAACCCACGAACTATGAGATCATGACCTGAGGCGAAGCCGGAAGCTTAACCAACTGAGCCACCCAGGCACCCCCCTGGAAAATTTTAAATTGCCTGTGTGACTCCTATTTTATTTCTACAGGACACTACTGCTTCTGGAGACAACCAGAGTCGGCAGGTAGTTCTTTCCAACATGTGGAGCACCGCTGTGTGGAGGAAATACTAACTTGGCTCAGTCTGAAACCAAGGACTACAACCAGGCCTTAATGTTGTTATATGATCCACGGCGGGCTACGCATCGGCTCATTTTCCAGAATGCCCAGTAGCGACTGTCATCCCTCCCACAGATTCATCACCAAATCAGAGAGTCATGGAAAGGCTGCATCTCTTGTCTTACAAAATAATCTGAAAATACGGCGATGAAAAAGAAACCAGAAAACCTAACCACCTATCACAAAACATTGCCTCGTGAGCAGTTCCCAATACACCATCTCTCTTTTTCTCCAGAGAAAAATTACAGCAGCTCCTTTTATTTTCTCGTGAAAGGATGATTGGTGGAAGTCTAGGCAGGCAGTAACACGAACAGAGGAAGTGACATCCCTGATTGCAGACGAATGCTATTCTGAAGACGCCACTCACCCTGGCTAAATGTCCTCCTGGACAAATGACACACCATCTATTAGAACTGATATTGCCATGGAGAGACTGGCAAGCTATCCAGCCAGACTGCGTGAGTATCGCGGAAGGAAAAAAGTTAAGTAAGTAAAGCGTCTCTGTTTCCATAACACTGATCCAAGCAACATGTAATCAAGACTGACAACAGAGTTTAGCAAAAAAAAAAAAATCTCCCCCTCACCATTATGATATTGGGGATAACAGGAAAAAAAAAAACCCACAACTATCTGATCTTGATTCCAAACTAAAGCTACAAAATTTGGGTTCACATTTCACTAGTCTAAGTAGTTCATCTTCTGATGGTCATTAAAAACACCAACAATTGTTTATATTCCTAAGTGCTAGACTCTGACCCAATGTGGATCAATGAAATCTCAAAAAGTACATTTTTCTCAAGGGTTGTTTGGTTGGTTTCAATGGAACCAGGTTTTTAAAGGGGAATTAAAAGAATATAATGTTTGATCTGACACAGTGAATCTGCAGGGTAGTTTGATGTATCTTCAAATTATGAAATATCGGCAGCCCACAGTGGTTCGGACACCACAGTCTCCTTTAGATTTAGAATCAAGATAATAACATCTGGGTCCTAGCTCTTATCATGGGCAAATTATTGAGATTTTCATTTGCTCAGAGCTCAGTGAGGGCACTGGCTGCTGCATTACCGTTCTCCTGACTCGAACTTTCCATATTTCTACATAAATGCAAAGGAAAAAACAGGACTTCCTACTTAACCAAAGAAAACCCACATTTATCCAAATAAAACCTAGGTGATACTTAAGAACATCTTTATAGAAATAGTTTAATACATATTTCTACAGATGTGCGACAACTCCCCAAAGACTTTTTAAAATTTATAAAGCCATCTATCTTGAATGCATGATGAATCCTCCTAAGTCAGGAGTGGATAGACTGAAATACACACACACACACACACACACACACACACACACACACACACACACACCATTCCTTGCCAGATTTGGAAATCTAATAGTGCAACTCCTGAAGCAAATTGGGATTTGCATTTGCAAACTCCCATTAAAATGAAAGTAATCTCTCAGCTATAATTATTTCACTCTTTCTGAAAATTGGGAAATCTGTTTTAGCATAAAGTAGCATAACCCAGAGTGTCTGTACCACTTTGCTTTGGATGGTAGAACTGATGGACTCATAGAGCACCTGTTTACTTTAATCTCACCCAGTTTAGAGACCCCATGTTTATTAGGGTGCCAGTTTTTTGATGCCTTGATAATTTTTATTAAAAAAATCTTAAGAACTAAGTTCATCTTATTATTAATCATATTCATCTGGCCATTACTTTTTCACAACAAAAGCTCATGTATGGTAAGTCTTACTAGTATCTCACTCAAGCTGCATGGAAAGTGTCTGGGTCAAATCTGCATATCACAAAGCTTACTGTAAGAGCCGGGAGATAAAGACGAGGGGGCCACCCTGTAACTGACTGAGTGCCCAAGGAGCAATCGCCCTGGCAAACAGGAGCTGGAATGTCCCCAGAACTGGGTCACCTAATGTGACATGGCTACAACCTAACTCTCCAGAGGTTTAATGGCTAAGGATTGACAAAGGAGTGCCTGCTGTGCTAGGAGAGCATATTCCAGAGGGAAACAAGTTTTCTGTCCCAATTTTTAGTACATGGAATAACCAGGGACTTTGACACTGGTCTTACTGACACTATGCCTATGACCTGCCAGTCAGCTTTACAAAATCAGGACCTTAAAATGTCTTTAAAAGGTGGCCTGGGCGGCTCAGTCAGTTAAGCATCCAGCTTCGGCCCAGGTCATGATCTCACAGTTCACGGGTTCAAGCCCCAGGTCAGGCTCTGTGCTGACAGCTAGCTTAGAGCCTGCAGCCTGCTTCCAATTCTGTGTCTCCCTCTCTCTCTACCCCTCCCCTGCTCATGATCTGTCTCTCTCTGTCTCTCAAAAATAAATAAATGTTAAAAAAATTTTTTTAAAGTCTTTAAAAAAATAACTTGAGTATCACATATCCCTAGCACAATGCTACAATTTAGTAGGTATAATAAACATTTGCTCAATAAATAAAAAGCTCTATCCACTACATGGTGGCTGTTTGGGACTGAATTCCATCTCCCCCCCAAATTCCTATGTTGATGGCGTAACCTTCAATATCTTGGAATGTGACCTTATACGGAAATAGGGTCATTGCAGATGTAATTAGTTAAGACAAGGTCATCCTGGAGTAGGGTGAACCTCTAGTGCAATGTGACTGGTGTCCTTCAAAAAGGAACGCCACGAGAAACAGCATGCACACAGGGAGACTGCCACATGATGCTGAAGGCAGATATGGGGGTGATGCAGTAGAAGCAAAGGAAAACCAAAGACTACCAGCAGCCGGAGGAGACCTCCCCTCACAGCCTTCTGGACACCTTGATCTTGGGCTTCTAGTTTCCAGAAATGTGAGATAATAAATTTGTTATTTCAGGGCACCCGGGTGGTTCAGTCAGTTAGGCATCTGATTTTAGTTCAGAACATCATCTCGTGGCTTGTGAGTTTGAGCCCCATGCCAGGCTCTGTGCTGACAGCTTAGAACCTGAAACCTGCTTCAGTTCTGCGTCTCCCTCTCTCTGTCCTTCCCCCACTTGCACTCTTTCTCTCTCTCTCTCTGTCAAAAAAAAAAAAACAGTAAAAAATTAAAACTAAATAAAATAAATTATTTGTTAATTAAGCCACCCAGTCTGTAGAAGTTTGTTACAGCAGCCCTATAATACTAATACAAACTAGTACAGGAACCAACTTATACTTATAAATATGGAAAATTTAATTATGAATAAAATAAACAGAATATCAAAGCTAAGAAAAAACTTTTAAGGGTTATCACTATATTTAATGCTTAGATCCCTTAGATTCCTTTAGATGAGCATTGTCTACCTTTAGATAAGCATAAGCAGATGATCAATTAAATTAAATGAGAACATGTAAAACATAATGCCTTCTGAAAAAAGAAACTTTATTTGTACACAGACACATTCCCCAGGACCTAAAATACAGCCTAACGTCATTACGGCCATAAACCATAATGATGTGTTGAATGAATGGATGAATGAATGCCTAATACAGAGAAGTACAATTCAAAATGCAGCACCACACAGGTGATCATTCTTAATAAAATGTTAAAAACTAAAAAATAAACTGGAAATAGGCTTATATAAAAAGCAACTGTTTCTTTACCATTTCTACTTGAAGAATTTTGTGATTTCTTTCTAAATCAAGTATATGCCAGTCACTAAAAAAGAAATCCTAGTAGAGAAATTAGAAATATGCCATATGTTGTCAGCTTGAGAAACACACAAGTACAATGACATTTTTAACGTTTCGAAGAACCGTCTATCAAATGTTTCCCTCACGCTGCACAGAAGGCAAAGTCGCTGTGTGTTTAAGGGGAGATGAGAAATAAACAACATGGGGGCGCCTGGGTGGCTCAGTCAGTTAAGCGTCTGACTTCGGCTCAGGTCATGATCTCACAGGCTGTGGGTTTGAGCCCCGCATGGTGCTCTGTGCTGACAGCTCAGAGCTCAGAGCCTGGAGCCTGCTTCAGATTCTGTGTCTCCCTCTCTCTGCCCCTCCCCTGCTTGTGCTCTGTCTCTTTCTGCCTCTCTAAAATAAACAAACATTAAAAAAAAAAAACCTTTCAATAACAATATTAATTATATTAAAAGTGGGCCATTGTTAAGAATTCTGCAAAAACGTTATTTAATGCTTATCTTCAATATATTTTAAGATATTAGAGAGAATCCAAGATTCTTTTGGTGGTGGAAACTTTTCCATACTTGTACACATACTTTTCACAGATTTCATCCTGAGCAAGGCAAAATTTTCCCTTCTGTTCTGCTTTTAATTTCCTTTGACCAAAAATGAATGGTAAAATATTCACCAAATTGCTTCCCTGTGTCCAAACACTGTTAGGTTCAATGGGAGTAACACACAGTGTGATCCAAAATCCTATGTCTTTAAGGAAAAAAAAAAAGACATCTAGTTTTATTTTTTTAATGTTTTTTTATTTATTTTTGAGAGAGAGAGAGAGAGAGAAAGAGAGACAGACAGCATGAGCAGGGGAGGGTCAGAGAGAGAGGGAGACACAGAATCTGAAGACAGGCTTTAGGCTCTGAGCTAGCTGTCAGCACAGAGCCCGACACGGGGCTCGAACCCACGAACTGCGAGATCATAACCTGAGCTGAAGCCAGACGCTCAACCGATTGAGCCACAGAGGTGCCCCAGGACATCCAGTTTTAAAGTGCATTTATTGTAAACTTCCCTAAGCACAGATGATATACAACTAGTCTATGAGTGTTTATATTTATAGCAATCTACAGCAAATATAAATTTTAAAATCATAAAATAAACTATAATAAAATAAATAAAATTCAAATTCACAGCATCAATGCTGTGTGTTTTATGATGGCATTTAGGAAAATAATTACCACCATGCCATCACACTATGTGACTTTTTGACTGCAAGGGGGGGTCATCAGTGCCCCCCAACCCCCATGTGGTTCAAGGGTTGATTGTGTGTGTGTGTGTGTGTGTGTGTGTGTGTGTGTGTGTGTGTACTGTTTCTCAGGAGAACCCTAATACATTTACCAATGACAATGTACATCTTTAAGGATAAAACGTAATGAATGTCTATACACATGGCTTATCATGGAGTAGATTTACTAGAATTTTCAAATGCCATCAACAAGATCTTGGCTTAGACTCTACCTTTCTGGGGATGAAGTCTTTACTCTGCGTGATTGAAAGAAATGGTGCTGTGTTTTCTCAGCTCCAGTTATTTCTTAAAGGAATTTCCTAACTAGACTCTGGGGCCTGATGGTAATTGGTTTCATCCATCCACAGTCAACAGGAGCAGTTGGCTTCCGGCTTCCTTGTTAATCAACACAGAGCTTGTGTGCTGATCCCGCTTTTAAAGTCATTCAACAGAGTCCAACCAGGACCTTCCCACAGAAGTGCTGGATCCGGCTTGTAGTACTGACTCAACCCGCAATACTGTTTATATTTCTGGGAGTTTGCTTGGCCTACGTGTTGATGCCAAGTGTTCATTTTGGCAGTGGACAATTCCATTTGTGATTTTGGTAAACACAGTATGTTTCATAGGGTGTTGATCATAAAAGTAATCTCAAAAATCTCAGTCTTGATACTCAAGAGCCTAGCCAGAACAGGCTATTTGTATTTTCATCAGCGGTATACAGTTTGTTAGGACAGAGGACAGTTGAATGCATTCCACGATTTCCAGAAAGGACATGTAAATATTTTGAGTATGTTTCTAGTCAGACAGTCATAGTATGCTTTCTTCCACCTCAAGTCTGCCCTAAGCTTTCTTCCCGTCCCCCTCTCTGTCTGGTCTCACTGTCTACATTACGAATTAGCTTACATACCTTGACCTTGCTCCTTCCTTAACTGTATCCAATGTTATCCATTCTTTGTTCCCTCTTTCCTTTACCTTTTTGATTCATTAGCTTTCTGTTATTAACTTCGTATTTTGCAGTGCCCACCAAGGGCAACCGGCCCGGGCTCAGCCCAAAAATGTCACCCAGCAAGTAACGTCAATATGCTCTCTATAAAGCTATTCATTATCATCAAAGGCGATTATGATTATGATTACAAAAGTCCAAAAGGGGTGCATCTGGGGGGCTCAGTCAGTTAAATGTCTCACTTCAGCTCAGGTCATGATCTCACAGTTTGTGAGTTTGAGCCCCACGTCAGGCTCTGTGCTGACAACTCAGAGCTTGGAGACTGCTTCAGATTGTGTGTCTCCCTCTTTCTCTCTGCCCCTCCCCCACTCACACTCTGTCTCTCTCCCCCCTAAAAAATAAATAAAAAAATTTTTGAAAGTCCAAAAAGCATTACAAAGCAAAGCACATTCTTCAAGTTAGAAAAAAAATAATAAAGGAATCCTTGTTTACTAGTAATAGACAAAACTTCACCCATACAATCCTGAACAATTATTTTCCTCCCTTGACACTACACGATGCTCTAATGGTAATAAAGAACAAGGATCAACAGAGAACCCGGAGGTCCTGGGTGACTCAGTCAGTTAAAAAACCAACTCTTGATTGCAGCTCAGGTCAGGATCTCATGGTTTCGTGAGTTCGAGCCCCACATTGGGCTCTCTGCTGGCAGCATGGAACCTGCTTGGGATTCCCCGTCTTCCTCTCTCTTGCCCTCCCCCATACTCACGGGCTCTGTCGCTCTCAAAATAAATAAGCAAACATCTCCCTCTCTCTTGCCCTACCCCATACTCACTCTCCCTTTCTCAAAATAAATAAATAAACTTTAAAAAAGCAATCAATAGAGCACTGAGGAAGACAGTGACAGAAACTTATCTGAGCTCACACGGGGCATTTCCGTGGATACAGCATCAGGCAGAGGTAATGGCAGAGAGTTCCCTGTTTGAAAGGAGGCTGCAACTGCCTCCCAGGTCACAGAAACTGCGGGAAAACCTCCACATATCCCGGGATGACACAGACAGCATCAAGTTCAAGAATACACACTTAGTGAAAAGATGTTGTATGTTTAAATTTTAAAACCTCACAATGTTTGCTTCGACAGAGTTTGATACCAGTTCCTAGATCTTGGAATTACATGGACCCTTTCTGGAAACAGCTCACGGTTTACCTCTGAAACACAGGCAGGTAAGAAATGTAACGGGCAGCTAAAACACATGTATTAGGAGTACTCTTTCACAGAAGATCCAATTAATTACTCACAAGAAGCGAAAGAGGCAGCTGAGCAACAGGAAGCTGATTTGATAGTGTGTCTGCCCTTGCTCTCTGGGAGTCGCTGCCATTCTCTCTTTTTCCTCTGAGGGTCTTTGGCTTGTTTCTGTCTTTCTTTCAATATCTTTTTTTTCTTTTTGAACTTTTTTTTTTCCTATTGAACCTAATCAAATCACATTCCAACCTAGGAACCCTAATCAAAGCTTCTTACAATTGAGAACTGAATAAACTTCGTGAAGGATCCACTTGTTCCCCAGCCTCTCCCAGGGTCTCCCCATTTTATGGGAGGTGCCCCTATGCAGCCCTTGCTCCTGTCACTCCACTAAAACAGCTTTGGGGGATTCCCAGTGACTCCTGGCAATTCTCAGGACCACCTTCTTTAGCTACCGTTAGGTTATCTAAAGATATCTCTAGCATTTTCAGGTTTCTTTCCCACCAAAGCCTTGACTAATCTTCTTGCCTGGCTTCATGAACATCAGACTCACTGGTTTTCCTCCCACTTCTTCGACATTCATTACCTCCTCTCTGACCTCCTCATAAGACCTGCACCAGGGCTCAGCAGTCTTTCCTCTTCTCTATTCCATTCCCCTCCTCGGGGATCTCATTCTGCTAGCAGATGCTGATGAACCTCAAGTCACCATATCCAGCCTGGACCCTCCGCCTTTCTCCCCGTTCTTCGCAGCACTGACGTCTAGGTGCCAAGATGCCTTGGAACTCAAAACTCATCTCTTAAGCTTATCCACCTCTCAAACCTACTCCACCCACCTTCTTCTGCTTCACAGTCGCTGCCAACTCCATCCTTCTCAGTGGTCCAGGTCAAAAGTCTTGGAAATCACTCTTGACTCACCTCTTCCCTCCCACCTTGCACCCAAGCCATCAGGTAATTCAGTTGCGTCAACCTCTCACGTATATCCAGCACCTGGTCATCTATCCTCACCTCCACTGTTGACTCTCCTTAGTCTACGCATCCATCTTCACTCACCTGACTTGATGCTACAGTCTCCACCACTGCTTCCCTACGGTCTGTCCTTACTCAAGCCCCAGACTAAGTCTATGTCAGATCAGGCCACTCCTTAGCTCCACACCTTCAATGCCACACAAGGTCCTAGAAAATCTAGGTGAGCGTCATTTCTCTAAATTATTCCCCTGTTATTCTCTCCATGGCCACATCGTCCTGCCATTCCGAACCCCCACTCCCATATGTGGCCCTTCCCGCCCAAAGCTCCCTGCACCTGGACTGGTCTTCTCCCAGCCAAGTCCATGGTCAACTCCCTCACATCCTCTATGTCTTGCTTAACTGTCCCTCGGCCCAACTACCCAATATAAACTTTCAACGACATCGTCTTTCTGCTCTCCTTTCTTCCCTGCCTTGCTCTACTTTTCTTCTGTTTTCCATAGCACTTGTTGGCTTTGAACATACAATATAATTGACTCATCTGTGCTCACTGCTTACTGTTGTTTCCCACCAGCACGATGTAAACACCGCAGGAAGAGCTGTCTGTGTTTTGTTTGCTAATATATTCTATGCACCTAGAAGAATGCCTGGCTCAAAGGAGAGGCTCAGTAAACACTTGTTGAATACATGAATACTCAAAAATCTAAGTTACGTACCACACTCAGTATCTGCGAAGCCTCACCGGAAACAAAATTAATGTAAACTCAATTTAATATAAATTCCTAATAGGCAGTGAAACCAAAACCGAACTTTGAAGCGAAAACCTGGATCCCATCCCTGCAGTTTGGTAACAAAGACTTTCTTCAACCACTGTGAGACTCGGTTCCCTCTCTGTAACATCAGGATAATGTTTCAAGGGTTTTTTTTATAGATTTTATGCTTAAGACCAAATATGACGATGCATGTAACACTCTGAAATCAGAAGTACAAGATCATGCGGTAAGAGGACCCACTGTTCCCCTCGGAACTGGGTCATTTGCCGTGTGCTGTCATTTTTTATAAAGCAAGTGATAAAAATATACTGTAACTGTAATGTGCAGCTGCACTCACAGACCAAAATAAATCTGATTAAGACACAGTACCTTAAAGAGTGACGGTTACTAAGGTTTTCCCATTCAAGCGTAAAAATCCTCTGATGCCCAGAAGGCAGTCTTAAACCAGGGACAAACTGGAGATGCCAAAAGGATTTGTAGAGAAGCCATCAAGCCACAACAAGACAGCAGCAGCTTTCCTTTGTCCCCACATAGAGAGAGACCAGCTTATCGTGGTAAGGCATCCGGCTCTGGACCCCGGCTTCCTGGGCTCGACCCCTCGTTCACCCACCTTTACTGTGTAGATGGCCTCACACCAATCACCCAACCTCCTCACCTGGGAAAAATGAGGACAACACTCCGGCTTCCTGGAAGGACTTTGTGAAATACTATCTGTGGGGCCCCGAGACAAGCCGTGTTCACCAGGAATTCTTTAGGGCAAGCACGCGTGGGGAACAAACAAATCACAGTTCAGCATCCGCATCCCACAGGTGGAAACCCAGTGCAGAGGCGGTGGGGAACTATCTTCTCTGTTAGGTGGGAAACAAAACCATTAAGGCAAAGGGGTAAATGAAATACGTGCAACTCACTGTTACTATTTAACCCTGATGCGAGGATTTTCCAGAGTGACTCTCTGACTCAACAGCTGTAGCACAGACATACCCAGCGATCCCGGGTCACCCTAAAACTCAGCTTCTCTCCATGGGATTGCGGAATAGCAGTGGCCATATCACTTGGCAACGTGTTGAACATGCGTATTCTTGGGCCCCAGCCTGGACCAACCGAGTCAGAAACCGTGGGTCTGAGACCCAGCAATCTCAATTCTAACAAGCCAGATGATGGAGGGAGGCATGAGCCAAAGTCAGAGAAGCAAGTGCCTTAAGCCATCAACTCCCAAGAGAGAAAAGATACTGATGGGAGAATTGACCTTGCCTCTTCAAATGCTTTATCTAAGTGATGAATGGATAGTGTTTGGTTGCAAGGAAATAGTTTAGAAAACACTGACTGAATCCGATGTTCACTTAGAAACAGTATTTGGTTTGGCAGCACACAAAATCTTCAACTCACAAGGATCTCCCCAGCAATGACTCTCTGTCAGCCACCATGCTATACACCATGAGACGCAGAGAGGATAAAACACAGACCGTGGCCCCTGGGAGTCTGTAATATTATGAGTCTTCAGACCCAGAAAGACCAGGAAAAATACAAAGCCAAATGCAGCACGTGCTGTGCTGTCACAAATCGGGAACAAGTGAGCCAGCTCTGGAAGGTGCACAGATAGGGAGCAGTGGCGGCAGCTGGTCGGGCACGGCAGGGAGAAGGGAGGTAACAAGGGACGCTGTGGGCGAGGAGGCTGGACACGTAACTGGGACTTGAGTGTCACCCTGAGGAAGTGGCCTTCATTACCTTCGCAGCACAAAGCGACCGAGGTTTTGAGAAAGGCCATGTGTCTCTGTATCCATCAAACCTGAAGACAGTAAGCGGCAATCTGAAGTCTCAGGGAGGAGACCAGAAAAACAGGCAAACTGTACAGAAGAGTGAGGCGAGGAGCAGGAAACGGAAGTAAAACCGGTTAAAGCATGGTCAGGATAGAACGTGCAAGAGCAGTGATGATTAGATGCGCAGAATGAATGACCGGGGGGAGGCAAATGCAGACCCAGGTTGGAGGGAGTACGCCCCACACACATCTCCCTTTAACACGTAGTGGGTGGCATGGGATGCGCTGCGTTTACTGATAATGAGACCAACGCTCAGCTACACAGAACCTGTTCAGAATGTTATGTCTGGATGGCGATACATTTGGCCTTTATGAGGTAAGTTACTGGCAAAAGGAACAAAACCAGAATTATATCACTTTAGAGGGTCAAACTGAAAAGGGGCTTGATTACAGAAATCCCTTGAATATGATGTAAGGCTATTCTCAGATTTATCCAATACCCAATCTGCTTAGAGAGTTGAAATCAGTCAATGAGTAAAGATATGTCGATATCCAACTAGTTGATGGGAGACTGTGCATTTTTAAAATTTCACATCCTTCATTGGATATTTGTGTTTAAAAACATTCCCATACTACTGACATCAGAGCTAAATTTCTAAATACTAAAGCTCATCTTAAATATTAAAAACATCAGTTTTCATAGGTCAGTGACCTCTAGTCTCATACGATTAAATCTTGTGCAATAAAACAGACACAGAAATGAGCCCTCCAACGGAACAGAGGTCATGGTGATAAGGATGACCTAGCCATGTCAAGGCATACAGTTCTGTCAAAGATGTTCGCAGGGGCACATGGGGCAGGGACAAAGGCACTATGGCAGGAACACACCTGTTCTACATGAGAAACAAGGAAATGACAAATGTGGCCGGGATACAGCTGTCCAAGGGGCCGTGCCCTTGTAGACTGTGGTAGTTACGCTTCCCTGTACACAGGATTTCCAGGGAGAGTGGTAAGGAGGAAAATAACACGATCCAACTGCCCTCTGCACACAAGCAGAAACCTGTATTCTAATACCTAATGCAAATCTTGTCATCTGGACCCAGGATAATGTAAAAAGCTCTTGAGTCATAAGGGTATCCTTGAACTTTAAGGTCAATAAGCAGAAGAGCTAATATACAATAAGTACGGGTTCACGCACTTAGTGTCATGTTTAATAAATTTGAGCTGACCTATAAATGTGCATATTGAATCACCACCTATGTTATTAAAGAAAAAATATCATCTCCACGTAAGAGAAATTATGCCTGTCTGCTCTCTTATGCGTTTTGAGATCACACATGAGCATATAGGAAAAGGAAAAATACACAAAGTAACACTGTAATATTGTATCAACACACAGCTTCCAACCAGGATACCCGAAAGGCTGGCAAAGCCTATTGTTCTTGGTCAGCACAGTGCTGAAAGGGAGACAGAGCTTTTCTGCTAGAGACATGCATCTTGGGTTCTTTAGGGATGCGTGTTTCGGTGGCCACAGCAAGTCCGGGACTCTTACAGCATGTACTTGATGGCTGGATTCCTTCCCTCCAAATGAGTGTGCAGAACAGTGTCACAGACACTGCGGCTCACACTCAGCTTCATGCTAGAACTGGTCATGCTCGTGTCTCAGGGTCATTTCCATTTGAACTCCATCTTCTTAGTTACCAATACACCTCTCGAAAGCCTCCTTAGACATTTTCTAGAACAACTGTCAAGTCTCGTAACAACATAAACAGGCAGCATAGTTGCTTTTATTAAATGCTGCCCTGTAAGGATGTCATTACAGACACACACAAAAAAATCCCCACAATTTTCCAGGTCGTTAAACGCCCAGGTGAAAGGAGTAGGGTAAGGGGGCAGAGTGTCGGGTGATTTTGACAACGTGAAGGGTTTGTTGAGTGAATAGGCCCCGAACTGCTGTTTGCAAGTGTCAGGTTATGATATAAGCAATAAAATATCAATATGCACCTGCTTTTTCTAATCTTATCTACTGACATTGCTCTATGGGAACCCTGAATCCCTGCTAACTGATCTATTTATCATGGATGCATATTCTTAGCTCCAAAGCATTAATTATTCTGTGCTTGTCCAGCCTTCTTGTTAACAACTTAATCACATAATAAAAGTAGTAGGAGCAACAGTGATAGCTAATATTTCAGTAAGCTCAGGCATGCTACCCTGGGTTAAGGGCTTTAGATGCATTACCTCATTTATTAGAAAAACCTAATGAAGTGGGCTCCGTGATGTTTCACGGCGAAGAGTGTCTCCAAGGCTGCAAAGCTAACGGGTTAGGAATCCAATGTGATCCTAGACTCTGACCCAACGGCTGTTGCATCTCCCTGAGGGCTGCTAAGACCCAGCCCAAGCTCCTTTCCTGCGTGGAGTCTTCCTTCTCCTTTAATGCTGCCTTCTCTTCTCTCCGAATGATCGACACACTTCACTTCCGTGCCACAGGAATCATACGTAAAACACGGTGCCCGGTACTGTGATTCACACTAACTCCACACCAGCTGAAGTCCAAATGCAGACCATCATAGAGCAAGAGGGCTGGCAACACAGAACACAACAAGATACGCTAACCAACAACCATGCCAATCATAATGGAAACATCCTTCCTTCCATCACCGGACCCAGTGATCATGAAGATAGTGCCGGAAGAGTAAACTCCCAGTTCTTAGGAAAGAACAAAGTTTAGCACGACCTGGGTCTCTGGAGTCTCCACATGGCCCCGGAGGGCTCTGCCGGTCACTTTCCTGCTTCTCGCCGGCCTTCTTCCAATCAGGGAAGGGTCCAAGCTTCCTCTTGCCTCGGGGGCTTTGCCCAGGCTCTCTCCAGAACTCTCCATTCCTGACTCTCCATCCTGCTATTGCACGCTTAGCCTTCTTCTCAGCAGCACATCTTCCTCCCCATAAGCACAAGCACCACGAGGCCAAGAGGAGTATGTATTTTGCATGAAGCCCTCTGTCCTCAATACCGATTCTTACTACAGTATAAGCACAGTGCAGAGATGACCGGAAATAAACAGTTTCCCCTGGGTCTTTATTGGACATTTCTGCAAGGAATGATCACAATAAGGAAAAAAGCCAGCCTGGTTTGAATTGTTGCCCCATTTTTACACAACTCTCAATCATACGTTGGTTCATCATATAAATCACAATCAACCAGGTTAAGCCTCTAAAGATATTTACGGTTCAATCAGGTGACGCTATAATAAAAGGTCTTGTAAAAATGCCACGATTTCATTAGACGATACATCTGAAGTTCAAAAACCGGACTCTGCTGTATGTGCCCTGGGTTTCTAATCTGCCGGGAAATGTCAGAGAGCAGTGATTCTATTAGTATTTCAGCATTTCCACTTCAGCCTCCCAGGAAAATAGAAATTGTGGAAGTGCTGAGAATGAAAAAATTACTACTTCTTGCCACCAATCCTGGCTTTCAAGAATTTCTTTTTTTTAAGCTGCATTCTTACTCTATTATAGTTGCTCACTCGCAGTGGAATTAACCAGCAATGATTTCACTGAGTAGTACAGAGCATGGGGTGCTTTGGAATCCTTAGCAAACATGAACATAGGGTATATTTGTGATAACACACAAAGTTGTTGCTGTTTTAATAAGAATGGTTTAGGGGCGCCTGGGTGGCTCAGTCGATTAAGCATCCAACTTTGGCTCAGGTCATGACCTCACGATTAGTGGGTTCGAGCCCCGCGTCGGGCTCTGTGCTGACAGCTAGCTCAGAGCCTGGAGCCCGCTTCAGATTGTGTGTGTGTCTCTCTCTCTGATCCTCCCCTGCTTTCTCTCTCTCTCTCTCTCTCTCTCTCTCTAAAATAAAAACAGTAAAAAAATAAGAATGGTTTGTAACCAAGACTTACTGGCTATACAAACATTTTAATCTCAGGTTTGATTCTTCTGGTAAGAAGTGTTACATGTTCACGCTATGAAACTACTCTGCAGATTTACTCACATTTCAACCGCTAGTCAATTCTACGATCCCATTTGTTGGCTAACTCCCTTTTCAGTACATTTTAGAGCTCAGTTGCGGTTTTAACATCATAGTTGGTAACATTTCAAAAGATACATGATCAGCAATGTTTAACACAGAGGTTTATAACTAATTCCCTATTACAGCTAAGTACTTTTAAGCTCATCTGTAAATTTTACTGTTCTAGCATCTTAATTGGATTTCTAGTAACTGTATCTCAAATTCCATAATGCACATAAGGTGTGTTCGGGCTACAAAACAGGAAAAAGCAAAAAAAAAAAAATACATACACATAACCTTACTGCTCATAACAATTACATCCTATGGAAGCCAGAGACGGCTTGTTTTTTTTGTTTTTTTTTAACAAGTGCTTTAATTTACTTTATTACACATTTACCAAGAGGCTAAAGCAAGTAATTTAGAAACCACTTATAACTTTTAATTTATTTTAGTTCAAGGAGTGACCTCAGCGACTGTGATGTGACGTTTAAATACAGGACTCTCTTGGGGCACCTAGGGGGCTCAGTCAGTTAAGCGTCTGACTCTTGATTTCAGCTCAGGTCATGCTCTCACAGTTTCTAAGTCTGAGCCCCACACTGGGCTCTGTTGACACTGCGGAATCATCTTGGGATTCTCTCTTCCCCTCTCTCAAAAATAAATACATACATGGCTCTTGAAGAAGACTGGCCAATCCCCACTGATCCAAGTTCTCCCATAAAACATGACCTCCCTATAAGAACTGTAAGGACAGAGTACGCCCAAGGGTCTGCCTACACTCTCATTTATATTTCACTACCACAGCAGAATTTTTCTCCCAAAAAACCATGAGGTTTCTTTTTATGGCTAAAGAATAAAGATTCTTCAAAAACCTCTCCGTTGCAAATCACAAACTAAATAGCATCACTATGCTATTCTAAAAGGTACTGGAATGTTCTTACCGGTACTGCCGTCTATGCTGCAAACCGTAGAAAGTAACTTGAACGGAAACACACACACAGACTCTCAATACATCCACCATTCACTTTCATGTCTACAGAATATGATCACCAACTATGTGCTTTCATGCTTTACATTCCCACTGAGACCTCTATGCTCCACTCCAGACTTCCATAATCTACTGCCTCCCCAAGCCTCCACCTAGATGTCTGACAGACGGCCGCCACATAACATGGCATAACAGAACACAATAACACAACTACTGACCCCCCCATCCCCGTCTCACTCTCTCCCCTCTCACTGGATGGTGACTCTATCTATCCTTCTGGTCACTCCAAAACAAACCTGGAGTCACCTTTTATCCCCCTGTTTCTTACACCCCTGCCCACCTGGCCAGCAGATCCTCTGACCTACAGAACACACACAAAATATGATCACTTCCCTCACCATCTCTACACCACTGTCCAAACCAACATCTCGTCTGGATCCCACCGAGAGCCTCCTAACTGAGCTCCCTGCTTCCACCCTGTCCCCCCACAATGTTGCAGGGCAATCAGAGAATTCTTTTAAAATGTGAATCGAATCCTGTCAGTTCTCTTCTAAAAACCTGGCAGAGTCGAAGCCAAGGTGCATTATGGTAGGTCTATAAAATCGCTGCATTGATCCACCCACAGCCAGTCTGATGTCGTGACTACACTTCCCATGATCTCTCCTTCCCGTCTGCAGCCACAACTGGCTTCCTTGTTAATTCTCTGAGTATACTAGGCATCAACTGTCTCCCCAAATTTCATTCACCCTAATATTCACAAGGCCAAACTCTCCACCTTCCTGAAACTTCAGGTCAAATGAGACCTCTCAAAGAGGTCTACCCTGACTACCCTATTCAGAACTTCAAATTATGAACCCTATCTTTTTTTAAGTTTATTTATTTTGAGGGGGAAGGGGCAGAGAGAGAGGTAAAGAGAAAATCCCAAGCAAAGCATGTGCTGTCAGCACAGAGCCCCACATAGGGCTTGAATTCACGAACCAAGAGTCAGCCACCCTGACAGTCAGCCTGAGCCACCCAGGTGCCCCTACATCCTAACTTTTAACCTTGTTCAACCTTGTTCTATGTTATTTTTTTCATAGCATTAATCACCTTCTCTAATGAGGTGCAAGGGGATTAAATGGAAAATAAAAATTTAGATTTCCTCCAACTGCTGATGGGACCAAATATCCACATTTATATCATAAAACTATAAACCAATTGTTACAAAACGCTTCTCAAAGACTGTTCTATTTTAGCCAATATGAACTAGTAAATATGACAGTATTTGCTACAATAATTCATGTTTGCTATGGTACAGTCGGTTATATTTTGAAGAGGTTTCTTTCAAATAATGAATTTTTTCCCAAGGATTCACTAGCACGGATTCTTCCTCCTTCGGAGGCACTATGGTTTTGAAACCCCTGTATTCCATACCGTCAAGGAGCTCACCCTAAAAGCACATTGGTAAAGTGGGGCATTAGGAAACTGAAGAAATTTCTTAACATTAGTACAAAAGAGAAGTTTTAGCGTGCTTCCTAATAACCCTAAAAGTTGACGTTTTGAAGAGTCACTAAAAACAGTAATCATTTTGCTGCCACCTCATCTGCTTTCTCATCCCCCAGCCTTCCCTTAAAAAGGAGGCTTTGTTTTATCATGACCATTACAACACAGCTTCTTGGTTGTACTTCAACTGTTTCCTTTGACACGTGGCCAACTCTTCCCTTCTCCGCTTCCTGACTATTCTCAAATCTCAGATTCCTTCCTATTTATTGCCAATCCATTTTGGAACAAATATCAAGTGATATGTATTAACAAGGGCAGTATTAAATAAAATATTGAAATTGAAGATGAGTGACATAGAGCAAAGACACATAATATAAAAATAAAAGCTCTTCTGTATCTGATCAATAGAAAGATTAGGGCTTGGGGTGCCTGGGTGGCTCAGTCGGTTAAGTGATTTGGGTTCAGGCCATGATCTCGTGATTTGTGAGTTCAAGCCCTGAGCTGGGCTCTGTGCTTACAGCTCAGAGCCTGGAGCCTGCTTCAGATTCAGTGTCTCCCTCTCTCTCTGCCCCTCTCCCATTTGCGCTCTCTCTCTCTCTCTCTCAAAAATAAATAAATCCTAAAAAAAATTTTTTAAAAAGAAAAGTTAGGACTAAAATACAGTATAAAGACCAGTGAGACTTGAGGCTCAGTGGGACAGGTCGGCTTCGATGGGAAGACTCCAGAATGCCCAGCACCCCTCCCTGACCACCTCTGGTTTCTCACATGTCATTTAACCCTTAAACTTCTATGAAAACGTACATGTTTAATCATGTCTTCCTCATAAAGTTGACAGCTTTCTCTTAAAGAGAACAGATCATATATTGACGTGCACACACATTTTCCAGAACACCCAGCACACTGTTACACAAAGAGATACTCAATAAAGCTCTTGATTGCCAAACAATTGCTGCGTCTTAGCATAAGTGATATATCTTTGAAAATTATTCTCTTTCCCAACTTGAGGGCTAGAGATCTCAAAGGACTTTATTCACTACAAATAAATCAAATTATGGGGCCAGATATATCACCACGGGATCCCACAACACAATAGCCTCCCTGGCTTCCAAACCAATTATTTTTGATTGGTAAGAACATTACGGGGAAGGAAGCTCCTAGGACAATGAAATTATTAATAACTTCCAGCAGTAAATTCAATTATCAGGACAAAAGGTGTTCGTGTATGTGTTACATGGGCAAAACAGGAGGGGAGAGAGGCTCTTTCTTTTTAGTGATTTTTAGGAAAATAATTAAACCTGAGCACCGGAGCCTCAACTTAACAATTGCTAGGTAAATACTCAGGTGCTGTAAGTACATGATCAGCATGAAACTGAATCTCCATCCATACTTCGCTGCGTCTACCACTTCTGTCCAAACTAAATATGAGAATATGGTCATCGCGGTTCTTGAAGGCATACGACATAAAAGATAACACACAATCAGGGTTAGTCAGATTTATGGTTTTCTGAGACAAATGGATGGTTTTACACCTCTTAATCCCAGAATTCCCTTCAACATTCTGTAAGAACCCGGATGAAAGGTATTTGAAATCAGCCGGAGCACACCTGAGGCTAGCATCCACGTATCTAAGGTTTGTTGAACTTATGGTCCACCTCACACAATTCTGTTCTTTCAGTGGCTTGGGCCTTCTCTCTAGTGCAAATGGATAGTGAAGACTGCCTATTTTTTATTGCATTGCTCAGGTCAGCATTTCTGCTTCCTAATTATTCTGTGACCTCACGTGTCTTCAGCATTCACAGAAAGACACTCATAGGAGAGGCATGGCTCCAAGAACTGACCCAGGGACACCACCCGCGAGGGCCTTCACTGACCCCGAAGTCAAGGAAAAAAGGTTTAATTCAGAGAGGCAAACAGTCATTCAATTTTGAAGGCAGACAAATGATGCTGCTCTTCTAAGAAACGTCAATGGTAGCTATTTACCGGGAAATTATCACTGTCCTACCAGGAAACGCGGGCGCGGCACCAAACACACTGCATTCTGGATATTTACAAACCCCCTGAACATGACTCATTTCAAACAAGTAAAATAATCTCACAACCAAGAAAAGTTAGAAGTTTATCCCAAGTGACCTCTTTCTTCTCTGGAACACGGCTGCCTGGAAGATCTGAGGCTACCTCTTGCCCTCCATGCACCACCCCCAGACTTTTCCCCCGATCCACCATCTCCCCAGACTTTCTCCCTGGCCCCCATCCACCACTCCCCCAGACTTTCTC